>JAUMHL010000016.1:7148427-7184500 GCA_032362345.1 Sandelia bainsii | reverse complement strand
GGGATCAATAAAGTATCTATCTATCTATCTATCTATCTATCTATCTATCTATCTATCTATCTATCTATCTATCTATTATTTGCTGTTTTTCAAACGCTAGCTTGATATTTCAAAAAAATGACATTCTTGTCAGCTTGTTTTAAATGTGTGTGAGTGTATATTTGGTTGTCATGACCTGCAGTCAGTTGGGGCTGACATTAAATACTGCCAGTGTGTCAGCAAGCTAGGCTAGGCCTTAAAGCATATGAAAGCAATTTTTTTGTGAAGAATGAGTCAACATTTGAAATAAATTATAAACTATAGCACAGAATGCTGAAAGACATAGTCTGATTGAAGATGGTGAAAGAAAATGTCATCTTTTGACAATAACATTTTTACAGCACACAAAATTTGTTGCTCATTCTACAGTTGTTGGTCAACTTGGTTCAGCTCCTTACCAGACGATATCACCTGGAGGAGTTTTTCAAAGAAAAGCAAAGAGTTATCCATCTATAAAAGATGCCATCCATGTTGCCATTTGCAAGCATATAAAGAGAATAAGAGGCCACGAGAGAGAGGCCATTGTGTAATGATTGAGAACAAGGTCCTTTATTAATATCCCAAAGGGGCAAATCCTCGTACAGTCATCACATATCATCATACACAACTACAACAATAATAAATAAGGAAAATCATGATACATTATTTAAAAACCAAGTAGCAACAGACCCTAAATGTTGGTAGATTGTCTCTACACCCAGATTGGCGCAAATTAAAATCCATAAACAATGGATGGCTAGAATGTGTGTAATAACAGATTTAATGAAACAAGAATAAAACATTTTCAGAAAAAAAACTATCAACCTATCAACATCAAAACTGTAATACAGTCCTCCAACGGCAACCCCCCACCCCTTGAAGGTCAAGTTAATTTTATTTTATTTTATTTTTTTATAGTGCCAGATGACAACAGAAGTCACTGAATGTTACAGTTCTATACCTTGTTCTTTTATTAAAGAAATTAAATAGCCTTATGTTATTTATCTTATTTACACGACGGCATCAGTCATTTCTGTCTCTACATGGTCGTGTGTTTACAATTCTCCTCTGCTCTCTGTGCATGGCGGAGTTCCACCCCAATGCACACACACACACACACACAGGCACGTGCGCGGACAGAGCGTGTGCGTCAGAAAATATGACACTTTTCAAAAAGTTCATATATTTGCAGGTCAAGACAAATATCAGCGATAGGCTGCAAAGAGACTATTTCCATTTTGCAGCCTGCAGGTGGATCTCAATAAATGGGCCAGAGGTTTCTGACTTCCCATATCAAGAGGCTCTGGAAATGTTCTTCCAGAAGCCCAGAAAGTGGTTAATTGTCATAAAAAGAAATTTTCCAGTGTTTAGTTCAATGTGCAGTTCAAATAATTGTTCAGTTGTTATATTGACTGCTGTCGTTAAAAGAAACACATGAACACCATGATTCCTTTAAGTGTTTGTTGGTGTCCATCTGCAAAGTTATTTAACCTTTCTAGATTGTATTTCTCTAAAAGAATGTTTGACCCATTTAGTTTTTGTGAATTTATGACTACAATCAACCTAACACATGCATGCTCATACTCACAGAAACCCTTATGACATTCCCCTAACAATTATCTTTTGAGGCAGATTTATTTTGAAAGTCATTTTCAGACCGATCAGGCATCTCTCTCTTTTTATGTGTATGCTGTTATTACTGTTCAAATGATGCATGAAAGTGCTTAACTCACTCACCTTGACATTGTGTAAGCGTGTGTGTGTGTGTGTGTGCAGCACAAAATGAGAGTAGGCAAATGATTTGAAGGGTGATACCTAAGTGAACACAGTGACACAAAAATGACATGAGTGACACAATGGAGAGGGAGAGTGAGAGATGATGGTGTGTACTGTACGATCTGTGAAGCTGCTCTATGAGAACTGAATCATCAGCTAGTGTACAGAAGGTGTTCTCAATCTAATGTTACCTAATGTTACCACTAGTTATGGGTGACACATTTACCACAACATTTTCATAACATTTTATTTGCTCACGCATTAAAACCAACTTTTTCTTTGGGCATTTGTTTGCAGATTCAAGTTGCCCTAGTCTAGGTTCTACCAGCCATGTAATCTGTACCCTGCACCCTCTTCACACCAAGACAAATGCCTGTGTGTTGACACTTTTCAGTTTTCTTTCTCTGAATATGAGTCAGTCATTGCTCAGTTATCACACTCCAGATCATCCAGCATACAGCATTTCCTGTGAAAGTTTGCTTAACAGCCTCGTGGGGACTGTTGAGAACTACGGGTATAACCACAAGGGACTGTGGGTGTTTTTGTAGAACTATAAAAACATATATATATATATATATATATATATATATATCAGACTGGACCAGAGTGATGGACTAACCAATATAGTATTACCATCCCCAGAGCCACTATGTATTGCCAGTATAATAATCTTCTTTTGAACTAAATAAACAGAATGACAGTCAGTGAAGATACCCTGACTTGTTTCAGTGATGTACTCTACATTTCAGGCCTAATATTTCAGCACTTCTGTCTTTCCCAGCTTTCAGTCCCCTCTTTTCATCTCACTCTGTTATCTAGGTTGGAGTTATTGGGTTTTTGGCTGGCAGACTGGCCAACAGATGCTGATTTGTTAAACCTGAGAAAGCACAGCAAGACTCCCGAATGCTGCGCCATTCTCTGGCATATTTTCCTCTACAAGCCCACTTTCTGCTGATGTGGGTGTACTGCAGAACAGAGTGGAGAGAAATCAAGTGACCAAATCCTTGTCTCAGATCCATCTGCTGAAGAGAGGCAAGCACAACTGGACTGTGTTCACACTTGACAAACCACTGACTAATCCAGGGCAATTACAAGACAAGCACATTAAAGCTCTGCAATAGAGATAGAAGTCAAATCCCTCATTTGTGAAACAGTGTGTGTTTAATGAACAATGCCATTATCATCAGCGCCGTTGATCACAGAATGAAAATCCATTCAGTGGAGGTGCACAGTTGACTTTAAGGGAGAGTACAGCATGCTTCACAATGGCACAAACAGATTCATTATTCGAATTATAATTTTCCCCCCATTGGCACAATTAATGAATCTGACTTTCTGCCGTCACAGCTCAGTGGTACTGAACAGGTTGGGTTATTAAAGTCAGTGCTGCTTCACTCAGTGATCTCAGGCAAAGGACTAAATTAGATTGGCAATGTATGATTGCTCTCAACTGGTAGTTACATTCAGAGTTCATGTTGGTGAAGAAGCATAATATTTCTGTACTTTTCAGGCAAAAAATTATATTAAAGCATGGAAATGTCAGTATTTTTTAATACTATAAACACTTTCACTCTCTTAGATCTCATTTTAACAAATCATTTGAAATATTTGAAATCTTGTTTATTTAACTATTTCTTTGTCTAGCAATGCCACGAAGGACGTCTTCTCTGTGTGTCTCATCTTCAGGCCTGGCATCATGTCTGTCATGCTGACAGGAGATAGAACAACGTAATAGCTGTTCGAATTGATACCTGCGAAATTACACAGTGCTTTGGCAGACGAGGCATTGTCCTTGTCCCACAAGTTTGCTTTTTGACCAGCAAGTTACTGTGAGTGGTGGATTTTACTTCCTTTAAGTATAAATCTGTAGAGAGGAATTTATTATTACATTCTCTCTCTGCAACACCTCCTGTCTTTCCAGGTTAAAAAGTCATAGGCTCTCATGAATGTTGCTATCTATCTTATATATGTTGCTTTCTCCTTATATTCCTCTATTCTTTCTATCTCTCCTTCATCATCCTCTCTAACCATTTCTTTCCCTCTAACTCAAGCTGCAGGCCTTTTTTCCCGAAATTCATTTCAGCTTTGATGGATATACTAAGCACCAGTGGCTTTTGATTTAGACTTCTGATGCTGTCTGCCTCTCCTAACATCTACTTTGGGTGCAACGCTCCATCACATTGATTTCTCTGAAGATGAAACTCTGATTGAACAGACCTCTCCTGGCAGCCGAGGGCCCCCACTTGTGTCTTGCACTGTTACAGTATATGAAGGAGGACGTTGATTCACTCTATCACCTGACTGGCAAATTACGCAAGGCCAACGAGCCAGCACACCTTATACCGTATGACCTATATTGAAAGATGACTCTTTTATGTAAAATTAGTTCTGTCTCAGTTCCTCTGACCCAAACTCTGCACCATCAAGATGAAGGACACAGAAAGGTGGTCTGCAATTAGATGGCTACATCTCAGACATTTGCACAGTGATGCTTACACAGTCTGATAGATAAAATCCCAGGTGAGCCAGAGATTGCAAGTAGGCTTTTTATTTAGTGCTCCACTCTTTTGAGCCTTTTCAAATCACAGCTCATGTTTTCATCCAGGGCTCTTTGTACTTGGACGATGATTCTGCAGAACATGATTTACCTCCAGTGCCAATGTTCAGACACAGTATGTCCTCTACATAATGAAGCAAACACTAAGGGTGTTGAGGTCGAAATGGTGGATATCTGTAGTGCATCTGTCTTTCATGCTGGAGCCAACAATTTGCTCCTCATCTCCCTATCAAACATCTTTTTTTCCTACCGTAACTAAGAGCTTTGCCTAACCTTAACCTAAAACGCTGTTTTCTCACTCATATGGTAGTAGTGAACAGCTTCTGAGTACTGACATTATTTTAGAAAGACAATGTAAATTAATATTCATATTAACCATATGAATATTGTATTCATATGAGGGTTATTTGTGTTTGTCTGCATATTTTCTACATTTAGTTTAGTTTCAAGGTAGTGAGTAGTTTTTTAAACCATGTTTGTTACCTTGTTTCACATACATCTGTTCATTTACGTCATTATTTATTTGTTTGATATTTTTATTTAATACTGTCTGTTTTGTAGAATTTAATTTGTTTTCATATAGAGAACATATTAATGAGGTACTGTTTATTTAAGTTCTTTAAGTGTTTGTAATTGTAGTTCATTGCTGTTACAGTTTATTTAAAACCAAAAATAATAAAGCAGTTGACGTGTTTACAGTAATGCATTTTTTGTTGGTTTATTTTGTTACTTTTAGTGGTCTATGACATACAGTATCCTAGTTAGTACTATATCACTTTGAATATTATGTAGAAATCAACCCCGGGCAACACCTGTAGCTGAGTTTACCACCATTTCAGATTAAAAACCATAGATGGGTAAAAACATGCCATGTAAACAACACTGCTGCAACTGTGAGGTTTTGTGTGCTGCATGTTGTATGTATTGCTGAAATAAGTTTACGGTAGGTGTGTGAATAATCATTAATCAGTATTATTGACAGTAATAGAGGGCCCCAAAATTCAAATTTTGCTTAGGGCCCAATGGAGGCTTGGGCCGACCCTGCTTTAACCTTCAAGAGATCATAACCCGAGTGCACCATTCATGAGACCTAATCAGGCTGTGTCCCATGTCATACTTAATCACAGAAAAGGCTCATTACACCCGACATGCGCACACACTACAATTTTGTAAAAGTATTTGATTACTGGATTCTTCAATTATGTATCAATGCAACATTGAGGCTTTAATTAAATAAATGTGGTGATTCCTTCATTGTATTACTAATCTTCTTCTTCATCCAGAAATAAATGAATGTTGGAAGGAACTAACAGAAGCTCTAATAATTTCTCACTCACAATCACTAACTTTTATTATTGTTATTATTATTATTATTGTTGTTGTTGTTCTTATTAACTGAGAGCAGAAAGTAGCTGCCTTATCTTCATGAGCAAAATTTCCCCTATTAAGATGTATGTGAAAATGAACATACACATTTAGACTCTTCTTTTGCGAATGAAGTTGCAACTGCACAGTGTACATTCACTGGAGCCTCAGTTCAAAACGGATTTCAGATCATTTTCCAGCCAATTAAATTTTAAAGATTCTGGCTTTGGACAGATAGATCATAGTACATTTCAGTGTTTACGTCTTACTCTCAGCAATAAACACTGCATGAAAACAGGCCAGTGTGTATAAGCAGTCAAGCAGACTTGAGCATTGTGAGTTCCCAGTTGTGCCTTAAGTCAACATCTTAGGCTGCTACCTAGGTAGGCTGCTCTGTGAGCCTGTGTTGGATGTATACTTCAGTGGGCTTGGGCCCTGTGAGCGCTGGATGCCAGTACTGTCCATAGGGAAGGTGTGAAGTAGTCTGTCCCTGCTGCCTTTGAGTCTGACTGAGATGGCCTTCTTTGTCCTGGCTGCCTTAAAGGTACATTCAGTATTTGGCAAAATTATTGCTTCTCTTATGTCAATGATTATTTGTTTGTGTGACTTAATTGAGAGCTCTTCAAAACATTTTTTTCTAATAACTGTTAACCTTAAAAATATGTTTTCTGAATAATCATACAGCATTTCAGGCTTTGTTTAACTGGTAAAAAAGCACTGGTAGATATAACCTCTCCTGGCTATCACTGGACACATGCAATGTTCACACTGAATAGTCGTAAAATGGATAGAATTACGATCAATCAACCAGCGCCTCTTAAGAAGCAACAAAGGCGTACAGACATCTAGAGCTGCAAGACAAAAGCTTTTCCCAAGCGGAAACTGGTTTTGTTTTCCCAGAGATACCAAACTGCAAAGCACAAACATCCTGCAAGGTATCTACTGTATACTAACAGAAGCAGATGTTGTCCCATTTTTTTTTACCATTTTCTATTCAGACGATAGCTGGTTTAATTCAATTGAAACATATATATCAAAGAGATGCAAGAGAACATACTAAATATGATTTGAGTATGTAAAAATGAAAGTTAGCCCCACAATACTTGATTATATTACTATTATAAATTGTCTGTACAGCACCACTGCTCTCCCTCTGCTTTACATAAGATCTTATTATGTTACATACTATTTTCTGTTGGTCAACAAATTATACTCTGTAGCAGTGTTAGTATTATTCAGTGAGGAGCCTCAGTTCAAAATGGATTTCCGATAATTTTCCAGCCAATTACATTTTAAAGATTCTGGCTTTGGACAAATAGATCATAGTACATTTCAGTGTTCACGTCTTACTCGCAGCAATAAACACTGCACAAAAACAGGCTGGTGTTTATAACCAGTCAAGCAGACTTTGTGAGCATTGTGAGTTCCCAGTTGTTCATTAAGTCAACATCCGATCAAAAAGTGCTCACACACACACGCACACTGAGAAAAACACAAACATTAAAAAAATGCACACACACATGAATTTGTTGGGTTGCTTTAGTATACCCTCTGGGTATTGAGTCAGTCTTCTGCTCGATGTTCTCCTGATCGTTAGATTTATCACATTGCATCAGTAGAAAATCCTAAATAAACCTTTTAACAGGCTTCTCCTCAGTAATGCAGTAAATAGACTTCTTATCCTAGAGGCCAATGGGTTTATCTTGGTCTACAAAGGCCATGATACAGAGACTTTTATGGTGCAAGTTGCTGGATTGAGCACATGACAGCTTTTTCATAAGAAATTCACAACAGGAATTTTACTAATGCAGACAGCTTACAGATAATGTTGATTCATTTAAATGTTAATAATGAAGCAGTTTATTGTAATGTTAGGTCATCGATAAAATGAAAATTTATTTAATTAATAGCAGTGAAAAATGCTGCTAAATTCAGTTACAATTTTACAGTAGTTCTAGGATCCCGGCTTGATGGCTGGGGAGCCCTTGTTGTTTTTCCACCTGTACTTCAGTGCAGTGAAGAGTGACAATGTTTGACGTTTATAAAAAAGCCTATAATCTTTTGATAGTATTTTACTCGGTACTAATATAAATTATAATATATAATATATATCTGCACACAATACACTAGTAGTACTGCTGGTGTTCATTTTATGTTTCATATTTCATAATAACATACGGGCTGCATTTTCCATTTGAAATTTTACAATGCAAAACAATTACAATTGATTTTTACATACCTCAGTTTAACTTAAAAGGTCAGCTGCAGTTCATGATCACATATTCAATCAATATTAAACCAGCTTGTGACTTAACACAGAAGCAGCATTTGAAAATATTCATTATCTGGTTCTGGTTTTGGTTATTGTGATATTTAGTAACTTACTTTTGTTCATATCTCTTTACCACATTTTAATCTGCATTCAAAAATAAATATAGCCTAGCCAGTGAAATAAGCTGACGATGTTACTGACGTTATTGCTGCTCCCAGCTAATGCGTTTTCAGTTTCTACAGTCAGAGACAGTGCGTCTCAATAGTTTTAAAAAGCGAAGCTTATGTTCCGACACTTCCGAGATGCCGTAGCTTGGGATCCGGAAGCTTAGTTTCTGTCATTTCAGCAAACAACATGTAAGCAAGGTTTTATCGATAAATACATTACCTAACTGCAATAAGGTTTTACAGTAGTAACTTTGATATTTGCGGAAGGACTGCAACATATCCTTTAGATAGTAAAGAGGCAACGTTAAAACGTTAAGTAGCAAGCAAGCCAACCGTCAACGAAAAGTCAGCGAGGAAGCTAAGTTAGCAAACTTAAAGTGCCACATCGTCAGAAAGCGACAGGAAGCAGGGCCACAGCCAGTTTTATATTGTTAATATGATGTAAGGTTTTTGTTAGTGGATAGATGTATCTCGGTTGTTTTGCTGCAGTTGTGTTTTACTTATATTTTTATTATCAAGTTTTGTAAATCGTACTAATTAACTTTCGCAGCCCTGTCGTTTTGCATTTCGTTTCTAGGATCAGGAATATGAAAGTAAAAGTAACAAAGTTAACAATAACTAATGAGTGGAGTTTTCCAACCTTATGTTACAAATTTGCATGTGTGTATTGTACTTTTTCACTTGAATAACTTAAATTGTTCACAGGGGTTGACTTTGCAGAATGTCATCAAGAGGCGCAGTCCTCCTTTTGCAATCCTTCAGTGGAAGTCAAGAAAAAGTGGCTGAAGGATATTGACTGTCAGACGCTGCATTTGGATAAGTTGTTGTCAAGTCAGCCATGGCTCGGGAGGAAGAAGAAGAGGGACTGACAGTCGATGGACCCAAAGAAGTGGACATGTTTGCATCAATACGTTGTCTGGGGTACCTCTCCAGTGTCAACCTCCTTGTGGCAGTATGCGTTGGCATGTACGTACGCTGGGAGGTGACAAGTGAACCAATGATTCTGGTCATCTTCATCCTGGGCCTTTTTGTCCTGGGGATAGCCAGCATCCTCCATTACTACTTTGCCATGGAGAAAGCCAGCCTCAGCCTGTTCCATTTGTGGTTTGGCTTTTTACTTGGTCTTCTGTGCTTCCTCAACAGCCCCGCCTTGGATTCAAATGTCAAAGAATTAGTTGCCAACTATCTCCTACTGGCTAGTGTAATTATGAAAGCAGTATGGGCTATAACTGAGCGAATGTGCAGCTCTATCCGATACAAGCCCACCTTACTAACATCAGCCGAGCTGCTGGAGCTCCTGGGATTTGGCATTGCCAGCACTACCATGCTTCTTCAGAAGTCAGTGGCCATAATAAGCTTGGTAGTGGGACTGGGAGCTCTTATTGTAGACCTGAAAATGAAATCCCTCTTGGCTTTGCCCAACCTGGTCAGTTTTGCCTTGGTTACGTCTCTTGTGTTTTTCCAGGCCTTAGGCATCACAGCCAACCCTTTTGCATTAGGCTGCTACCTTGGTAGGTTGCTCTGTGAGCCTGTGTTGGATGTATACTTCAGTGGGCTTGGGCCCTGTGAGCGCTGGATGCCAGTGCTGTCCATGGGGAAGGTGTGGAGGAGGCTGTCCCTGCTGCCTTTGAGTCTGACTGAGATGGCCTTCTTTGTCCTGGCTGCCTTAAAGGTACATTCAGTATTTGGCAAAATTATTGCTTCTACTTTGTCAATGATTATTTGTTTTTGTGACTCAATGAAAAATTGAGAGCTCTGCAAAATATTTTTCTTCTCATAACTGTTATCCTTAAAAATATGTTTTCTGAATAATCACACAGCATTTCAGGCATTTAATGGCACTTCTTCTTTTCTTACATAGCTGGGCCACTTGGAACTGTGGTATTTGGTGATCCCAGGATTTTGCCTGTTTGGCCTTTTCTGGTCCATCTGCCACATAATTCTGCTGATAACAATTTGGGGCTTCCACACAAAGTTAAGCGAGTGTCAGAAGGCGTGGCAGGCCCAGCGATCCAGTACCCGCAGTCTGGATCAAGTCATGGCCTCTAGGGGTATCCGACAGTTCTGCCTCATTTCAGAACGACTGGTGTTCTTTAGTCTGCTGTCAACTGTCATACTGGGAGCTGTGTCCTGGCAGGTAAGACATACACAAGAGAGTTTTCTACTACTACAAGAAATATTATAATAATCAGGAAATACATCTGGACTACTTTGCCATATCTGCTGCAACCCAGCTACTAATTAGCAGCTGAAAGTGGATGGATGGAAATATTATAGCAAAGTTTTAAAAAGTCTCTAAAGATTAAGGGTATTTAATCCATTATCTTATAGTTTTTATGTGTAGTCACATTTCTAACAACATTGCAAGCGTTTCTGAAAAATCTCTTGGGTGCATTCAGCAGGTCAACATCTGACAAATTTTACTAAAAATCTCATAGATCACGACGAGGGCCCTGCTCTAATTTATCCCATACAATCTTAACACTTTGAGTTTCATGGCAACGCCTTTATAAACATATCATACACCCATGTTATAAACTCTGCAGAGAGATGCTGGTGGCAGTGTGTAGTTAGTAGTTGCTCCCTAAGCTGAGCACTTTTGTGCTCGTGTGGAACCAATTTAATTAGCACTTTAATATCCCTATCTACTTGCATAAAGAGGAGCAATAACTTATTTAGGCTTATTAGATGTTTACCTGGTAAGAGTCTCATGTGTCTTAGTCATAATTTGAGATCTGCACATTGTCGATGTCAGCTGCAAATTTGTCAGCATATGGGAAAGCTACTGTTTAGCTGTTGGTGTGTGCATTTTCCAGCTTATTATTTGTCTTCTATGGAAATAATGTAATATACATGTATATACAAACCACTTTAATCAACTCTTGTGCACAAACGTACATGAAATAATTTCCCTCTGGGATGGGGTTTTTTAAATCCTGAATCTTAAAAATAACGGCAACATTGGTACAGTATAATTCAGTCTCAGCAGTAAATACTGCTCTTGTGAAACAAAGAATAGAGAGATGTTGATTCATCTCTGTGAAATGTTTAAGCACGTAGTTTGTGTTGTTACATTGGACTCACTACTTTCCATTAAATTTACAGAACAATCTAAATATATTTGCCAAAAATATGTTATTTCTGATTTTAAATATTTGGATCTTCCTTTCAAATGTAAATGTGGAAATGTATTTGAACAAGATTGACTGAAAAGCAGATAGTGATTCTGTGAACTACTATACAGAAGGGACGTCTGTAATCAACAGTCATCTTGTGAATTCAGTCCTGTTAAGTGCAGAGTGTTACGAGGTGTTAAGTAACTAAGTACATTTACTAAGTACTGTACTTAAGTACAGTTTTGAGGTACTTGTTCTTTACTCCAGTATTTCCTTCTTATGTTACTTTTATTCTTACTCCACTACAAATCAGAGGAAAATACTGTACTTTTATTCTACTACATTCATTTTAACATCATTAGTTACTAGTTACTTTTTGCAGGATTAGATTCTTATAAAAATCATTATACGTTAAAACACTAATGTATCATTTATGAATTAATCTCCTGTCACTGAATAAGGTGGTTAAAATCAGCCACACCTTTACTGACTGCTTTGAGAATTTGTCAAACAAATGTATACTACACTTCTTCATTTATGTTATCACCAGCATCAAATTCACAATTTTCTTAGTGGAGTACTTTTACTTTTGTGGTTTAAGTAACATTTAGAAGTTGTACTTTAGTACTTTTACTTGAGTAGAAAAATTAAGGGGTGCTTCTGCTTGTAGCGGAATATTTTTCTGGGCATGTACTTGCACTTTTGCTTGAGTATTGTGTTTATGTACTATATTCTCCTCTGTGAGCGATATGTTGAGGTCAGCTACTGCAAATGAGTTCTCAATTTGTAAAAAATGCTCCTGGATTGCATTATATTGTAGAGTCCTCTTTTATGCTGCATTGACCCTTTAAACACTGGAGAAAATATTGTGTACATTTAAGAGGTATACGACTTCATAGAGGTTCACTGAATGACATTTTTCATCTAGGCAGGTCATTATAGTCTACACACTCAAGTGGGATTCCTCTAAACCATGCAGGTATTGATTTGCATTCTTGGACACAATGCTATGCTATGAAATTAAACAGGCTTTTTGAGTGTGCTAAGCTGCATTTCATTCCATCACAGTCACTCAGGAAATTAATTTCTCTTAAGGCCTAAGATTGTTGCTCCTTTCTATTACATATATTTGTTGTTGAGACATTTAAACGTTTCAGGTAGATGTTATTGGATAACATTAGGACAGTATTAATTATTTTACGCACTGAAGGCTCATACAATGCGTTAATTATTCAGTTGTAATGAATACTTGTGATGTATGTTTAGTGTGCTGTCATACATTGCATTGTGTCTTATTTTAGTTAGGCCCTGTCATGTTTTCCCCTTTTATAATAACACTGTGTCAGTCCTGCAATATAACTGTCTTGCAAAGTGTCACCATCAATTAACTGGGTCTGACTGCTTCGGTACAAGATGTAAGGTATGAATGAACGTGACTCTGATTCTTTTGCTTTTTGCAGCCCTCCAACGGCCTCTTTTTAAGTGCTCTGCTGGTGGTGCTGCCTTTGGAATCTCTGACCCATGGCTTGTTCCACGAGCTGGGCAGCTGCCTAGGGGGAACCTGTGTTGGCTATGCCCTGGTCATACCTAACACTTACTGCAGGTACAGGCGAGAGAGTGTAACAAGACTATAACTCCAACTATTTTGAATATTGATTCATCTGTTGATGTTTTTTGACAAATAAATAATGGTTCGGTGAGTAAAACAGGAACCAGGTAAAAAAATTTAAAAAGCGCACCGCAATTTGTCATAGCCCTGGTTAATGTCATCACATTGCTGTTTTGTGTGGCCCACAACTCAAAAAGTTCAGATAGGAACCTTTGATAAACATCATGTCATCTTTCATCTTACCCTTTTCCTTTCCTATCAGCTCACTTGAAACACTTGTATATAATATAAGTATGAGTAAAAGGTTTGACTAGTTCAATGGAAAATCCCTGAAGCCCATGATTTGTTTTTCTGTTTGTTTAACAGTCCAAAATCCAACAAAGTACAGTTAACTATTCTTACAACACAGTCAAAACCTCACAAACTATCTATAACCAGAGATGTTTTAGTGTTTTCTAGAAAAAATACTTCTAAAATTACCAAGTAATCTAATTTTAATTTTCTGTTTTCCATCCATTTTCTTAAATGATTAATGGAGTAATTATTTCAGCTGTACTCTTCAATGTTTCAGTTGTCTTATCAAAGTTGCAGCTATTAACCTGACACATAAGAACAACCTGTATACTCAACTCATCACAGCAATACTGCACATGAACAAATACAGAACTTAATTTGCCCCATGTTGAAGTCTTTTTTTGGCATCACGGGGTGGTAAATATGAAATCTCAATCTAACTCCCTCCTCAGTTAACACAAAACCAACTGGATAAATAGACCAATAACTATGCATAAACATGCTGCTAATGTTTAGGCCCTTAAGGGATCATTTCACTGCTCCCTCTGCAGCATACTAAGTTGTTCAGCTGGAGACGTTAGCCATTAGCTGCTGCTGATGCCTCTCCCATTGCCCTCTCAGTTGGCCGGGCGTTCTTTGAAATAGTCTACTTAGTTTTGATCTGACACATCTCCTCCTCCTAGACAGCAGAAGCTAGCCATCAGTTATACATTAGTGTTTACATTTCTGAGAGTTCCACTGCAGTCTAGAAATATGAATTTTTTAAGGTTTTTGCCTGGTGTATATATATACATTTACGATCACCCTCTGCATATTAAACCTATCAGCTGATAGATAAGTTTTGTGTTCACAGAGGATGCCAGGCTTACTAGTGCTCTCCAGGTGATTATGGATGCAGGTCTGTGTCTTATTGGAGCTGTGGTCATCTGTATGCAAGGCTGTATGTGCAGGGTCCATAGGGACATGGAGCATGATGAGAATGCAGCAGTGTATAATCGGCTGTTTGATGGCTGCAGATCATGTTTTCACAATGACAAGAGCCCCACAGGGAGATTAAAGAGAGAGGGGTGAGAAGGGGAGGCACACAGGGTAGAACAGGGAGGGTGAGACGAGGGAAAGAAAACACAAGGAGAGGAGTGAGGTTATAAACCATGAGGGAGGGTGGTGGTAAAAGCGAAAAGGGACAGACAGAGCAAAGGAAGTGGAGGAATTGTGAAAGACCCGAGGGAGGGGTGGAGCTTTGAGCTGTGGAGAAGAGGACCGAATTTTTTCAAAGATGAAAGAGAGTAACAGGAGAAGATGCAGTCTGAATCTCAAACTACAAGACTTCTCTCTCCAGGATGCCATGAGATCTGAAAAGAGTAGATAGGTTTAGGTGAATAGTGAGCTTGTCATTTTCCAGAGCAGCAGGGAGAGCATGTCATTTTCTGACCAAGTGTAGATGTTTACAGTGTAGCTGGTCTTAATGTTATTCTGACTTTTTTTTAATTCAAAATGTGAAAAAAATTGTCATCTGGTTCTCCAAAAAGTCAGAGAAGAATATTAAATGTGAAGTTAGCTTAACAAAGGAAGTGTCAGCATTAATAACAGTGACCACATCACATGACTGATGACATCCTCTATAGCTGTTAGCAAATAACATCAACAGTAACAGGATCTTTTCACTGGCAAAAATAATCAATTCTATCTCGTCCACATTAGATAAACTTTCACCCGTCCTTGTCAGCTTGAGGTTGAAGGTGATAATAGTGTCACAGGGCGCAAAATGATGGCTCAGTGGTGCAGATGTCTGTAAGAGTGTGTGAGTATGACATAATTCAATCAAGTCCAGGCATAGAAAAAAAATGTATAGCCACACTGAATAGGACTTGTGTGTGCTAACATTCATCATTATTATCAGGCTGGGTTTTCTGTTACGTTGCCTCTACGCACACTTTTATAAAATAACTTTGCCCTCAACTGTCTTTACCCTCAGTTCCTGCTCTCAGTTCTTGTCTCCCTGCTCTATTCCCCTCTTCTATTATTCTCGGCTCCTTTCAAATCTCTGAGGTTAATAATGTCATTTCCAGCAGCAGTGTTCGACCTCTCCACTCCCTCTGTTTTCCCCATTTTCTCTCATCTTCTCCTCCTTTCCTGGTGGTGCAGACAGCTACTGCACCCCGGTGTCAAACTATCAACTTCTCCCTCATTTATCTCTCATTTGCTCGAGTCCCCATTTGTCTCTCACCCACCCCTGCTGGAGATGGCACATGCAGTGCTGTGAAACTTATTTGCCCTGTCTTTTTTGGGTTTCATGACCAGTTATTAGGTTTTTCCCAGCACTCTAACATGATTCTCCCTCACAATAGCAAAAAAAAGTTGTTCTCACGTTCTCTCTCTTCTTTCCAGTGCTGATGGCCAGCCCACTCTACTAGCACCTGAGCAGGAGCAGCAGTTAAATCTGCGCTCTACAGGTATGCTGAACAATGTGCAGCGCCTCTTCTCCCACCACATGATCCAGACATTCGGCTGTGACTATTCCACCAGTGGTGTTACCCTGGAGGCCATGCAGACCAAGATATGTGATTTTCTGGAGCGTCGTACTGCAGACGGACCACGTCATGACACCTATCTGATTTTCTACAGTGGGCCAACATATAAAGGCACCGGATCCTGGGCTCTAGCAGGTTAGAGCCACACGTTTACATGATTATTTCTTTATCTTTTATGCTTTTGCTCTTTTTTTACCACCACAGGACAAAAGCAAACCGCGGTATTGTTATACTATAACAATAATGTTTAGTGCAGATCTTTGAAAAACACTGGGTTACTTATACTAGAATTTAATTGCATGTTCTAATTATGTTAATTATTTTTAGCAGATGAAGTTACTTGTACATAAATGTGAAACTTATGTAGAACTAAAAACATCAGTATTTAATTTTTACAGCAGGTTTATCTATGAAAGCTTTCCTGTAAGATGCTTACAGATACACGCCTCAAGTGAACATAGTTCTTGAACACACACATCAAAAATATTTAATTTACTTTTTTCAATCATTACAAAAAAGTTTTTTTATAAATGCACAGTAAATTTGGCTGTCAACTTTTCTCTTCAAAGTTGGTTAGTCGTTATCACTTATAAACAGTAATTACAAAAAACTGAATACAACAAAAATTGAGCATTATTTAGTATTTTCAGAGCTGTTATGTTGAATAGCATTAGGTAGATATTATATTCTCACTGCAAACTGCATTTACAGTCTTATTTAAATTCTTTTCATTCCCTCATCATCTTAGTCAATCAGAGGCAGATTTTTCCAGATCAGACAATGAAACCAAACACTTAAAATTGCTGTGAAGGACTCGGTTTAGAATTTCGGTTCCAGTAGAGATGATTATGTGAACGTTGTGGACAGGCTGCTGTGACACAAGCGTTCCCTCAATAGAAATGAGAATCACAGCAGGGTAACACCATGTCAGCTCCAGTGGTTCTGTTCAGAGACCAGAAAAATCTCCATTGAAAGGATAATCATTTCCATGTTACCATTCAGAAAGAATGTTTTCAGTCAGTGTTCAGAGGATAATCGTACATATTGTTGAGGATTGTTTTGGCACAAATCCAAATAGACAGTTTACTGTTTTCATGTCATATTTTACTTGGTCCTGTAACAACTTTGTGTTGTCCAATACTACATTTTACAGGGATCTCAAAACTCGTAGTTTGTGGATACCTGCTTGCACATTGCTTTTGTAATGCAGCAGCAGGGTCTCTAAATTCACTTGTTGTAGAGTTTTAGGCATGCAGAGGGAGCACAATTTCTTGTCCAAATATAAATCAGTCCTTGGTGGCCAGCAGCAGAAGTAATTTTTCTCCTCAACTCTAACTTACCAAGCACTTTTCTGCAACAAATGATTTTGAGGCAACAGAAATTATTTGCTACATCTGTTTGCAAGGTGCAGCAGATCTGATCTTTGTAGACTTTGGCTCTTCCATCTGGAAGACAGCATCTCTGTGCTATTTATGTGGTTGTAATGACAGCAGTTAGACAGTCCTGTAAGTGAAAGCTGACAGGTTGATCCCTGCAAAGCCACTGTGTCCATCAACAGCCCAGTGACCTTTTGAAGTATCCTTGAACCTCACTGAACCAATACTGGCTATATAACCCACACTGGATATCCTTATTAGAACACTTTTTATATCCATAAACCTATAAATAAAACATAAACAAGTAATTGAACAGTAATTTATCACTCTCCCCTCTGTTACCATCCTGTGCTTTCTTCCCAACACTTCCTCGTCCCTCCTTTCTTTCTCTAAACCTCCACCTTTTTGTCTCTTTTCTCCATCTCAACCCTCTCTAATTTAGGAGGTGGGAGTCTCCACCTGATCCAGTTGCTGGAGTTGTGGAAAGAGAAGAATGCAGGCCACTGCTCCCGTCTCATCCTTGTCCTGGACACCGAGAACTCCCTCCCCTGGGTAAAAGAAGTGCGCAGGGTGGAAGGCATTTATGTAGCTGTGCAGGGGGCTCAGCTGCCTCCAACAAGGATGGACCCAGAGACTGGAGACATGGGCTTCTTAGGGGACTTCACTTCCGAATGGGTTGAGTTCAACTGTAACCCACACAGCGACACCCAGTGGTCCGAAAAGGGAAAGGCTGTCACGGCCATGTATGGCGTGTCTAAACGCTGGAGCGACTACACACTTCACCTACCCACTGGAAGTGACGTAGCCAAGCACTGGAAAACCCACTTTCCCAAGGCCACATATCCCATAGTGCACCTGGCGAATTGGTGCTGTGGTCTCAACTTGTTCTTGTTATGTAGCATGTGTCTGCGCTGCTTCAGGAGGTATAAGCTATCTTGGTTTCCACCCGCGGTACTAGACACTGGGCAGGGTATTAAACTGGTGCATTCATAGGTAACGGGAAGTTGTAGTTTTGTTCTTTGGCACTGTTTTAACAGTTGGAGTCTGTGTCTGATTATATATAAGAAGAATAAAATAAATAATTGAAGAACAGTTGGAATTTGGCCTTCAGTCAGAGACATTTTACAGGTGTTTTCAAATTTGTTTTTGTAATGTATTTACTTGATCTGATGAATTCATTGCAAAGAACATAATCGGTAATTACATAGTGTGGCTTAAAATTACTACTTTTTTCTGTTTTTGTATATATTTATTCTATGTTCTTCATCTTTTTGAATAGAATTTACAATTCTCTTGCAATTCTTTGTTTGGAAAGGTTTTTGTTTTGTTACAACATGCCATTTTTTAAAAGTGCCTTAAAAATGGATTTGGGGTTGTCTTTCTTTTTTTACGATACCTATTTTCTTACACATGTACGTACAGGTACATACTTGCCATGCCTCTTATTTATTTTCACAGGATGTAGTTCAGCTGTGGGCAGGGAGTGGCTCAGTATCTTTACAAATCCTTTCCACGGGATTGCCAAAATGGAACTGAACTCTAAAACCTTCTGATCACAGGAGAGTCTCACGAGCCAACCTGTCACTGTTGGTGTGAGATTCTATTCTTATCGTTTTCAAACTGTTTAAATATGCATGTATTTCAGCACTGAACAAAAAAAGATGCAATGACAGTATATCATCAAATCAATCAGACTATGACCCTGCATTGTGCCTTGTGTTGTTTCTTTACATGAATCAGTTCATATGAATGGAGACATTTGTTTTCCACACAGGACATTGCGGTTTTCTATTTGTCTTCATCCCATTCTGTGAAACCAGGTTGAATCAACAAGTTGTTCCCAGTGCTTTTTATTGTTACACTAACCTTATAACCTCATATTGACCATCCTCTGTTTTCTTTGCATGACCTCTCTCCCACACATGCCTAAACTCTAGAGCTGCCTTAAAATGTGTTTCACTGTGATGCTTCCAAAGAGGTCAAGTTGTATTTTTCATACGTAATTCCCCATGTGCCACGCTTGAGTTATGTCTTAAAGCATTAAACCTGGGTAATAACTACTTAAATGTTGTTGTCTGATGTTACTGTATGAGAAATATCTCTACAGTTGGGAAGAGGAAGGAGAAAGTGACATGGTTTAGGCATTTGGCCAAGTTGTAAATGGAGTTTGGTATATTGAAGAAGAGTTGTGCTATGTGTTTTAATTGGATTTCATTGTATGGATGTGCTTTGAGGTCCACACTGGTCTGTGTGTGCATTGTCAAAAAAAAAAAGAATAGACAATTTGCCAGTCCCATTTAACATGGCTGGCTTTACAGACACTGAATAAATACAGACCCTGCTCAGTGGAAACACTAGCATTGACTTGCAAATATTAGATGTGTGAGCTGGAGAAAATGAGAAAGCGTGTAAAGGAAAAAATGAAACCATACACGACACACTATCTCAGAGGGATTTGCTCACTGAGCTTTCGTACAAGTTAGTCCCAGTGCTTGGACATGTGTCAAAGGCACTGCTGGGTATTTTACTGGTCTCAGAGAACAGGCCTGTGACTTGGCACATGCCTGAAGGATGCTATTTGGCACAGAGCAAAGTTTGGGGAGACGTTGGAAAGACATTTAGCAATCTTTCACTGTTTTTAATTTGTACTGCTTGGGTGCTGTGAATATCATACTACTGGCATGTCTGAGGAATAAGTTGAGTATTCACGTTGGCAATTAGTGAAAAAGTGGAGTATAAACGCTGTGTAGGCGTTTGTTTTCATTGGTGTAGCCTGCCAGCTGTTGTTATAGCTAAGGTCAGGGATTCATGTATGTGGTGGGAATCATTTATGAGAATATTAGATTATGGGTCGGATTCATCTTCTAAACTGGATTAGGTAATAAAAGAGCCAGCCGCCTCTGAGGCCCGTGTGGATGTGCTGAGTCAGAGCCCACTGCACACACTGTCAGACACAGACATTATCACAGATACATACGTAGATACAACCACACACACCAGTTCTCCACTGTCTTACTCCGTTCCTGTTCCTCTGCAGCTGAGCTTCTCATCTGTGGGTAATTACAGCCTGTCATGGGGCGTTACCTTATAATGCAGGGAAAGTGATGTGCCTGATGCTTGCCTGCAGTTTAATTGAGGGAATAGAAGTACTTTTATAGCCCAAGTTGCATCTTAGTACAGGGAGTTGTAGAGAAAATACATCAGCTGTAACCCTATTATTGTTTATTCATATTATGTTGAAAGCACAGTGGGATCTGGCAATTTTATACCTTAAGTGTTAACTTCCCTCAAACTACATTTTGAGCCAGTTACTTGGTGTTTAACAATTGGTTTAGTCATTATTAGCTTAAAGGGTGTCTGAACTCTGCAGGACTTGATTTGATATGTTATTATAAATTTCATTTATATGATTTTAAAGGTAAAACAAGCTTGGTGTGCTGCCCTTTTTCTAACTTGGATATCCTCCAACACTCCTATACAGTAAGTCAGTGACATCCAGTGACATATGCCATAATAATATATATACATCAATGCTGAATGTCTCCTTTTCGCTTCATCCTTGGGAACAGAAGGAGGAATGGGATGACAGAAAGACTGAGGAGCTCCACTGTTCTGCTCTCAAACCAGGTCCTGCTTTCCCAGACACCTGCTCGCTGTGAATCGCAGTAGGTCTGACATTGAAATGTCAAAGCCATTATCTCAAATTGCAAGGGCTGAGGATGCGTTTAGTAGCTGTTTAACCATGCAACGCTCCCTACTATGCAGACTATCATTTGCAAGAGGCTGCCAAAATCTCCCTGCTTTCAGGCTGCTCTTTCAACATAATACATTTCTATGAAAACAATATGACATTAGATATTGGGTATTAATCTTCTCATCTAACTCTCAGCAAAAAGTGGATTAGAGTATTTTGCAAAACTATTTTTTAACATGTCTGACTCATAAATATAATCAAGCTGTTCCAGTAAGAACTGGATATGACGTGCTTTAATTCAAAAGCAAGAAGTTTTGATCCCTTCAGCATTCACTGCCGAGATATCAGCTGAAATGTATAGATGGGTATAGAAGGCACAGATGTGAAGAGATTATTCATGGTACAAGGATTGGAGTTACTCTGGGCAAGGATTTACGAGCTGATGCAGAAGGAGGGTGGAGTAAAGCAGACCTTGTATCTTCAGTTATCATACATATTCCTTCTTGTAAAGTGAAGGTCAAGAATATAGCAGGATAATGGAAATAAATGAGTATTGTAAGGGTGGGCATCTGGGCCGCCTTGCCACATTGTTGATTTGGCCCCATTTACACATAAAACCCTGTTTGTAATCTTATCTGGATAAGACAAAACACAGCTGGATGTGCTGAAATGCATAGAATGTGCACTGGAAGCAAAATGTCAACAGATGTAGCCGAAATTGATGTAATCTGAGGGGTGAATGAGGCCTTTTCCAGGTGTGTCTTCAGTATGGACTGCTAAGAACTAATCCTCAATCAAGCTCCCATGCTCTGGATATTTGTTCTTGTAAGCAGCCAAATATACTTTGTATGAGCCAGATGATAGCGATATGCTTGATTCAATTAAAAGTGTAAATTGGAGGCTAACGAGACTGTCAGCACTGTGGGATCGGAGGTTCGGTAATTATCTTTGTTGTCACAGTTGGGTTGAGATGGGACAGGGCTAGATTGAGCTAGGCTAGTGAAACATGAATTTCCTTTTGTGCTCTCACATCTGGGATCTCATACATTCTCTAGTGTCAACCAAAACAGGCTTTTCCTGTTCATGAGAAATATCTTTTTGTGTCACCCCAGATTTGGATTTGGATGGTTGGAATTTTTCAGCACTGATACGATTAAATACATGGCATGTATTTTCAGCAATACACAGACTTTTGTGTTGTTTGTTTAGTAACATAACATTTTATTGAGCACTCAAGTCATTTAGTCTTGTTTAAACATTACATGTGCTGTTTTGAAGGTTAAATAAAAAAGTATCCAAAGATAACACAACAAACTTAAACTACAGTGGACAAGGAGGTTCAGGACTGTCCTCATGAAATCCTTTATTGAACAAGATTTGAAGTCAGACAGAAAGCTAGCCCTAGCCCCCGTTCTATAAACTCCTATCCTGCCTTAAAATGCTTTCTCTAGCTTATGCAGTGCTGATGCATGACTCACCTAACCCTGCTCCCTCTATCTTCAGTCTGTCTGACGGCTGGTAAGTGGGTTATGGAGCCACACTGGGGGTCTCTTCTCAACCATGACATAACAATGCACTCAGGCACAGACTGAGTCGTACCCGTTTACGGCCTGTAACAAGGACTCAGCTTGCTTTAGGTGTAGCTTAGGCATGGAGAAAGGTTGGGTTAGAGGGGGATTAAGGGATGGCTGCTTCACAAGATGAAAATTTACAAGAGGTTGTTTGCTCTCTTGCATGGTTATCAGGGGTTGTGTTTACTTCTCCGGTCATAGGCAATTACCTGTCTTGTACAGATGTTTGTGTGTCATCCAGAATTTATACCCTGACCTTTCCCCAGAGACAGAGAAAATCATAGAGGACATACGAGCTGAATTTCTGAAATGAATAACAAGGGAATTATTTTGTAAAAAAGAGCCATAGTCAAATTAGAACCAAAATTATGCACAATCTTTGGCTAAGGCTTCATTATTGCTGCACATATGCTTGTCCCTGACCTGCTGGTTTTGTGATTATGTATGTATGTATGTGTGTGTGTGTGTGTGTGTGTGTACGTGCATGTGAGAGCATGCAAGGACTTGCACACATGGTCTTCTCTCTATCTGTGTGTGTGTGTGTGTGTGTGTGTGTAATATTATCAGAACCCCAGGGGGTCTAGCAGGAGCTCATTTGATTGCAGCCTCACAGCTGGCACATGTTAGCCAGCCGTGCTTTGAGAGAAGTGAAGACAGAGAGAGACGGAAAAAGAGAGAGGAAAAAATGTGAGAAATAGCAATGAAAGATGGCCTGATAAATAGTGGCAAAAAGAAAAGACAGCTCTCATTGCTTTAGGTTTTACTTTGGTCAACCAAAAAGGGAGAGCAATGGGCTTCATAAAAAGAGAAGGATTGATGGATAAAGATAGATGGAGGGAGATGGAGGCAGGCAGGTGTATCAGAGTAAAGCGAGTAGAGGACATGTGTCCTTCCTTGATCAAACACAATGACATGAACTGTCAAATATAGTATATACATGCATGCTGCATATATATGTGCATACACGCTGCAAGAAGAATATTACTCCACACAGATGGCACTGCCGGGGTTTATTGTGGGATTTAAAGGCAGGCAAAGGCCCTTGCTCAGTTTAACTGCTGCAGTCTGAGCCTCATGCTATCGGGCAATTGGGCAACGTCATGGAATAGCTTAATTTAGAGGCAGATGACTGGATGTCCCTGAACACAGGAAAAGTAGAGACTATAAGAGGCAAGGAGACACTGTAGAGACTGTGAGGGTTTTGTGTGTATAGGCATGGAAAGAGAAAAATAAATTGCTGAAGAGAGAACAAAAGAGCCGAGAAAATACACACACACACACAGTCCCACTGAGGACTGCTGTCATCCATTGCTGTGTGCAGTGTGGGAACATTCCAGACTCATCTGTTTTGGCTGGAGTGTGTCTGCTTAGAGAGAGAAATTCACTGAGAAAAAAAAAGGAGAAGAGTAGGGGGGGGGTTAAAGAGGCAGAGCAGCAAGAGAGAGGAGCAGACAGTGAAGGAAAATAAGCAAGTCAAACAGACAGATAAAGCAGGAAACAAAGAGAGAGAAAACTCGACAGTGTGTTTTTTTGGCTGTCAGGTGATGTGTTAAGGGGGCGAACAAGAACCTGTTGCTGCGTTCCTTCCTTCATCCATCTGTTCAATTTGGATGAAAAAGGACTTCTCACTCACTCATCTATAGCAGCGGACTGGCAAGCAGCCCCAATATAACCCATCAAAATGTAGTCAAAGGAACTTTAGCAATCAAGGAATCATTATTTAATACACAATACACAAGCTGCTACTTTGTGTCCACTTGTGTTAGGCTAATAGGGAACTCACTCAATTATTCCAAGGTTTTCCTCCCCAGGTTTGTGTGTACAGAAAGCAAAAATTTAAAGTTGGATCAATGTAGTCTAGGCTTCATTAAACACCTGCTTTTATCATCACAAAGATTAAAAATATAATATATGTTTTCACCAGCAGACTACATTGATAGCACACTGTATTTACACTGTGGTAGCACTATGTTCACAGGAACACACTATACTCGCACAACATACACTGCATTCAAAGCAACCTATAGTCACAGAAAGCACACAATAGTAAGGTAATACAAACACTCTCTATTCACAGAGGATTTTATTTAGTTGTGCTTTTCTTGCCATCACAAGCAGTAGGCTGCTTAAATAAGTCGGTTATTTTTGCACAGAAGGCAACATCAACCAGCAATGCACCTTTGTCTTTTGCTGCTGCAGCGTCAATATGACATTTTTATGAGACACACTGTCTAAAACGGGAGCTCATTAACTTTCTTGATGATAAATGCTGTAGATGATTTATATCACCATCATGTCTGTATGCTAAATTGTAAGTTTGGAGATGATATGCTTAGCCTATAATTCACTCAACAAAGCATGTATTTCCCCATAAAAGCAAAATGTCCAAATTGTTTAGATAGTTCATAATCATTATTTAAGCATTTGTAGCTATAGCTAAATGGCTTCACATTTACTGTACAGACATTAGGGTGGAATCAATCTTCTAATTCTCAGCAAGAGGGTTAATAACTGTGTGTCCAAAAATGCCTAACTGTGTCTTTAAGAAAGATAATGGTAACATGACAACTTAAGCTGACTGATGATTGTAATTATCTCTCTAAATATAAAAGAACCAGTGTTCTCAAAACACATTATAAAAATAAAAATAATAGGCAATTCATGATGTCACATCAGAAAATTGACCAAATTAAGCATGAAACCAGTCAAGCTGTCTCATCACCTGAAGTGTGCTGTACAACTTAGGTTTGTCGGAATAACTGAATAATTTCTTATTCAAAACACAGAAAGAGTATAAACCTTTCTGAAGCAGCCCTCTTGGCAGCACTTTAACGATGCCTTCAAGGACACCAGCAGTTCAAACAGTTACAGTTTATTATTTAATTATTTTCTTGATAGGTCCCTTTGATGACCTTTCTTTCTTGACCATTAATCTGCACCCAGCCTTTCTCTGCTTTTTCCCATAACTGTTCCTGTTGCTGAGCTGCTGTTTCAGGTTGAGCTGTTTTAACACCCCGCCGAAGCTTACATTCTCTTTAATTACATCTGTGTGGAATGGGGGAGCACTAGAAATCATGACCTGATACATATTCAATAAAGTGACTGAAACAGCAAATGGAAATAGCTACCCTATGATGTGTATTCATCTGTATCTTTCTCACTTGTAGGCAACAAAAAACAGCTCTCTTGAGGTCACTCCACAGCTTCTCTATTGGGTTGAGGCCTGGACCACTCCAAAAAGCAGATTTTGTATCTTCGAAGCCATTCTGTATTAAATTTACTTCAATATTTATGGTCATTGTCCTGCAAAGTCTTACTTATACATGACAGAATCATACATAGACCACACTTTGAGAACATCAGATACTATATGTCTTGGCCTTCTGAACAAGTCAATGAAAGACAAAGAGTTACAGATTGTGAGGGAAAAAATGCCTCTGAAGGAAAAATGAAAATATAGTCTACCTCACATGACACAAATCGAGATTTTATGTTTCTAATATTGTTGCAGTTTTTTCTTACTCCCCTCAGCTTTTCACGATAAGGTGCACATTTGTTATCAATGGTATTCGTTTAATGTCAACTGAGGTAACGCAGACATCTTTGCATTGTTTTTTAAATCACACGCTGGAGATGATGAATGAAAGTCAGTTCCTGACCTGCAGAGAGAAGTGGCTGCCACAGTCCTTGCATGATTTTGTTTTTCTTTATTTACTCATCAATGATGTTTACTAGCTGCTAAAAGATTGAAGTTTATTACCCATGGTTCTTTGTAATTCTGGCTATCCATGGCAAGAAATCTTTCTATTGATTGTTTCAGAACCCAGAAGGTGGATTTGGAAACATGCACAGGTACCGAAAAGACATAACTGTTTCATCAGCCTCTTTAAGCTCAGTGTTAACAATGCAGGAAATAGCTCAGTTGGTTAAAATTTACTCCCTCTTTTGTTCTTGTGTCACACAGTTTTCTTTGTGTGTCTGGCCTTGTCCCTTTCAACTATGTGTACTTTGCGAATACAAAACACTGTAGGTGTGTGCACATGTTTATATGCATGCATACATAAAGTATAATGTGTATAGGCCCATGTGTGTTTGCACAAATGCTCCTCTGTATCGGATGAACTGTGTGTCCATTTATTGGCTTGTGTTACATTACAGAGAATTAACAGACTGAATAACTTAAGCTCTTACTGCGCTAATTAAAACAGCTTGCACTCACACTGATGGTGAAACTATGGCAAGACAGTAATTAATTTCTGAATGGACTCTTTTTGGACACACTGATGATGATAAATGTCCAGTATAAATTGGCTAAGGTACTATTGTACTATCTATAAGTGATAAATAAATTTTGAGTGGAACGCAAATTAATTTGTAGACTAGTCAATACCACCACAGGCTCAGTGCTTATTGTCTGTTTGCTCAGAGAGACTGTGTTTACTAATTCTGATTTTTCTGTGGCAGAAAATGTAAATTATCTCTGGCAACCATCTGCAATAGCATTCTTTAACTGCCAGTAAGACATATTTCCCATAGCCTCACTGTGGTAGTTAATTAATTCAGAAGCTATGTCATATGCCTGTATAATATGGTGAGGAAGCAAGATGTTGCCAACAAGTCATCCTTGCTATCAGCCCTTATTATTAGTCAGTACATTTCAACATTACATGTGATTCTGACAGAATGACCTCTCTGAATATTGTGTGTTAATATTCTCATCCACATGTCCATGTCCAGCTACATGCAGCAGGAAACCTCAGGAAACACCTGACCCAGAAAGCAGTACTAGCAATGCGAGGCATTACCCTGTCAAACTCTCCACCCTGCAATTCATTTCCATCAAGACCTGTAATAATGCTTGTACTTACTGAAATTGCTTTTTGCCTTTCGGGTCAGTACAACTGGACTGCAGGATATTCAAAGGTGTTCTTTGTGTCTAAGTGTTTTCTGCTTCTGTTTTTATGATAGTTAGTACCTGGGGTCTGTGGTCAGCCACCATGCTACGGTCATATTAGTGAAGTGATTTATATGTGCAGAAATCCTGGGTAGGCCTTGTAATAGAGGTTTACAACAGCATGACACATTGGCCTCCTGGTGCACTGCAGTTCCACATTTCTGCTCTTTCACATTTAACCTTCTTTTCAATTCAAAACTCCTTTTGCGTGCACAAAACACTATATTTATTAGTGCTGTGATGTGATGAATAATGCACTCAGTCATGTTTTTTTTTCTAAGAAACAGCATGACATAGTCAAATATGTTTCTCTCCCTCTGTATGAGTAGCCAAGTGTTTAGATATGGGAGTGAGAGCAATGAACCCTTTGCTCCCTCCAATGAAAGCAGGGTTGTAGCAACAAAAACCAATATAGCTTATATGATAACTATGAATGTTAAATATATAACAATCACTTGGTGTTTAAAGATATATACCCTGACTAATCTGCATGCAAACCTGTATGCCGCATGATAGGTTGTGAGGTAATTGGTAGCTTTCATTTTGACAGCGTGTTGATTGACCTGCCTTGACATTTTCAATGATGTCACACCGGCTTGTCAGCCGCTCAGGGTTCTGCTTGAGAAATCACAACCAATCATGCAAAGAGCTCTTAGAAATGTGAAGAGTTGAAACTGTAGTGGCGGCAGCTCGGGATCAGTTGAATCCCAATTATTAAAACTGAAATATTCTTCCTGTGAGTCACTCGAGGCGTGACTGAATTGATTTTCAAAAACGAGCTCACTGATGGATGCAGTACCCTTGCAGTTCTCACTCACACCCTTATAGTGCTTTTTGATCAAAGCTAAAGGCAAGTGGTAAAACGGGTGATTAAGCAGAAGCTGATTGTTCTCTCCCTTTTTGAAATATGTATGGAGAAGCTATATGCTGTATCAGCTCCTATAACAGCACTGTCATCAACATCTATTTCATCATTAGGACAAAGCTGCCCTTGCATTACACTTTACTTGTCATCTTCACATTGGCACTTGTGAACAGTGGCCAAAACTCACAGACCAAATTGTGTTGTTTAAAGGAAGAGTCAGATTTAAAGCAATATCTTGTCCATTTATACAAGAAGATTGACACTAATCTGATATTTGCATTCTAAATGAATCTGCAGGCAGACAATGGTAGCTTAGGGGGGATATCTGGGCTCAGTTCAAAAGTAACATCTTGTTGGTTTCTCCTGCACAACAAATGAAGTGTAAAAACTACAAATTGGGTTTTTATATGGGGTTACGTACCCCACTACTGTACAACCTAACAAATGAGACACATGTTAATCAGTGAGCTTTAGAAATGCTTTTTAGCTCGCCGTTTCTCTTTGCTTCCAGTCATTATACTGCTAACCATCTCCCAACTCGAGCTAGTTTCATGTTTACCACACAAACATGTATCAATCTTCAAGGTTAGAAAAAAGTCACCCACTCTAAAACATGTTCTCATTTGTTAGTAGAATAATGTACACCAATGCAAAAACCCAGCAAATGGTTTTTACACCTCATTTTTTGTATGGACTAACAAGATAGAATATTATTTTTTAGCAAGGCAAAGATAGCAGTTTTTTCCCTTTTACTTCCTTCTGAATTCCAAAGCTAAGATTAAACTATGATGTAACTCCATGTTACCATGTCCAGTAATTACAAAATTGGGTGACTAGGTGTTGGGTAGATGCCAGGTGAACTGGATTTTTCTCTGGTGTTCTGAGTTGGTTAATTAGACATCTGGTCAGGTTGAAGTTTGGTGCCTCTATGATGGGACATGTGTGACAATATGAACTATACAAAAGCCACGGGTGTTACAGGTGTGAAATAAAGAAATATTGAGCACAATGTTCATAGCCTATAAAGTTATGAGAATAAAATGCTGCAGTTGTTACTGTAATATTATAAATAACAACCACCAGAAAACACTGTGTTGACAGACGGTGTGAATTTCAAGTCACACTTAAACAGGGAACTCATTCTTGAATGTATCAGTCACATGGGCTTGAAGTGAAGTGAAAAGAAAGAGTGAATGTTCACAGAGACTGGTGCAACTGTGACTTCACCTCAACAGGCAAAATAAAACTAAGAAAGGCTTGGGTAGTATTTGTTTACTGGGGGGTTTCATTCAGATTGAATATGCCTGTTTCGGACTTTCTAACAATTAACCTTAGTAGTACTGTTGAAGGTCAGAGCAAAATAGTTTGTGATTTGAGTGTTTGGAAACCAAAACTAAGACTGATGTTGATATTTTAGTTGTTTGATGAAAATGAAATGAATGAATGAAATCAAACCTTGATTGTATCTGAAGTGGAGTTAGTTGAGGCAATTTGTCTTCCTTTGATCAGTTAATAAGAAAACTACACCATCACATTAGTATTAACGTCCTTTATGTCCTTTAAACCCAGAATAGCTAGAATAGAATCTAACTGCAGAATAGAAAAGCAATAGTAACTATTTTAACGTCCTTCTTTGTATTTTTTTTTATAACTGAGGAAGTTCCTGTGAGCAGTGGCAATGGTCGTCACTGCAGAGTTGGCGCTGTCCTGGGCCACAGGGAGTGGATTGCCTATTTGTTGCATCACTGTTTTAGTAGTCACAGAGGTGGGTTGGGGGAGTGAATGCAGGGCCCTGGAGGAAGGCTCCCAACTTTTTGGGAACAATTTTTGGATTTATACACACTGGCTTTGTGGACAGACATGCAGACAGACAGATATCATGTGCATTTGTTGGGGGGGGAGCCCAAAAGACTTTTATTCAGATGGCTCATTAAAGTTGTTGCCATGGCAACAGCAAGTGCAGTTGAATACTACAGCCAACACTTCTGAAGCAGCTACAACAATGTGTCTTGTGTTGTAGAAGCAGTGGCAGTCAGTGTTAACTGTACTGAAACACATCTTGCATTACCTGTTGCTGTTTCACATCAAAGACACCCCAACTTTCACTAGTTGGAACCTGAATCCAGCACAGGATGCTGGATTCCACCACTACTAATGAAAAAAACTAAAGAAATCATTACTGATTATCAACCAACTGTATTCATTTTACATTTTACATTTAAACACAAATAGTACAAATAGTATGAAACACTGTGTTTTCCTTTCACAAATCTTAAGAATCACAAGTGATTTGTGAGGAATGTTCCAAATTTCTGTGGCTTTTGCTGTAAATGTAATATTATTCTTACTGGTGCTTTATCAAATCTAAATATAATTATTTTATCAAAATGACACAATTAATTTGTTTTCTCAGTGTTATCTCAATAAATAAGTTACCCAAGATGTAGTAAAAGACTTTTAGAAACATTACAGATTCAAAGATATTGATTAAAATTCTGTGTGAACGCAGAAAGCCAATGAACTGCTAATGCCTGAGGAGCTCTGGCTGCAGGTACAGCCAGTTAACCTCTCTGGCATACAGTCAGCTTTCATCTAGGCTGCAGCCACAAAAAATCTAATACAGATGACTTCATCATTTTTGCCTAGTGACCTTTCTGGCATCTTTTACTGCTCCACTCTTCCCCCTCCATCCTCATCCTCCACACACATACATACACACTCACTTCTACTTGTCCACAGTCACCTCAGCTCTATTAGTGCACCCCCTGCCACTGTGTGTCTTGTTGTGTTTCTCTCTCACCTTGCTTCCCCTTCAACCACACCTCATCCTGTCCTTCCCGCCACACTCCCTCTCTCTCCCAAGGGCATTATTCATTATGAGGTTGAACACAGCTTCAAGGTTAAGTGCCAGTGAGTGTGCTACTGAAAACTCTGCTGAGTTGCGCCCAGTGTTGCCACTGTCACTGCACTCTTTTGGCAGCTGCACTGGTCACATCTCATCCCAAAACCAATGGGTCCTTGGCTGCCGCAGCTGCAGGTGAGTGGAGGCACAGGCAATCAATAGATTTCAATATGGCCCTGCTGGCAACTGAGAATGATAGTCAATTTTATTTTGCAAGATTGTGCACTTATTAGATGAACAGATATTGATGACAGTATTGGCAAGCATCTCCACAAACACACACACACCATATCTGGTTTTACAGCAAAGGCTATAATCCAACTGTAGATGGATTAGTGTTTTTATAGGACATTACTACTGTCCGTGATCAGCAAGGCTGTTTTCTCTTACTTTGATTATTCTCAAAATACTGCAGGATCATGCAGGCTCCATTCTATCATCTGGCATTTTCGTCTCTATTGTTTTACTGAAATCTTTGTAACACATGAATACTACATTTATAATACTCAGCAAACTGTGGTAAATAGTTAAAAAGAAATGGCCATAAAACACAGCAGATATAATATATTACAGTGATCTATTTACAAAGAATCATTGTAACAAAACCAAATGCTCTTGCAAAATCCAAAGCTATTAGTTCATCACGATATACTCATTACACAGATCAGTCTCACTAGAGTAGCACTTACAACCTCACACATCACAAGCAGAACAAAATGCTGGTTTAGTTGATAGTGGCAGAGGTGGAGAGGGAAGGCTGCTGTTATCTGGAGTTTAAAGAAAGAGGTCCCAGCTTGTCCAATCAGCTTAGCAGCAATTAATTCAAATGGGCCAATCATGGTGCAATCACTGGGCATGACCTGTTGCTCCACCTATAAACACAAACACACAATCACTCACTAAGCCCAGGGGATGACAGAGAGAGAGAGAGAGCTGCCAAACATATTTCATGAATGACAGCAGTGAACTTACAATGACCCAGGTCATGACAAGTGACATCCACTATGAACTTGACCAAATAGATCTAAACACTTAAACACACAAAAATTAAACTATAATATCCAGAGATGATAGGTATATAGTAAATGAATACCTCTGTTCATCTGACAGGGTTATGGTACCTCATACAAGAAAAGCTTTGGGACCACTGGTGTAGGTTGTCTGAAGCCACACAGTCCATCAATCAGGAGTCACATAGATGTCAGGTTTTGTTTTTTGGGAGTCAGACTGTTACAGGTCTGTGCTTGTCTATGTCTACAATCACCAATACACAAAACCATACACCATGTGAACAATGATAGCAGAAGCCTCTTTCTAACCACTTTATCCCTCTGCCCTTTTCCTATGTACAGAAAATAAGAAAATGCTTCTCACTTCTCGACTTTCCCCAAAAACACACTCGTATTCAATTCAATTCAGTTTTATTTGTATAGCGCCAAATCACAACAAAAGTCATCTTGAGGCACTTTACATTGTAAGGTTTAAGACCTTACAGAATATAAGTAAATACAGAACTGTATAGAAAACCCAACAGTCCCACTTGAGCAAGCACTAGGCGACAGTGGAGAGGAAAAACTCCCTTTAATGGAAAAAACCTCCAGCAGAACCAGGCTCATGGTGGGCGGCCATCTGCCTCGACCGTATGCGTAATTGTTTAAATTTTCCCAGTGCAGCCTCGTCCTCCTTGTCCTCCTTTGCTCACCTCTTCTTTTCCTCTCTGTTTGTCTCTTGCTCTCTTATGCACACACACAAACTTCTGACCACAGGGATGAGGTTGAGTGGTTTCAAGGTGTATGGGAGCAAATCATCCATGTTTACTGGCCTCATTGCACCAGGTCTAAGGCTTTAGTTACAGGTCCTGAGGCTGATGTCCTTTCCCTGGAAATCGAGAGTGGCGAGATTTAGTGAGATCGTTAGAGGGAAAGGAGAAGCTGTTGGAGTATTACAGGCGCCTCTGATGAAGTAGAGTCATGCATTACTATTTACACTGATTGCTTGTGGAAGAAAATATGCATAATAAAGACATACTACCTACATAGTTTTTTGGTCATTCTGCTGTCTGTACACCATGCTGGGAAATGCACATATTATCTGGTTTAGTTATATTTGATCTCTGTGGATTAGTTTCAATATAATTTATTAGTCTTGCACTTTTAAGAGCGGAATTGCATCTTAGAAGCACCTGCAGTCACAGTGTGAAGACTGTAATTTTACCTGAGTAGAAATGTTGCCAACTGTTTTTTTGATGTGTAAATTTCTCAGTTTGGCATCCTCGAGAGCTCAACTGTTATCCAACAGCCATCTGTCTTTGACTGAGGTATTTGTGGATCAATTTTACTGAGGTTCATTTTCAGCAGTGTGGACAACCTTGAGACCAACATGCCTGGAGATGCGATGCCCAAACAAAGGCTACATAGTCATCCAAAGACACAAAGACTTGAGTTATTACTTTCATATGTAGGAGGAGGAGAAAGAGGAGGAGAATGTGAAGGTGGAAATGAGTTACACACTTGAACTCTCCTTCTGTCCCTGCTCATTTTCATCTCCAAATTACCTAGCCTGGCCTCGACATGCAATAAATGTAAATCACAGCATGAGAATAAATGATTTTGCTATTTCCAAAGGGCAAAGAAGCCACGGCAGTGAATAACAAGATATAGGATCAAAGAGAACCAAAAGATTAATTAGAAAGCATCAGTAATGAGTTGTGGGGGTCTCAGGTTCATGGCCACCTATCCAGAGGTTAATAGATGAAGGGAAACTCATCCCACTGACATCCCATTGACACTGATGCTCACTGTCTGTGAATATGCAATGAGACTACTTATTCATAAGCTCTCTGTCTTTGACAAAATAGAAACAGATGATCTGAATTACATGTACAAGCTCCATCATCCAGCGGAGTGGACAGACTTCTTTACAGTCATCTCCAGGAGGGGCTCAGTCAGTAAGCAGCCCCTTTTGATGCCAAGACTTGTTTTTCCAAGACATCAAACCCGATTTCCCTTGTCAAGAGCTGTTGTCATAGTGACTCATTGGCTGAGTGGAGCGCTTGCTCTCATTGGATGTGGTTAACATCTCATGACTGAGTGAATGAGGCAATGTGACAGCGGAGAGTTATGATTCAGTTTATTATATTCTGCAACCGACATTTCCTGGCACCTGAAATAGCACATCAGCTGAGTTTTTATTTTGTCAGGGAGCAAATTTTTCTGACTGAAGCACATTCTCCTGGGTTCTTTGGCTGTGAGGGAAACGCGCCTCATCAACCTGATTTTCATAATGTGATTATCCTTGTTGATTTATGCATAAGACACAAGATATGCTCCTCAGTTTGTGTATTAGTCTGGGAAATGTAAATCAATTGGACATGCAATTGAGTAAACTTTGTTTTAGTCTCTTTTTCTCTCTGTCTACACCAGACATTCTTACACTTAGATTAGAATAGTTTAAAAGCAAGAGCTGATGGAACGCCCTTTTAGCTGAATGGTTAGAGCACATGGCATGTAACCACAGCATGAGTCTGACTGGGGACCTTTGCTGCATATTATACCCCTTTTCTTTTCCCATGTGTCCTGTCTACCTCTTTACTAGTAGAAACTGTCAAATAAAAGCAAAAGTGCCTAAAAATAAATCTTTAAAAAAAAAGCAATAGCTGACATAATGACAGATGAGAATAGATCAGTGTGCTGCTATGATGAAATGTTGTAAGGTTTATTGTCATTTAGTGACAATATGTTTCACTCAGTTACATCATTACAACATCTTAAAGTGAATGCTGGGAACACACCAAATTTCTTTTATTTATGAGTCACACTGATAGCCCGTCACTGACCTCTGTGACAGCCGTTACATGAAATTTGTCCCTTGAAGCATGTTTGTGACCTGTTATGGTTCAAATAGGGAACACTCAAGTCATCCACAACCCGACTGACTTTTCTGTACAAGTGTGTATCTGTGTACTGTATCACTTGCAGTCACTCTGTAATAATTCTGTATATACTGTAGCTTTACATAGCTATGTTTGTGTTATTTGTTGTTGTTATGTCATTTTATGACCATTAATAGAGTTGTCTTTTTATGTTTTACAGTGTATGTCTTAAAACTATGAACACAATCCAACAGATTGTTTTATTAACCAGAGAAAAAAGAGGAAGATGACTCGACCCAACCTAAAATACTTTTCTCATTTAAGCATTTTGTTATTATTCTTTGTAGCTCATTGGGAGCTTTTGCGTCAAGCAAGGTACCGCTGCACAGAAAGGCCTCGTCACCATGGTAACTCTGTTTCCAGGGGTGAGTAAAGGTTTGCATTTTTGCACAACTTCTCAAAGCATCTCATTTTAAAACATATTTCTGTAAGCCTCAGTGTGACACTAACAATGGTGTGAGGATAACATCAACATCTTCACATCTTTCTTTAATTTTTAATTTTATTTTTACAGTCTCATTATAATATAAGGCACACTGTGGCATGCACGATAGTCATTTGTCTGTTTGATTAGTACAGTCCTTTGACCTTCATTATATGATTTATACACCAGATGTAGTTAGTGTTCAATAGACTGACATTCAAGTGGGACTTTATTAGTGTAACACATCCGGTTTAAAGTTGGTTGCATCTTCTCCTAGTTGGCATGGTGCTGTTTTAGTATATCTTTACATTTTGCATGAAGATAATTATTTTGGCTATTATTTTCTCACGTTTCAAATAAATATAATTCTAATAGTTCTACAGTGTTGCATAACGTTGCTACGCAGGTTAGGATTAATCAGTGTTAGATTTTAAAAGCAAGAACATTTGCTGGGCCGTGGTGATTGTGAAGAAAAATTGTGAAGTAATGGTAAATGCTGAAAAAAAGAGGGACAGTAGAATAGGCAGAAAGATAAAGCTGAGTAGTATCAGATTCAATTCAATTCATCTTTATTTGTATAATGAATACTTTATTGATCCCCTTGGGGAAATTGTTGTTTGGACAGCTGCTAGACCTGTGTCAGCGCTACTA
>JAUMHL010000016.1:7130840-7148327 GCA_032362345.1 Sandelia bainsii | reverse complement strand
CTCCTCCACCCCGACCTGTGCTTCTAGGAATATGATAATTAATATGACTTGGGGGGGTCGACTCATTCAAACTGACAGATGCACACCAGTTTTCAATCTGAAGTGTAAAGTATACAAAAGTAGCAACAGAATAAGCCATAAAAAATAGCAGTTATTGCAGTTCTAACTTTACTGTACCGTTTTACTTTATATCTCATTCTACTGTGGCACAATGGCTTTGTGCTGATTTCACTTCCCATACAGTACCTGTTGTTGTGTGTACTGGAGAGTTTCATTTGTTGTCTCTTGTCCCTGAGTTGTCAGTATGCCGTTGCGTTCTCTGTCACATTGATTGTGTTATTCTTACCTTTTTTCTCTTAGAAGTAAACAATGTTGAGCTGATTATTTACAGCTTTTGAGTTGATTCTTTTTCTAAGCGTGAATGTCATCAAACTTTTGAATTCTATGCTCCACTTCAGACACTAATTCATCTCGTGTTTCATGGATTTTCTTCCACACCATTCAATTTCATATTTGTTATGACACTGGCTGAAAATTGGCACAATCTTTTAAAAATACTCTTTGGTGTATGTACAAAAACCATTGCCCTTGCTATTCTGCCCCATTTTCTACCAAAGTAGCTTTTGGTAAAGAAAAGCTACTTAACCTTTCCTTTTGACATGGTGTGGGCTCTTGTGCTGATGAATCAATACAGTGACATTGTCAGTAGGTTTTTGCCTCACTGCACAGCTGCAACTCATCCAGTGAAATAGATCTGAGATCACTCCAGCAGTCTTCTTCCTCTTCTTTATCTTTTTTATCTTGTAATTTCTTTTTTCTCTTGTTCCTTACAGCTGAGTGTCTGTGAATAGCAGAATAATGAGAAGGAACGTTCTTTTTTGTGCGTTGAATTTAGAGTTCGATTGTACGCACCACAACTCTCCCCTTTGTTGTCTTTGGTCAAGCTCAATTTTCTTTACGTCTACCCTGAGGAATTTGACTTTGGAACAATTAAGTGGCGTTCATCATCTTCTTGGATGTATTGCATTAGTATAGCAAAACCTAGCAAGCAAGATGGCATCACTGACATCAAGCCAGGTAGGGGAAACAATCTATGTCTATCTATATGAATCATGAAACATGAGCCTGCAGAAGAGTGGATGTTAAATATAGTCCATGTCATACCAAGGTAATTCCAGAGACTTGTTGGAATTTCATCAGAGTTGTGGTTCACTGGAAATCGTTACCACTAAACTCTTATAATGTCAGATGTTTTTTTTACCCTGGTCTTGAAAAATGCTCATATACAATTCTGGGATCTGTATCACAGGGACAGTATGAAGTTGAAGCTGTTAAAGTTTAATTGATAAGAAGTGGAGCAATTATCTCATGGAAAATAACAAAGCAGTGCTTAAGAAGCCAGAGAGACACATCCTAAGACCACTCAAGTTTCGACATCCTCCACATCATTTCATAAACCATTTTAATACCTCTACAAAGAACACAGCTTATTTGACAGAGAGAGTAAGCATCTATGACACAAGTGAGCCAAAGAATAAATGACATATAGAGCTGGCATTTAGGAAAAAGTTCTCTCTGCACTGATCCTTTAAACGGACAACCAGAAAGAGAGCTGAGTCAGCAGAAATGTTTTTAGGCAGCTGAACATCATTAACAGAGGAATATGAACAGAGCTGAAGATTCGTGTTTGCTGTTCATTTTAGTCCACCATCGTACAAACTGCTGGGTGAGTCTGTCCTCCCAAGAAAAAAACGACAGCATTGACTGTTTACAGCAGTGATTCCCAAGCAGAGATAAATGTACCCCATGGGGCGCACTTCAGCAGTTGCCAGAGGGGACGTGGAAAATTGAAAAAATGAAGGAAATCAGTGTGACAATATGACAGAACCACAAAGTTCATTGAGGGAAGGGGTCAGGGTGGTTGGATGACATGGCTTTTCTGGGATTGTGAATTACATAACTGGAGAAATTGCTCAGGGCATCACATCACAAGCAATTTAACTGAATTATCTGTTACTTATTTGGAAGAGACAATAAAGTGGAATGAAGCTGGGAAGTGAAATGTTGTCATAACACACAGGAATAGTATGCACTCATTTCTTAGATCACTCCTGGTGTCACTTCTTTTACTGTTTCTAGGGGCATATTTCCACTGTGCATAAGCAAAAGCTTTGTTTCCAGAGTCTGAACTGATGACTGTGAAGCTGTAAAGTGTGATATGAGGTTATCTCATCCATCTGTTGGCGTTGTGTTGGCGTGTTGTGCCTCAAGCTATAAATCTGCGTGTACGTGTACAGCAAGACAACAAGTGCACTAAAAAAGACAAAGTCTCTAACTCATTGAATATAGCTTTCTTAGATTCTGCCATTTAAGGAAAAATTTTTTCTCTTTTCAAACTAGAGCAAATCTCAGTTATAATAGTCATTATCACAATATGCTTTGGTGTCACTGCAGGATAGACCACATGTATGTACCATGAATGTACTCTATATTCTGTGATGACTTATACTAGAACATGTTATTAGTGTACATTTCAAAAATAATGAAAAGTTCATCAATTGGAGCATGGATTGTGTTTCGCTTCCTAGAGTCTTGCTGTTATTATTTTGCGTTAAGTCATACTGGAGGAGCATCTTGACCTTACCATAGGAATTTCTGTATGACAAGGACTGAAAAAAACTGAGAAATGATAAACAACCACTTGTTAGCATTGCCTGGTGGGGGCACAAATAGGAATAGGAGTGCCATATAGGAATGATACCTGTTGACTGGGACTATCAAAAATGTAAGGTGGTAGACAGAGAAACCGGGTTTACCAAGGAAGGGGATGTGAACACGCCTTGCTTAAATCTGATGGTGAGTCAGTAAGTGTGTTTGGTGTCACAACAGGGCTGAATAACATCACTGTCCTCAGCTGTTGTACAAATAAAACCATTTTTGTGAAGAAAAACATCCTCACTCTCATAGAAACGCACAGAACTTCCCATTTGCTTACTAAACTGCACATTTGGACTGTCACAGTTGTTCTTAATACAGCATTTGTGTTAACAGCTCAGAGGTGTTGACATAGTGTTGAGAAAGATGGCATGTATGGCTTTGGATCTGGTGAAGTCCTGGTGTTTTCTGTCCTGCATCTATAGTCAACTGTACGCAGCGTGTGAATCCTGCATAACAGTGTACCTACACAGATTAATGACAAGTTCACTGTGTCAGTATTTAAATGTATCAAATGTATACATAGTTAAATGTGCCAAATGTTGTATTCCTCTTGAAGCAGTGTTAATAAATGTCATTATTTCTTAAGTCTGACCTATCTGACCAATCTTAGTGAAAGTTTTTGTCTGTGCATTGCTTATAGTCCTTAATTCTCAGTGTCCAGTGATAGATCTATGGTAGGATTTACTGCTTTAATTGCTATCCACTAGTGTCTTTTTGTTATTGCCAGTGCGGGGCTTGGCAAAGACACAACATTTCTTGGTCATGTTTAAACAGTAATATACAGTAATTCAAGTCACACATGCCAATAAATATCCACATACACAAAGAAAACACAAAGGAGACGTAATAAATCAGATATGAGCTGTAATCCGACTGTATGTAATTAACATGTTTATTTCTGCATTGCATGTCTTACTGTGGCTCTGACTGTCTTACAGGGGTGGCAGATTGATAGCTTGATTCATCTTTCTGATATAACATAGCAGAATTAAAAATATATAGCTGTTCCATAAAAGAGCTTCAGTCAGATCTCTTTCTGTACATCCTGGCAATGACGCACAAAAACTAGTGTACAGATACTGACAACCCAAGTACTTAGAGAGAAAAGTGAAATGTTTCCTATTATTAAACCCAGCTTCCTGTCACCGGAGAGGTGAACAAGGAGGTGTAGTAAACAAGCAAGAGGTGACAGTACAGATGGAAGGGAAAACAGCTGCCTATAAATAACATCAACGCATTCATCAGCCCTTGTAAAAGACGATGATGGAGTACATTTGGACCCTGAGCGCCTTGTAAAAGTACTGACAGATATACGGTGTATAGCTAACTGACAATAATTGGTTTCTTCTTAGCTTGTGCTACCCTGATCAGGTTATGCTGAAAACAGTGATAAAGATAATGTGCCTGTTAAAGAGGGGCAGAATAATGCTCTATTCAGTAGTACATGCATCACACAGCTGTACTCCTCTTGTGTTTTTCAACTGAATAGTAGGCAGGCTGCAACAGTGGATCAGTTGGTAGGGTGGTTGTCTACAAACCCCAGGGTTGGTGGTTTGATTCCCGCTGGATTACACTAGACACTCCAGCATTTTTATTGTGAACTAACGGCACTAATGTATACATTTCTGTTTATTGTAAGCTATTTTAAAAAATGTATGTTACATCACCCTACCTGAGTGTTGGCTGCTAAAGTGGGTTACAAATAAATCTAAGTTTCTGCAAGATGAAGATAACAGGATGGAAATAACTGACTTTTCTGTATTTTTTTTTGTTTTCTCTCTGTATAACTTTAATTAACTCTTCAGGTTGATTCAAAAACAAGTATATAAATAAGAATAATATATTTTCAGTTCACCAAATATTATTTATTTAGCACAGCATCGTCCAAGATTCCCTCTAAGTCGAACACTGAACCAAAGGTTTTATTTTTTTGAAGGAATAAACAAGAAACTCATTTCAACCAGCAACCTTTAGTAGGTAGAATTTCTCTTCACTTCACATAAAAGCAAAATGAAATATTCCGTCAAAGAGAAATAGACCAAAAAGGGTGGAAACCATTGCTAAATGATCTTCTATAGACTTTCTATCCAGTAGCCTTATTGCATTTCAGGATGTCTCTTGTCATTTTTCAGCATATGTCCTTTAATGTCTTTATGTTCTTCTGGTGGCTGAGATGTAAACCACTGAAGTATTTCTGTACATGGAGACGGCTGGTTTTTATTCGGTGAGAGAGTGACTCTGTGCGTATGTGTGTATGGTGAGGGCTGTTGGAGCAGTCAGCCTTGTACTGAGTGACCTTGCTTAATTCAGCACATACATCGTGGTGTTCTCACACACGCACATGCACACAGCCAGAGGCGTGAGGCATGCAAACACACAATCATGCACACATGCTTAAAGTCGTGCACGCAGACACACACAAGCGTGCTCACCCTGTGGCCGAGGACAGATTTTGTCATTGGTGCTTATCAACAGATATAAACCACGGACAAGCAAAGTGTCTGTGTGTGCTGCTGATGCTGGCTGGCCTGCAGAGGATTTTTATTCTGATTTGTATCCATGATTATGTCCTTGTACTGCATAGGTCTTCACATTACCACTGCAAATTGCATATAATACTCTATAATGCTCTTCACCTCATCCAGGCAGAGACTGGTGGAAATCAATACTGCTCTAATAATTTGTTACTAGAATCTTCATTCATATTATGAGATGAATAGATCTTTACTAAGAAAATAATTTACCCTCTTTATTCACCTTACACCACCTTAAAAGTAATAAAAAGAAAAAAAAACACTACTGTGAAGCTGAGCTAATTAAATTGGAAGAGGGGTGTGTGTGGCAATAATAGAGAGTCATAAGAGATCCAGCGGTTGGTGCAGGAAGAGATAAGAAAACATCTTGAAAAGCTTCCTTTTTGGAACCAGCCAATCCTGCTGGTGAGTTCCTACAGTGATGAGCAGGGGCGGCCAATCAACTCGCTCATTCTGAGCCTTGGCAACAATCTCCCTGGCAAAGCGAAACAGTAAGGTGATGCGTGAGTGTGTGGATGGGGGTTTGTCTTTGCATCTGTGTGGGTGAAAACAGTGTGTTTGTGCGGTCTTGCTCCAGAGTGAGTGTGTGGCTCGTAATGTCTCCTATAAAATCTGTCTAGTCTCCTCTGTATTCATGTCTTGTGTGGAAGCTGGCATGTCTCTGCTCTGATCTACTGTGTGCATTGAAGACTAAGCTGAGACACTGCAATCCTATGTCTGACATATTAATTGAAGACTTAATTAATTCATTATTAGGATATCCTATAAACACAAGAGACACACACTGGCCCAAGACACAAACAAGTGTGTGCCTGCATAAATAAGATTCTCACTATGTAATTCTAGCGTCCCTCACTTGAATCCACACCTCTCTCACCCCTAATTTCTTGACAGCTCTCTACATCTTTTACATTTTGGTAGTTTGTATTGTCTAAAGAGCATCTATGCCTAGATTTCCCATGTCTTGTTCATGATGTAAGCATAATCTACACCTCAGGATGAGGATTAATTCCAGGCGAACAAGGTGTCAAACATATGCCTTGTGAAGTTGTGAAGAAGATATTAACTACACATGCTGCCTTAGCTGGAGCCAGAGCTGTTTGTTTGATCCCTCAACAACTACTCACTCAAGTTTGAAATGGTCTGGAGGATCTATGCATTTTTTTTATGACCATGGTGTTTTGGCCTGCAGTGCTAGTCTCCCTGTTTATCCTTCTACTTTGAACATTGCCACTGTGCTTATGCTGTATCTTTCAACTTACCATCACAACAAAACAAGTTTTCTCTGTTCTTTGGGCCAACCAAAACTGTAGTTAAATGATCCCACAGACAGACATTCCTGTCATGGCCCATTTGACATTCATCATAGTCTATTCAGAAAAACAAAATTTCCCTTCTGCCATATAGTACTTACCTTGCCAGAGGGTTCTCCATCTATACATGAGTTGTTCTAAAATAATTTTCTGTCTGACCCAACTTGGGCAAAGTTTCCAAACAAAAAGACCTTCAGGACTCCCCAATATTTGACTTTTTTAACTAAAACATTTTCATAACTTGACCCAACCACAGCTACTGATTTTTATGAAATACAACAAAACAATACAACTTTTAATACATGTAAATTCATGCATGGCACAATGAGGACCACAAATAGTTTGACATTTTGGGAAAAATGCCGATTTGATTTTTTGCTGAGATGAGAAAATAGAAACCATTCTCATATCTCTGTGGTAAATATGAAGCTAGAGCCAGCAACCATTTAGCTAGCTAGTTAACTTAGCACAAAAAGATGAAGGCAAGACTGCAGCATGTGCTCATACAACCAACCTAAAACCAGACTATGTCCTTTGGTTTTTGAAGGAATTAAATAAACAAGATATAACAAGACTTTTATTTGCAAAGATTGGAAGCAAATACAAATAGTTGGCTTTCCATTTATATGTAACCTTTTAAATTTTATAGATTAATACACCATATCTTGTTAGTTTAATTGATGCAAACACAAAAGTGACAAAACAACATGTTGTGGGGGTTAAAGGTCATAACTGAAGCTTCAGATTTAGCATACAGATACAAGAGTGTTATTGATCTTCTCATCAAACGTTTGACACAAAAGCAAATAAGCCTATTTCCAAAAATGACAAACTATTCCTTTAAGTTTTTTGATGTGCTGTGCTGTCCACTGGTAAAGACTGGTTTAGTGTTAAAATGACACAATTGTTCTTAACTTGTTTTATAGATTTGCAGGCTGTAATGTGGTTCTAAGCAGCTGATAATGGGAGATAACAGGGAGGGAAACCCTGCTATCTCTTCCCCCTGTCGACAAGGTGCTGCTTGTGATTCAGCCTGAGTCACTTTAAAAGAGGCGATAAAGCCTCTGCCTCCCACGTATGAAGATTTAGCTTCAGATACTTAATGGAAGTGCTAACTCTATTTGTTAGGGAGACGTGGAAGAAAGATCTAATGGTCTAATGATTAGAGAAAACGTCACGGGTTGGAGACTTTAATGGCTATGTATCCTGTTAAAAAGTTGTTTTTGTGTGTATGTGCTGCATCTCTATATATGTGTGGGACTGATGCCGCTGCCCACAGAGACAGGTGTCATCCCTTTAACTATGGCCTCTTGCCTCCACTCTGTGGCATCATCCGGTGAACAGTTGTCAGCCCTGACAGGGGTCTGAGCTTCTCACTGGCCCACATTACGAGAGTGGGGAGGGGTTGTTGAGAGAGAGGAGGAAGAGGAGGGAAGTGTGACAGCGATCTTGTGCGCATGTGTACTTCTGCATATGTGCGTCTGTGTGAATGTGTTGTGTGTGAGTGTACAGTAGCTATGAGTCACACAGTGTGGGGGCAACAATGCATCTGTGCCCAGCACGACAAATGTGTGCCGCTTGACTCTATTTCAAGTCTAGAGTCATATTCCATATGGTGTCAGCTTTGCACACTATGATATAATGCCTGCTTTGTTTCACTGAGAGATGAATGAGATGTGAGGAATTCAGTGGCTGGATGTTTTATTGATATTGTTTTGTGACCTGTGCCCTGAAGACAGGGATGTCAATTTAAAACAGTTCAGAGAATAAACAGAAGAAGTGTCACACAAAGGGAGAATGTGATTTTTTTAAGTGGATGAGCAAGAGATGTTCATTATAAGTGTATGTAAAAATTGAAGATCTGTATGTATTCCTGTTTGAGTCAACAAAACCATATTCAACAGCCATATCCAGTAGCATCAGTAATGCTCAGTTTCAAGTGCAGAAATGATCACTGTCATTTGAGTGTTGATACAACAGAAAGCTTAATAGTGAATGACTGCCACCGCCTGGTGAAGTCTAAAATTACACAAATCTTGACATCATTGTAACTCTGACGAGGTGTACAGTTCAATGATGTCAGCAGCATTGTAATCAAAATTAATCCAGGACATAATTGCATTAAGACTTCATAGCTTTTTCATTCATAGCTTGTGTTGTTGTCATAGCTCTGATGCTCCAGAAATATAAATACACTTTTTCAAAAACATTTTACTGCAGCAGCAGTAAAAGAGTATTATTAATCTTTTTTTATAAAGTAAAACTCTCTGCGCTAAACAGGAAGTTGCATGTTTGAATTTGCTGTTACTGTGTCAACAATCCATCCACTGTGCATAATTTCTCAACTTCTGTTGGCCACTGGTGCTGTTCTCAAGGACACTTTGAATTGCTCATAAGGAGTCCATATCCAGTACTAATTTATTTTGAATGCAGCCAACAGAGTAAACACAATGTATAATCCTGCCACTAACATTTAAGATAACTTTGAGAGACATGGGAAACATTTATTTCAGCAGTGCTATGATGTTCATATATATTTATTTCTAGTTTTTACATTAGAACAGCTAGAAACACCAAAAGTGGTTTCTTGGCTGCTATCATTTCGCAAAGACCAGTCCTGATCTGGTCCTTGCTGAACGTCTTCAGGTGTCTCAAAGAAGAAACTCAGATTTTGACAGGTCTTCCATTCCTGTTTTTGTCCTTGACCTCTCCAGATTCCTCTACAGAGATCACTCTCACACACAATATTTGTCACTTTAGCTTAAGAAGCTGTTTTTTTTTTATATTTTTGTGTTTTTTCATAGTGTGTGTACATATTTTCTAGTTGTATTCTAAAAAAAAGAGACTAGAAATAAATATATATGTGGTCATAATAGCACTGTCAAAACAACAAATCTAATGGTGGCCTAAGACTTTTGCACAGTACTGTATATATCCTGTTGGTCACATACAGAACAAGAAATGGCTTAAAGGTGTAGTCAGTTCTCTTTATGTGAGAATTTCATTGTTTGAGCATGACACAGCAATATAATATCTAATATGTTTGGCACCACATGGATTCATTCATCTGTAGGGGCAAGTAGTCTCACATGCAGTGTTATTGATATTATATGTTTGAATTACATTAAACTAGTCTTGCATACAGGCATCAGTAGTAAGAACCAGGCCCAATACAAACTCGCAATATGACCAGAAATTTATGGCTCATTATGAACAGCTAATATGAGATCTATGGAGGTCAATTTCCTCTACGTCTCACGTCATAAGTAGACAAATTAACATTTCTTATTTTCTATTTACACTCCTCTCACTTAACTTTTGTGTAAATGAGTAAATAAGTTCGGAACAAACAATTTATTCTCATGGTGACTTTGTGATGTGTGCAGTGTCTTAACCATCCATCCTCTGTCTCTACGGTGATGCTGCAGCTCAATATTTGAAATCAACACAAAGGTTATGTTATATAAACACATCTTGAAAGTCAGTATAAATATATAGAGTGGTATATACCGTTCATGCTGTGGATTTTCTTCAGTGTGTGTGTTTTATCTCTTCACCTCCACAGCTACCTAATTATTCCACAGTTGATCTAAGACAGGATGATGTTCAACCTAGAGACCAGTCAGACAAGCTGGGGAGATATGCTAGTTTAGTTTTCTTTAACAGTTCAGTTATTTGAAGTGAGTCACAAAACAGGACCAAACTACACGTTTCCACTCTCTGAATTTAAAGCACAAATCACTTTGAGGAATTCTCAGTTTATCACAATCTGGCACATCATCGCTGCAGAAGGTGACAGAGAATGGGATAAATCCACCTTGTGATAAATGTATGCTGCATAATTGCAGTCATCAGAGGCAGCAGCCATTTTATCAGTCACAACAACGCGTATTGTAACATCTTGGGATGGAGAACACACAACACTCAGTTGGTGACAAAGTGGCGCTGATCTCTCTATCCATTTTTCATTGTGATAGCTACTGTATATGCCTTGCTCTGGGGAGCAACCAGGGCCAGGAAAATAAGAGGCTGGAGGAGAGAGTAGGAGGAGGCAGTGGTAAAGAGGGATGTGGGTGGCACACTAGTGTCAACATCAGACTTTTACAAAGAAATAGGCTGATCTATAGTAGGTGTCATAGTAACAGCTGCAAAGTTGCCAAAAAAACACAAGTGGAATAAACACATTAACCAAAGCATCCATCTGGAGGCTCTTCGTGCTACCAATTTGTGGCATGATATATAAAAAACTAAAGTCAAAGAGGGATAGCCATGGCAATGACTGGCTCTATGTAATACGTATGTATAGCATTCTGTTACATTAACCTGAATGGTAGGAAATGCATCCCAGGTAAAATCAAGCTGTTTATTTCAATAGCAATTATATCAAACCATGAACAGAAACAATCAGCTGAGATGTGCAAGAGGGAAAAAAAGAATGCAAATGCATTTGTTTTTCCTTAAATACTGCCTCTGAACTCGTTGTTTTGCACCTCCACAGTCAAATCCCACTCACTACAATCACAAATTCTACTCTGTTTTTCTCCACATCTCCTCAAGCACATTGCAGTTCCCACAGCTTTTTCTCAACTAGCACACAACAAAACAACACAGAAGGAATTATTTAACCTGCAAGTCAATGGAGGAGTAAACATATTCAGCCTTCTAAATTGTAATGAGGGCATAACAACACACAAATGAAACTAATTATTGATTAAACTGAAGATACCATATCAAAGCTCTTACTCGTTTGATCCTTATTTATCCCTCCTAATTGCACAGTGATTTTTTTCCCTTTGTATACAGCAGCCTGTGTGAATAGTAAATATAGAGCATTAGCATTCACCACATTCCTTTCTACCAGCCTCACTCCAGCTACCAAGACAAAGGACCTGATGAAATCATAATGTATATTTATAGAAAGGTCATGGAGCATAGACTGGGAGAAATCCAGAAAGCCAACACTAATATGGTGTCAAGTGTTAAATTCTTATGTAAACACTGATTAACCAGATTTAAAGCTGCTACAATCAATATTTTTACATCAACAATGGATTCAGTAATGGCATCTGTGAGATGGCTTGTGAATAGTGATGATGCCCACAGCCCTGGATGGTGTTTTAATGTCTTTTAGCTCATTGCTTTGGTTTTACAGGTGCACCTTTAATGTTTTGGTCCACTCTCATACACTCTTCAGCATCAGTTCCAGATGCAGAAAAGCTTTATTAGCAAAAATAAAACAAAATAAAAGAATAGTTCACCACGAGTCGGAGTTAGGGTCACCAAAAAACCAGGTGACAATTACTGTTTTCTTTTTCTTTTCAAAGGTCACCACTTCAAAAACAGTGCCTTGTAGTTTGGTATTACTTATTTTTATCCTTGCATGATATTAATCTGCCATCAACAGATCTACAAGTCAATGTCTCTAGTGCTTGTTGAACAATTACATTTTAAGACCCCTCATAGCATAAAGGACTTGTGTGAATGGAGTGACATTTTTCTACTGGCTCCCTATCAGTTTGCCTCTCACACCACAGAAAGATGAACAGAACATTTTAAGTGGGAAGCAAACTACCAGTGCCAGGCAGCTGCAGACCAGTCATCCACAACTTTTTGTGTTACTGCAACTGACACTGGCGTCCAACAAAGTAACAAAAGAAAACAGTGCAGAACTTTTCCAGAGCTGATGAAGTGGGTGGCCCATGAGGTGATGCCAATTACTGTGTGTCAGACGTATGTCTATGAAGATTCTCAGTCATCCAGGTGAAGTTGTCTGGAAGTTGTGTGTGGCAACTGGACGTCTTTCTTTTAAGGTTGAAACGTTTCGCTCTTCATCCTCTTTGTCGGTCTGAGGGAAGTTGGTTAGTGACCACTAATTTATCCTGTGTCAGAAGGTGTCACAAAAGATATAGGGACACATAAATAACATATAAGACACAATAAGACATTACATCAGAGTGATACAGATATTCTTCTGATATAGATATTTCTCATACTGAGTGTGAATAAAGACAAATATAGTAATATACGAAAGAGATTTCAGATCTGCAGACTTGTGCAATGTGAGAAAAAGTGTGTGTCTTTAAAGGAATCAAACTAAATGTTTAAAACAGTACAATACACTTACATTTAGGCATCTGTCTTAACATTAAAAGTGAAAAGGGTGAACAGTATGTTAATCCACCTAAACTGGGTACAAGTGCAGGACAAAAAGTGTAATCAAAGAGAAGGAAAAAGGATTGTCCGCTACAACAGAACAGTGGGCTGCTGTTTGCAGTGCACACAATAATGCGACGGTGGTTTATTACTGTGCTGTTATTTTTTATTTAAGCAGTCACAACAGCCTGTATATAAACACATTTAACTATTAAAAGCTCATAGACTAAGTTGAAAGTTGTCAATGTGTGAACATAAAACTGATGGTCAAAAACTCACCTGTACTTGAACACATTCCAACAAAAGAAAGCAAAATGTAGGCCATGAAAAATCTCCTCCATGTTGCTGCTTTCACTTAAGGCATGAGGCTACTGACTGACAAAATCAATGATATGCCTGCGTGTAATCCATAATAACAGTAACAGCCCAACATTATTGATGGGACTATTGGTAGCATTGTGCCATTTACCTTTATCATGTGTCATCCACTGCTGTTATTGACTATGTTTACTGCTCTATAAAAGAAGGAGCCTTCAACTGATAGGTGGGGGAGTAAATGTCCTGTGTACAACGCAGGTTGAAGCTACATGCATCAATGACCCAGTGGGTGTCACCTCAGGACATCAGATCTGAAGTACGATCTGGGTGCATCATTTAGACAGCCTCACCATAATGCCACTGTCACCTTGGCTTCAAGATCCTTTATTTTGATATGCTGAAGTAGCATTAAATAAGATTTGTAAAGCCCTTTATCCTCCAGATGATCTACATCTACCAGGAGTTTTTCCAACTGACATAGGTCCATCAGCACCAGCGCGTCAGTTATATACAGTATATTTTTGTTTAATTAACTTAAAGCAAAAAACAAACAAAAAAACAAAGAACAAAAAAAAAAAAACACATCCACTTGCTACAGCTTTTCATTCTTTATTTCACCATTCTTGTCCTTTAGATTACATAACCAAGACTAAAATACAACAAAATATTTAGACAAAGTTAACTTAATACAAGGGTTAGGTCAGTTACAACATGTGTCTCGACATTTCTAAAACTACATGGTGCAAGACAAATGCTGATGAAATTATATAATTTATTAGGTTCAAAAAAGGCCACAATTAATATGAAAAATATACACTGTATGTACAACACCACCGTTTGTGTGGATACATTTAAGTTATACTCCAACCAAAACATCTTATTTGCCAAATACTCACATCCTGTAGATTTAAAAGGTGGCTATAAAAAGGATGTTCTCCCCACTACAGAGAACAGCATCTGTTAAATAGCCACATTTCAAGTCTACAGGAAATTAGTGTTTGATAGTTAAAATACAGATTTCAGGGAGCATTACATGAACACATAGACTTAACAATTCACCTAAAAGCACGAGCCTGATAAATAGGTTATTAGAGAAGAAAAGAAAAAATAATTCTAAAATTCTCCCACATCCACCCTCTTGTCCCTGAACTTGCTTCTGGCCTTGGTCCGAGCCTTGAATGCAGCCGAATTGTGGAGATGCTGAAAGAGACAAGACGTTATTACATAGCACAGATGTAGCCTTTTGACACAAAAAATATTACAAGAAAAGCATGTGAATAAACACATACCCTCTCAAAGCGAGAGATTTTCATGGCCTTCATTGTGGCTGAATCAACCAACATGGGTGGTCCCAGTTCAAACACATCTCTGATGAATTCATTTGCCTGGTTGGACAAAAAATAATAAATCTTTAAAACAGTGCTATCATTCATTAATTTCAGTCTGAATAGTAAATTGGGATACTGTTTACGGCACTATGTGGCCTGAAAGATCTCCAGACTTTTTTGTAATGACTTTCCAACAATACTCAACATTACTGCAACACAAATTAAATTATACCTGTAGATGGTAGTTCATCCCAGAACCCACAAACTCTCTGAAAGCATCATACGTCCTCTTTCTGACCCAGCTATCGATGGTCATACGCTCTGTCCCAAAGCGAATTGCCTCAGATTGGAAGTCACCCTCCTGAAAGAATATAGAAAAACATAGCAACCTAAGTCATCCTATTATGCCTAAAAAATGGCTTGCCTAAAATGCATTTAAAAAAAAACTGCCAGCAAAGCAAGTGACACTCACTCACCTCAACAGCCTTGAGTATGTCCCTGAACACTGACCGCTGCTTCCTCTTGTCTGTCTTGGCTCTGTGCTTGTTACAGTCTGTGGCCAATGCATTCAGTTTATCACATAGTGCATCCCAGTTATCAAACTCAAAGTCCTGAAGGGACACAAAGACGTTCTACATTCATGAAAAATGAAAAAGTATATGCAAAAAAAAATAAACGTACTGAGCAAATAAACTCCTTTTTAAACTTAGCTAGACAGTCATAAAATAATTAAACCACTGTGGCTTTTGCATACCATAACAATAACGCCAGCTAACTGACTGCATTGCACTACAGAAATGACAAGTGGTGGACAATTTAACAGCATAGATGTGAACTTACAGAGTCCATATCTCTGGCAAGCTCAAAGAGCAGGGCAATGGTCTCCCCTGCAGCAATTCTCATGTTGACATCCTCACTCTCCAGCAACCTCGGTAGTTTGGGCAAGTGTCTGCACAACAAAAATAATTGTAATTGATGTATACATGTGTACCCCCCCCCCCATCCAACACTGAGACCGGGCTTCATAATAAATCTTACTTGCACAGGACATCTTTGAGCTGGTTGTGAGTACAGATGGTGAGCAGCAGCGCCCAAGACAGCAAGGCGTTTGTGTGGAGCTGGCTTATCTGGGGACTGATTGAAGGACAGGTACCATCCACTCTCGCGTAGGACCGGGTGAACAGGTTTTCAAAGCATTCCATCGTGGCTTGCACGTCCTAGTGCAGGAGGCAGCAGGCATTGTATGAATTTCAGTTTGCAGCACAAACAGAACTGTTCAAAAACAGCACCAGTCATCACAAGTAACATGTTTTTGACTTTCTGAGTAATTACTTGAGGCACACTAGAGTTCAGCTGCCAGTGCTGTTGACATGATGAACGTTAAGAAAGGATGAGGCACAATGTCAGAACAGATAATGAGCGACAGTACACAACTGACAAAATACAAGTGCAGACTGCCCTCAAGCCCAAGAGTGTCAAACCACAGAAAAGACACTGAAAGTGCTCAAGAACTTACCAAAATGTCATCTTCTGCAACTAAAGTACAGAGGCCTAGACTCGTTGCCACCTATTATAGAAAAAGACTAAGTTGATTTTCCTGAAGGCTGCTATTCACACAACCTGTCAACAAGGCATTCTTCCAATGAAATAAAAATATATTACACCACCAACAAGAATCTGTACTCACAGCCTGTCTGGCTTGTATGTTTGCTGATCCATCCACCAGGATGTTTTTGAAAATGGGTTTCAGGGTTTTGAACACCTCCTCACTCTCAATGCCTGAGCCCAGCTGGATACACAGCAGGCAGGCTAAAGAGGCTGCTGCTCGCTGCTCCTCGCCTTTGCCTGACAGTGAGAGGGGTGGGCATTCAATTTTCACTTAAATCCTGTGGAAATTTGATTACATTTAAACATATAGAGCTGAGGTAATCCTATCATTCAAAAATAAAATACCAATTGACCTGCCCACAAAATTAAGAAAACACTACTACAAAACTCATGTTGTATTGTGCTCTGCCACAAGAAAACAATACTACACAAATGAAATAATATTAAGTACCTTTCTTGAGGCAGCGTTCGATGCTGTCGGTGATAGTCATCCTTCTCTCAGAGATAAATTCACAAAGGATCCTTGTGGCCATTGCCGTCTTAAGCCCGTCCAGTGCTCCCTGTCTGGTCTTAGCACTGCAGAAATAAATATACAAACATTCATTATTTCTATTACACAAATGATCAAATCTGTCTTTCAATATCACCCTCACTGAAGAGTGATGCACAACAGTGAAATATCAAAAAAAAAAAGAAGAAAATTATTTATCCAATGTGAAGAAGAATTCAAAAGAAATCTTCTTATGAAATAATTATAATTATTAGCCACATGGCACTGGTAGTGAAATGCCACTATTGGTGCATCCCTACTTCAGTATCACCACATGCAATACACCAATGGTTGACTGGCCATTTTTAACTGGATTGGGCTGCAAACCTACAAAATGGTAGGTTTCTCCTGTGACCCATTCCAGAAATAACCTTTTAAAGTGCATTAGTTAGACCTACTGAAAAAATGTATGCTGCATGAGTTTTGTCAGAATGTCAACTCCATTATTCTTCAAATATTGTAGACCTGTTTTAGTTACATTACTTGTGATCCATAACAATGAAGGAAAAACAAATGCCATTACATCCTTAAGTGGGCATAGGTTTGTACACTAGCTTTCATGCAAAACTGCATGAAAGAATAAAAGGTCACTTTATTTTCAATAGAACATATATTGAAGTAAAAATGTTCACACTTGTTATAATCTGCATAGTAAGATCATGTAACATCAGCTTAGACGATTTTTACCTCTTATCCACCGTGCTATCAATGAACCCTTTGAGCTTGTACTGGAAATCCTCCTGGGCAGCATCCTCACTGGCCTCTCCACCTAGAAACAAAATGTTGTAAATAGACACATCTCTGAGAAGTGTGTGTGTGTGTGTATAAAGAAAAGCAGATTTCATAACATCAAATTGATCAGAATGGATGTGTAGACATTGTTCATATTGTAAATGACTATTGTAGCTGAAAACAACAGTTTTTTTAAAAGGAATATTTACATAAACATACAGAGGCCTAAATTC
>JAUMHL010000016.1:7081837-7130740 GCA_032362345.1 Sandelia bainsii | reverse complement strand
ACTGATCATTAGAAAACCATGTGCAATGATGGTAACACAACTGAAGACATGTATCTTTTCATGAAAAACATGGTAATGTGTGTCCAAACTTTTGACTGGTAGTGTGTGTAATGTGTATATATATATGAATTGCACTTTTGACAGTGGGGGTCTGTAAATCTTCAAGACTTCTTTGATCCTAACCAAAACTTTAAAGCACAATAACATAAGATAAACATCTTGTACATTCCTGTTTGATGACGAGTGCACACAAATACACACTCACTTGTACAGACAAATGCATACTCAAGTATATAAACAAACCTACCTTCATCTGCTACACTGGTGGTGTCACTGGAGCTGCTGCAATGACTGAGGGTCTCAATGGAGGCGTCCTCATCACTGAAAGGCTGCACATTTCCATGCTGCCCCCCTGAAAAAAAGACAGGTAATAAAAATCAGTCTAATACAGTGCAGCAGGTCCATTATGTAAGACAAACTCCATACAGGTATTGTAGCAAATACTGTTATCCAATTTTAACTCTGCATGTCTTTTCCTGCTGGTACTTATCTAATGTGGAAATTCACCATGTTGTCAGGGTCAAGGCCAACCCACGTTACTGTTGTGCAAACACTGCATAATGTTCAGACTGGAAGGACATGGGCCAGTACAAGCCAATTGTCGTGACATAATATAGCTGTATCTCTAACAAAACCACCACAGAAATTACTGCCTCAACAGCCAAGAAAGCATTCAGAATAAACAAATACAGTTTCAGTATGGTCCAGAAACACAAAAGTAAGCAACTAAGTGTCTTGTAGTGCGAGCAGGAGGCCATCTGTCTTTCCACGCAAAGTAGACAATCGCTTAATACTGTTAACTGGAATGAAAACCTGCTGAAAACAGGCACTCCATAGCACATAACACTTGCATGGTTGAGAGTGTAGGCATATTATTTTAAATGTCTTCCTGAAAAGCAGGTGAGTGTGGGAGAGTTGTGAAAATTCACAACTGAAGTATGTGGAAATCTTGAATCTGTTTAACAAACCTAAAAAGACTATAAAATGACAATTAACCCTAACCCTCAAAAACTTCTATAACAAAACCCCCAAAATGTATGAATCTACTTCCTCAATGGCTGTGCACTATAACCAGAATCAGACTCAATAGGCCTTTCTGACTTGACCTGAACAAAAAAACGCTGGCACGTGTACTTGAATGTACTGAAACATTTCAAGACATGATAACCGCTTGAGGAAACTGTGACAGTCGCCTAAAAGGACATTAATAAACATTTCAAGACATGATAACCGCTTGAGGAAACTGTGACAGTCGCCTAAAAAGGACATTTTAACCACCTAACAGAGGCTATTTCTATGTGTATGCGTTGACGTGGACTGTTCCCCCCATGACAGCTATTCCTGAGAACCGGGCGCCGCCTGTTTCCCACCCCGCTCTCCGGACTCCAAAATGTCCTCCTTCTGTCGTTAAACAACCACCAATATCCAGAACGATTATATGTCTTTTATAACTACTAGTCAGCTACATTTAGTCTGAATAAATACAACAAGCCACAAATTTGGCTGACGTTTAATTTAGGTCAATTTAGGCAAGACAACCTCACATGAACATAGCTAACTGTTAGAGTTCGAGCTAATGTTGTCTTTCTGTGAAGATCCCACAAAAGGTTATTTATCTGTCTATCGAGTCAATAAGCATGGTGAAAGCTATCCAGTTATCAGATAAAAGCATTTATTTAGATTAGCTTGACCAAGCAACAAAAGCTTTACCTTGCTAGTGTGTAGTTTATGAGCTAGCTAACTAGCTAGCTTGTAAAAACCGATTATTAGTCTTAAGTATACATTAAATTATAACCATTAAACGAGAGTGACAGTAAATATAAACTATAAGTATAAATCTAATGATGTGTGACCATATTATGTCAGTAACGTCGATGCTTTGTTTGACCACAGCTATTTGTTAGCTTTGTGTTTTGACGCAGGCCAGCCTCTACCATTTGTAGTCCTTTCCGGTAACACGTTCAATTTATCTCAATGACCTGGCAACACCGTAAGAACTACAACTACCACTAGTTCGGCAACTAATATAAGCAAGGCCAAAGCAATGCGTCCGCTCACCAACTTACCCCTGCTTTTCTTCTTCTTGGTCCTTGGCATTTTCGCGCAAATAAGTATACAGTTTAATCAATAATCAGCCAATACACGACCAGCTTTTATTGTATTGTCTCGTAAAATGAAAATATCCCCTTGGCACAGCAGCTAAAAAAGAACAGAAAGCGATCTTGAAGATAGACTGTTGGCCGCGACGATACATTTTCCCTCAAAAAAAACCAGGGCTGCGTGAGAGAACAGCGACTCCGAGTATTTATAAAGGCAGATATGTCACGAGGAGGTTTCCCGGCATCTCTGGCCAATCCGGGAAAAGGAACAAACGTCGCGTGCATTCGCGCGTGATGTAATGACCAGAAAGGACCTACGTGATTATGTGTTTGAAAAGTTAGGTGGCTTAAAATTTCTGTTGGGTTGCAATTACAGTATCTCCAAACTGCCAGTAAAACTTTCAAAATTCCAGCTTTATTATCCCGGAAACTGTGTTATATTCACAATTTCTCTCCACATAAGGAAATAATATGGAACAACGCCGATATTACGGTTAATCGCAAAAGTTTGAAAAAATGGGTTAAAAGGGGCATAATTTATGTCATATCTTTGTTTGATGATAAAGGTAATTTGTTAGAATATGAAGATTTTCTGAAAATAAAATCCTTCCCTATAAAATATAAAGAATTTATTTCCATAACAAAAGCTATACCCAAAGGAATGTTTGAATTAATGAAATGTCATTTGGGATATCACAAAATTTCTATACAGGAACCCACTTTAAATATTGGAAATATAAATATTTTAGACAGAAAATGTACAAATAAGCATATAAGGAGAGAAATACAAAGTCATAATAAAGTTATACCGAAAGGAAAATTGTTTTGGAATTCTCAGTTAAACAGTATAAACTGGAGAAAAGCATGTTTATGCCCCTTTCAATACTGTATTTCAAACAAAATAAGAGAATTGCACTTTAAGATCTTACATAATTTTTATCCATTTAACATAACAATTTCTAGATTTACTGACATAGATGAGAAATGCACGTTTTGTAAAACTGAACCGGAGACTATACATTTGTTTTGTAATTGTCCATCTTCATCTGTATTTTGGAGAGACAGAGAAATTTATTTCAAATCAAACAGGCCATGCTATAATAATTGGGGCTAAAGATATTATCACAAAATTTGAAAACAAAAATCAAGGAGAAGAAGGTATCTCATATTTATAATCTTTTACTTCTGATGGGCAAATTTCATATACACAAGGCAAAACTCTCTGCTAAATATTAATCTATTTTTGATTGAGCTAAACATATACCTTAATTCTTTTAAAAAAAAGATTGATGACAAACAAAAGAGCATACGCACTTTAATATATTATGATGAACTATTCTCTACTTCCCTTCATAATCTATTATTATATATATCTATCTATTATATCTACCTATCTATCTATTATAATATTATTATAATATTTTTTATTGGTTTACTGTATTTTCCCTTTACGATTTGTGTTAATATAATTATCTAATCTTGCACCATTTCACTAGCCTGTATATCTGTATGTTTGTATGTCTGTTTGTTCAATTTTCCAATAAAGTTTGAAAGGAAAAAAAGGAAAGAAAGGACCTACGTGTCTTTGGTGATTTTGGTCAATTGTGTATCTGTCAGTGGCCATCATAACTGCATGGACGTTACATTTATGCGAGAAAATGTATTTATACATGACATTATACAACTTATATAACTTTTAATGGTAGTTAGGTGTGTTGGGGAACAGAGGCTTCTGAGCTGTTCGTGACAAGTAGCCTTCTCCTATGAGTGATTACTGTTATCTATCTGCTGCAGTTATTCCTGTCAATGTCTACTGTTGTGCTGTTATTGTCGTTATTGGCTTTTGTGATGCAGCTGACATTGTGATTACTGAGCTCTGTGGTGCAGTAGATCCTGCAAGGGGAGAACTATCATGCAGATCGATTTAGCATTCAGAATTAGAGCACTGATGTTTGCAAGTGGTTTAGTAGTAACCAAACAGAGATAGACAAAATAACAGCATGCTAACGATCAGTTTATTATTATTATTTATTATTTGTGATTTTTTCCCCACAAACATGCAGTTTTAAATGTTTATAATGTAAATATCATGGTCTACTCATATGGTCTACATTGTTCATGTTTGCCTTTGTAAGTTTCTTGTTTTTGATCTAGTACTTATTTTTGAGTCTTTGCACCATGCAAACAAAACCAAATCCCAAGCTAGACTCTTAAACAGCCGAAGTACATTAAGCTAACTTTGCAGCAGGCTACACAAGGAATGGACACAGTGTTCATTGTGATGCAATACAAGGAAAAAAAACCTCTGTCTGATTAACTGAATTTGATTATTAGTTGCTCATCAAAATTAATACGTAAATGTCTCCACCTAAAGATTTCTTCCTTTAATGAGTAAAACCAAATGCAACTAGGCCATGTAAGTAATTCCAGTTGCCCCAAAAAGCAATATACCATAAAATATACTGTGTTTACAAACCCAACACAGCTTCAAAACTTCAGTTTAGTTCATTTATTTTTATTACTAAGTTTAAAGTAGAGTTTCACCAACTTGTCTCTTATTACAAAGTATAATTGACCAATATTCCGCCTGAGGAATAACCCTGTTCCTATGAGACATATACACATGCAAGATTTACATTGTTGTTTATTTCGCTAATTTCCATCCAGGCATATTTTATGTTTAAAATAAAAGCATAAAGCCAATTGGTGTTGATAATAATCACAGATGCATTTTATCTCTGTAGTCTGGTCATGGTGGGAAACTGTTCATTTCCTCGACTGTGTGAGACAAAGTCTGTTGCACATAAGCTTCATGGTTAGTAAAAGCCAAGGTGTGCTGCTGTGTCTTTATTATTAGATTATTTTATTATTAATTATTTTTTGATTGCAAGATATGTAGAGGTAGTGGTGATGTGTGTGTGTGTGTCCATTAGATGATTCACCATATATCCTAATAAACATTGCTGAAATCTTGGCCTAACTAAGAGCTTGTAATCATTCCAGTTAATTATCTTTTCTGGCTTTTATTATTATTGTCACTCTGGTTTTTGTATGATGTGACAAAAATAGTAAATTCTTTTTCTTACACAAGTGGAACATTTCACAGGTGCAGCCTCGTTGTTGTTGCCATTCCCACAGTCCAACTGTCAACAGCTTTCTTGCCAGCTCAGACCTGACAAACATCACAGTACAGCCTTGCAGAATTCAAAGCTGATTTTCATTTTTTATGCACCTCGTGTTTGACTTTTTTTGCTTTCTAGTTAATTAATGAAGCTGCTTTTTACCATGTTGTCTGCTTAGTTTGTATTTCCTCTGGAGAAACAAGGACTTGGCTGCATGGGCTCAGAAACACATGCCGTCATTTTTTTTTTATCTTCAAATACTCCTTTCAAATAGTCCTTGAGATTTTCAAGACAGTCAAATAAAACAAACAAAGGTTCCAGACAAACAAATGAACATGCACAAAGTTAGAACACATCACCAATTCACAAAGACTATCTGCTTAATCACTTCAGCAGGCCTTTTCAGTAGCCAATAGCAGCAGAACGGACCAGAGCAGATGAAGCCTTAATTAAACAAAGCACACACAGCTCCTTATTTAATCTGCGTCAAAATACACCAAAAAAGAAGAGATGTATGAGTTTCATTAAGTTTCAAAGACGTGTGGACCAAAGACTTCAGTAAATGCAAAGATGCACAGAGTTGCACAAAAATGCATACACAGACATTTGCTGACTACAGCTTTTCTCATCTTGCTTCATTTACTTCTGTCCACTGACTTCCCAGGTCTTTCTGTGTCCATGAACTGCCGCTGACATACAAGAGCTACAGAAAGCATATAGACTACACATACTCGGACGTTCAACGTGGCACAGTGTTTGTACTGCTTTCTTTCTTCAATAAAATAAAAAAACATATTATCCCATATTTGAAAAATTCAGAAACAATTGTTACTGTCTTGTATTGCATCAGATTACATTCTTTTTTCCAAAACTAATAAATAAAACAAAACAAATAAACATAAACGAAAATAAAGGATATTTAATGGAAATCTAAAAAAAAAGAAGAAGACTTGAAATACTCAGAACGTCGCATTTGGTCCATTGGTTCATTAGGCGTGTCCTAGCAGTCGAGAAAAAAAAGTGTGAGAATATGTAATCTTCTTTTGCGTTTTATGTAGTCATGTCCAGCCTTGAATATCTGAGATGACAAACACGTTTTTAGACTGCACTCTTTTCCCCACAGGGCTATAGCCTTTAGGGCCAGAAGGCATGGACAGAACTGCTGTTCTGTTTGAATATTTCATTATGTGTGAAACTGGCTTATGTTAAGTGAACACAACAACACACAGTGTGGGGTCAAAGAGGAAACACAATCCTTAAAGTAATGTGAAAGATAATTTTGCACATTTATTTTTTTGAATGAACTCCCTAGTTCTATTTTTATGGTGTTCAATAACACTTCCAAATGCCCAAATGTTGATATTTTGGCTGCCACTGATATTTTGAAGCTGAACTGTAAGTTAGTTTGGGCATTATAGCAAAGGAGCAAGTGTATCTTTAAAAAAAATGTGAGTGCAGTGTGTATCACAGTGAGGTATGTAAAATGGTTCTGCATCATCACATCAATAATTCAAATAAAACTGTCGGCCAGCTTGATTCACTGCTTCATTCAGACATACTTCCAGTGTAAGTTGTCTATAATATTAAGCTTATTTGCCTGGTGAGACTCAACTTCCAGACTTCACAGCTGTGTTTGGCACTAGGGGGAGCCATTCTGTTTGAAATTTAAACGGCACACTGCTTTTACTGCAATGTAACAAGTGAAATTCCCAGAGATGTTTTTTGATGCATAATTTATTGAGTCAGTGAACTGTGCTCACTGCTGAGCTGTGCCTTTTTTAAACGTTTAATGGGTGCTATGCAAATATCAAATAACCAAACTGGTTAGGACCACTGAAATAGTAGCATTTCAAATAGTATTTGGTTGAGATACTGAGTGATGAAAAAAGCAGATGTTATTTTGAAGGTTCTTGGAGCTGGTTTAGTGAAGGCAAAGCAGTGTATAGAGGAAAGAGAGAGAAATCACCTGCCAGTAAATCATTGTAGGAGTAAAGAAAAAAACAGAGCGGCCCAGTCTAACTTCACTCAGCATGCCTGGCACGTTGCATCAATGGGCAAAAGACCTGACCAACCTAATGCCACAGGAATACAGATCATTACCAAAATAACAGATAGCAGAGAGGGAGAGAGAGAGCTGACAGCAGATAATATAACATGTCTGAATATCAATTTCATGTGCAATGCTACAGTTTTTAAATAATTCATAAATAACATGGCCTGGAGCAATGTGGTGAGGCTTCATGGGTTATATCTGTTTTGGAGGGAGTGAGGTTAGTAAATGATCAGTCTATAGGCTGATGGAAACACAATGTCAAAAGCTCAGCAGGGGTGATCCTTCAAAATTTCTTTGAAATTTAGCAGTATGTAATGTCCTTTCCTTTCCTGGTCATTTACTGTAGAGAGACAGATCTGGGGCTAAAAAGACTTGTTTTACATCTTGACAGTGACATGTGACAAAAAAGATTTTCAAGCAACATATCACCAGTCATCTGTATGTTTGTACTTGGTGGTCTGTGTTTGCCCAGGTTTTTTTTTTTTTTTTGGCGTGCAGGTACTAACGCACAGATCCAATACATTCTGTCCATGTCAGACATGCATTTACAGGAATAATTTGTCATGTTGAAAAAGACATGTATTAGTTTTCTTGCCAAGAGTTAGACGAGAAGACTGATACCGCTCTCTTGATAATTGGAATGACCGGTAAAACATCTTGCATCAGTTGCTTTATCTAAATTTGCATTGTGTTCAAATGCCACACAAGGATCATAACCATACCATAAGACATCTTTATGCATTTTTGAGTGAATAAATAAAACCAATTTTTATTGTATTATTTGACACCAGCTCCAACACTGAACAGCTGACATAATTCTAATTCATATTATTTGTGAGATATGCAGCCCTATTCCTCAATAAAAACAACTTCTGGCTGACGGAGGTACGATCCTCAAATTAGAGCATCCAGCTCCTAATTACAGGCTGCTAGTCTTTGGTGGAATGCCATATTCTTATCCCTCATTTTCTTGTTTTGAGAGGTTTTAGCACTTTATCACACAGCTTATTATCACAGCAAGGCTATGCTTCTGTCATCGTAATTACCTCTCCTTCCCGCCACACATTTGTCTTACTGGCTCATATTTTGTAACTTCAATCTCAATTCATTAACCTTTTTTAGAGGCCTCCAGGGAGATGGATGAAGACAGACAGAACCCTTTGTTCTGACGTTGTGATGAGCTGCACCCTTACCACGATCTCTAGCATGGTTTTTAATTGATCAAAGACCGTTAAAAAGAACAGAGAATATGCTGGGGGAAGGTCAGCCCAAACACCTGTTTGCCCCAACTCTGCTTTGCCTTTTCATCTCAACTTCAAACCTATCCACACTCAGAGTAGAAAGTCACTGTGTCACTGCCTCTCTTTGAAGAGCAATTTGCTAATTAGTTTGTTAGTCATTCACTCAATCAAACATAGGAGTATAATATTTTTTTATTTTTAAAGCACCATCACTGCGAAATAGTACTAATTCTACTGGTGTACTGCAATTATAAGTTGGTCACACTCACTCTGGTAAATGTTGTTTTAAGGTTAGGTTTACTTTGAATCTTGCCATAGGAATCTGCAATGAAAACATTTTACACTCCAGGTATAAGCTTATCTGAGTCCTGGGAAAAATCCATTAAGTCCTACAAGCACACTTGCTTGAGCACATACACACACACACACACACACACACACACACACACACACACACACACACACACACACACACTAAGCTGATAACGTAATGTCATTGTCATCTGGCCATCCGATGAAGTAGATTAAAAACACATTTAGTTGCTGGTTGTGGCTCTGATGGGGGGTAAATGGCACCTTTGCACACTCTGCTCTGTCCTCATTACCTGCTGCCTTCTCTGGAGACAGCCACAATTTTCCACCTGCAGTTGTGGTACAATATACTAACCCAATCACTCAGAGGCAGCACTTTTGTCTTAGTCCTATACTTAGCTTCATCATAGACATCAATGCATAGTTACACCTATTGTAAAGCCTTCTCTACAACTAAATATTTTAATTTTATGCTACTACCAATTTGGTCCTGTCTTAAAAACAAACAGAACAGCTTTTTTTGGTCCATCTGTATGTTTCCACAGACAGAAATGAAAGCCCTAGGCACTGAATCAATGGAGGGACTAGACAGCTTGTTCAATTCCATTTCCTCAGAAAAGCCCCTTACTTATTATGGGAATTTCCTCTATTTTCTCCCTTCTTCCACTGGGGGGAGGGAGCCTGTGAAAAGGGCTGGCAGGAAAGTAATGGAAATAAGTTCAGACATCATATCTAAAGGTTCAGTGCAGCCACCCAGAGCAGCAAACCGACTGAGTCATTTGAAGTTAGAAGGCTGTTCAGCTTAGCTGAAAACTATTAGACTAATTTTAAAAGACAATCATCTTCCCCCAGGGTTAAAATTTAAGTTACTATAATTGTACGTATTATGTGTTAAATCAGTTTTCAGTTCCATTTTGATTGTCAACCTCGTAATTGAATGGAAGAGGGGGGCTAAAAAGCTGTTAACAAAATAAGACATCCTGCTTTCATGCTGTGGGGCAACCAGACACACACAGCAGTGTGTCTGGGCAGGCAGACACTTTCCAAACAATGGAATCACATCTAAAGATAACATTATGCCCAAAGGCTGTTAAAACAGGCAGATGATCTATTAGGGAGTTTCTCTTGGCTTGCCATAAAGGATGACTGCAACCGCTTCTTCACTAAGGCTATGTGCTAGTTCTCGGCTGGTGCTAGTACCAGTTGGAGTTGGTTCTGCAAACCTTCTAAGAATTGGTTTGCTCTTTCTCAAGACAGACACCATAGATCCACTGTATACATCTGTACACCCTGTATATAAATGTATCTATATACATCTCCACTACCTTAGGCAGTTCTTGGTTATACACAAGTAAAGAGTTAGTACCACTATCAAACCAGTTTTGCTGGCCATGAGCTGGGTCTTTGGTTGTTTAAATACAAAGAACTGGTTTAAGATTAGGCACCGGCTCCGAACTCAGACCCTCAAACTGCCTTGGTGAAAAAGAGGTATATGTCTCACCTCTTATCTACCTAGTTGCCCTTGTATCCCTCTGTATCTTGTGCATAATCTCCCTTCATTATCATGTGTATACACACACAAATATCTCCCAAAGTCATCTCTTTCCTCTCTGTCTTTTTCTGGTGTTCATATGTGCCTGTGAGGAGAACAAAAGCTGGGAAACATATCAGCCCATGTGGAATAGGCTGTACCCTCAGAGCTGAAAAATATCAAACATGGCTTTGTTTTTACCCAAAACCTCTGTTGTATTTTGGCCATTCCATTTCAAATTTGTCTCTTTGATCTTCCATCTTATGGAAATGCAGTAGTAAACCAGAAGATTTGTAAATGTACCTCAGCAAGTTAATTTGGAAGGCTTCTTGAACCTGCTGATTATGATTCACATTTTTTTTCATTTGAAAGGAATGACAATGTGTATTTTTGCTGAAGTCTGAGTAAAAGTGACCAGACACTGGATGGAGACTCGAAGCTTCCAGCAAATTCTACACAATCAAAAAAAATGATGTTACATATCTGAGTCTGCTTTATGTTTTTCCCATCTATTATCATCCTATTATCATCGTATCACCAGCTTTGGAGGGAATGAATCAGACACACTTCACAGGTACACACAACTTCAGTCTGTTAGAGTCAGCAAAAAGGTGAGCAAAGAAAAGGAAATAAAGTTCCTATGACTTTAAAGAGGACACAAACTGAGATACAGGTTCAACATGGGAACAAGTTCCTTTGGCAGTCTTTGTCCAGGAAGTTAGTTGGGAAACTTCTTTCTGTCATCTGTTGTCCAGTGAAGTTTCTGTTCTCTTTTCAGACTTCTCCTTTGGCAGCATCATTAGCTTCGGTAAACACAGATACCAGAGCCAGATCACTTCATCTACCTCTGAGGCAAGACACTTACAGGAGAGAACAAGTGATTAAAAGAAATGGATTTGTGTATGTGTGTGTGTGTGTGTGTGTGTGTGTCACAAAAGGTTGCAGGGACGCAGGCAGGCAGGCAGGCAGACGTTCTTGGAGTTGCCTGGCAACCCTCTAGCCACAAAGAGGGGGAAGTGTGGCACTGTTTATGACACCTTATGTAACCGCAGGGATGAGTTTGTGGAGAAAGAATGAATCAATTTCCACAACTTCTTCTCTTCTCTAGTGTCTGGGAAAACAAAATTAAAAAAATGAATGTATTAAAGCGGGTTCTATTGCATGCTCTGAGGTTGCATATATATTAACTGTTCCCCACTGGGTCTTATACATTTTGCCTCATATAAACTCCACGAATGGGTTTAGAGATTCACAATCCTATATAAGCAAAATATCCATCATCCATGATGGTGTTTTCTTTTCTGCAGGTCAGCACCCTACCCCTGCACTGCAGGGTGGCATCCAGCAAAGCCATGAGAACCTCCGGTAAACCTGTCGGGGGATACTTCTATTCACCACCTGCCTGCCAGGGGAGCATTGAGCCTGGGATAAATACAACTCATGGGTACCCTGAGCTATTTACCTGCAGCTGTGTGGAAGATTATAACACTAGAGGTAGAGGGGGGAGAAAAGAGGGGTAAAATAAGGACAGAGTGAGCAGGGAATCTGGAGCAAAAAGAAAACAGAGAAATGGGGAGAGATGGTGGGCAGCAGCTGTAGATGATTATGATTCCCAGGTTGCGTCCCTCACTATGCTCCAGTTCCCTCACTCACTTGCTCACCCGCTCACTCGTTCACTCACTCATGTGGTGCACTGAGATCCACATTGCTCTTTCCATCAAACTAAATATTGTACTTATGAATCATGAAGCGAGTGATACAAACACTTATTTATAAAGTATGTTGCACTCTGGGTCTGCAGAAAAAGATACAACTTAAAAAATATATGTATAATATTTGTATGGGTTTTCATACTGGCAAAGTCACAGAAAAAATAAATATATTAGTTCACTTTTGCCAGCCAGCATACCATAAAGAAGGCCAAGTTACTTTGTCCTTTGAGTATCACCTAGCCTCAATGTAATAAAGTCACAAAGTGTGTTTTATTGTTCGTATTTTTTGAAGTGCTCAAATTCCACCTACTGAAAGAGAGTTATGGTCATTTGGAACACATTAACATTGATAAATGTATAATTTGAAAGCAGTCACACTGTGACAAACTCACATAGAATTATCACCTGACTTTATAGTTGCCATAAGCTTTACAGGGTGTCATAGCTTCTTTAAACTCACTGTGTTTGTTTTACAGCCTGCATTTTTACTGCGTTGGTTGAGTCTCACCACTCATATTGATCTTGTTTGTAGATGCACCAGGCAGGTAATATTTGTAAAGATTCTCTGACAAATCGTGTAAACTACAGAAGTTCTCTTCACAAGTTGGTGGAGACCAAAAATGTGGCGAGAGGAGAGTGAATGTTGGCTTTCGATTTGTTGGAACAACACAGTGTGATCCCATGCAGTGCATATATAAAAAAGGGATGGATAGAAACTGTGCGATTATCTCAGTATAAGACAGCATAACCCTATACAGAGTAAAGGAGGTGTGCAAAACACACACAAGACACCACACTGTACATGTTTTATATGTGACTCCACACACACTCATTCAGTATTCAGTCAGTATGTGCATCCAGGCATCTTGATGGCATACTAATTTCCTACATTGACATAACCCTTGCTGTGCTCTCTGTCTGAGCTCTACCATTATTGCCAGGGGGCACAAACAAAGATAAGTAAATCAGAGCTTCCTGGCATCCTGGCAACTCACCCCTGAGCTCTGAGGACTGGGGGAACAGATAAATAGTAAGAATATGATGGAGGAGTGGGGAAAATGAAAGGCAGGATCAAAAAAAATTTGCAAGGTGAAGGAGTGATGCAGTGAATACACAAATGAGTGATGAACAAAAAACAGTAGAAGTGCAGCCGTGGCAGGAAGCATTTGGAGGTCAAGTGAGCAAAGCAGGGGAGGGAACGGATAATGATAGAGGCAGAGAAATAAAGTAATGGCTGTGGGCAGTATTTAAATAAGTCTGTGTAGCGGTCCAGTGCACAGATTGACTGTGAATTATTACCACTGTGTGTTCGTTGGGGCTGCTCGCCTGCTAGGCCAGTGGGCATCTAGCAACAAGAGACAGAGACAAAGAAACCACGGCAGGGAATGAGATAATGCTGGAAGACATGAGTATGACATGTTGAATTACATATTAAATGTTTTCTTAAAGGTAATAAATTCTTTTGTAATCTGTTACCTCTTTGGTGGAGAGTATCTTGTCAGTCCAGGTCACGTTTCATAGTACAGCATCATCTCATTTTGTCAAAGGGCTGGAGGTGCAGTAGGAGCTGGAGCTGGAATTGATCACTGTATTAGTTCTATTTATACAAAAAATTTAAAATACATAAAATACTAGACAATATTTAAACATATGATTATGTCACATACTTTTATTTCTTTCATAGCCTTGCTCTCTTCCTTCCCTGCCTTGCTATTTTCTTCCATGAGTGCCTGTGTGTGTGCATGTGGTTGAGTGTGTAGAGAAAAAGAGCTTAGGTCTGTAGCAGAGCAGATCAGTAAGGCCGTGGGCAGAAGCAGGGCGCTGGGCCCATGAGTCCCACAACCATCACCGATACTGCTGCCCTCAGCTCCGCACACACATATATGTACACACATGCCTTGGAACTCAAAGAGCATACATATGTGTGTTTCTTTGTTTCGTTGGTGTTGTGGCTTGAATGATTATGAATGATTATGTTAATACGAAATATTCAGGTACTGCGTTATATGTTTTATATTTGACTTGAATTTTTGAATAGTTTCCTCCAAAGGAAAAATGTCAGCAACAACTCATACTTTACTGATTGTTATAATCCAATTATATTTGTCCCTTTACCTTCTTAAACCTTGTGATTAGGAGCCTGTGCCCTGCTTTGTTAGGTCTGTTTATCCATAATATAACACGGCCACCCTCATAAAAAAATACAGCTTTTTTTTATTTCCTTTCTGCTGCCACGTCATAAAACTGCCTTTCTGTGTTTTCTGTTCCACTATGCAAATTAATGTACTACAGCTAGACACAGTTATATGGATGATGGTTTCATATGAAAATATCATCAAATAGTATTCGTTTATTGTTTGTTTCGATTCAGAATTTCAAGTCAGGATCATGTCAGAGAAAAAAACCCTCAAAGATACACCTCATGTTCTTGTTTTTGTACTGCAGGCTCTTGCTTGTAGTGTTTTTAAGCTGAATGCTCTTACTGTTGTTGGGGAGTAAACAGCTGGCTGAGGAAGCTTTGTCTTTTCCCACCTGGATACTTTGTCGGCTGTCTGGCTGCTATCAGCTAAAAGAAACTCCATAAAAGAGTCCTGGCATTGAGTCAGCATGGCTTCTCAGCAAAAAAGCTTAGCTATGTGTACATGAGGGTTTGTTTTTGTGTCTGCATGTGCAATCTGTTTGTCTTCATCTGCAGTATGCTTGAATCTATACCTGTTTCCTCTCTGTCTTGCTCCCACACTGTCTGTTTCTCCCCATGAGTCTGTTTTCCTTCCCTTACTTATTGATTCTGATTTCGGCACTAACACAATGTTCAGGAGAGTGTTACTTCCTGCTGAGGCAGCTGAGTGTTTGTTTGTGTGCATGTGTTTTACTCTACATGTGTTTGCCTGTGCATGGACCCCCTTGTGCCCCTGCTTAAGCAACAGAAAAAGACAAGATATCTAGATTGTTGACACTACTCTGTATCAATATCTTGGCTTGTTTTGTACTAAACTGGTGTGAGTGGTTCAGAAACATAGCTGAAAAATGTGCGTGTTTAAGCTATGATTTAATAGATATGTTAGATACTGTAAATCCCTGTACATGCAAATTGTGGCATTTGCCTTGGGATTTGACTTAAATTATTGATATCTAGGTGCCAAAATTTTGTTTTCACTGTAAAAATACTTCTTCCACATGTGACAACCTTGAATCCAACCCACAACCCCCAACCTGCCTCATGTATAATAAAGCCTTAACTCTCCCTGTGGAATTGCTGTGGAATTCCTAATTTTCCAGCTTTTTCCTCCTCCAAGGTGCTTTTACTACAAATCCACACTGGTAATGTATGCAGCCAGCTCCGAGATCAAAGATGCATAGATCATATTTTGGTGTGTGCTTTCGTACATGTATGTGAGCTGCTAACAGGCATGTATGTATATCTTCAAAAGCACCAAGACAAGGCCTGAGGCTAGAGGGCACGGAATAAGGGTTTTAATGTCAGATGCCTGCGCTTACAGTATGTGCCACCTTCATTTGCAGCCGTATTATATGGCTCCAGCATGAGGTGAAGGACTTAATATGATGCCTCAGAACTCTTGTAGCTTTTGACTACTGACCTTAAGTAAATATAACTTTGCACGGTATGTTGCAAGTTGTAAGACACATATTGTCCACAAAATAATGAACCATTAATTTCATACATTGTCTAATAGATGGTTTACCGTTGAGAAAGATCTCAATTTACACAAACTGATCTGTGCGAATTAAGTTGTTCTAGATATGTTTCTCATACTTCTGAGACTTTAATACCAAAGTCACATTAAGGCACATAACATTTCCAGGCACTGACTTTACTGCACTCATTTTATTGATTTGGGCTTCATTTTAGAGTGCTACATGCTATGTTCAGTTGATAATAGAGTGGGCTGAGCACTGGGTGAAAAATTGCTGCAATCATACCATGGTGGTGTTCGGAAATAGAGCAGACTGATGGAAGAAACCAAACCAAAGGGCTTTTAAAGGTTATGTCATCGTTTGTGACAGTTGGCGGAGAAAAGAAGATCCGCTGGGACTCAGCTCCGTCCGTCAGGCCAGAGATGAGGCAGGGAGATATGTGAACATACAGAAAGAGCATTAAATGTGTTTGAGTGAAATAAGATAGCAAGACAGACAAAAGACTGGGCTGTCATTCATATTTGCATATAGGTGAAGCTGCATTATTTTATTTAAGGTTCACTTGCACTCCTGGGAGCAAAAAGCAATGTTTTAAACAACACCCAAGCACAGAAATAAATTGAAGCCCTGCTTACCTAACGACACAGACATGTTGGGCAGAATCTGTTTAATTCCTCCTCTGAGAGATGTGTAATAATAAGAACAAAGAGATGATTGGTCTGTCTAGATTAAACATACACAACCTGGAGTGAGAAATCCTGAGTCTCTGTTTCTATAGGTGCCACTCTGTGTGTCTTGTTGTCACTCACCTAACCTAATATATTAATTCACCCACAGAGAAATGATCATATTCTCTGTTATATATTTGCCTTTAAGCTGCAGGTGCATTTCAAGTGAGAACCAGAAAAGAGCACAAGACATGTTCTAGTTGCAAAAGAAACCTGATAGTCAAGGTTTAAGAACAGCAAATCAAACCAGGAGGGCAGTCGAGTCTGACATAGCAGCACAGGCAGGCCTGATGTCTAGCTGCCCTGACATTTGGAAGAGAAGGCTGTCTGATCTGGGAGGCAGAATGGATCCGTGTTTGTTTTTCAGTCACTCTGTTTCAGCAAATCTCCCTCCGCCTCTCACTGCATGTCTGTGATTGTCTCTGTGATTTTCATAATTTTTACTCCTTCCTATCTTTTTTCTCTTTTTTCCCTTTTCTTCTTTGCATTCCCTACCACTATCCTAAGTCTACATTTTTTGTGTTACTGTGTGCTTAAAATAGTGTGTGTGTTTCATATCTCTGTATTTCAGTGCCTTCTGAGGTGAGTGGAGCAGCAATTCGCGGCACCTTACTATCACAGGGTTATCACTGGAAAGCCTGGTGTGTCTTCCACTGAGCCAGAGACCTTCCCTCCACTGGCTTTCATCTGTGCCTTAATGCAGTAAAAGCATAAAAACACACATAATATTTGTTCGCCAGGCTTATTCACAATGTCACATTTATTTTCTATCCCCTTTCTCCTGCTTGTAGTCCCGTTTTTTTCAAGCACATTTGATGCACACATAGGCAGCAGCGTTTCCAGCTTAAATTAATGTGCATTTTTCTGAGCCAATTATTTTGTATTTACACGTGTTGATTGGAATGTTGTTTGTTCACTCACAGAGCTGATGAGGTCGTGGGTTAAGTGTTTGAAACCATCAAAAAGTGTTCACTTGACTCCAGTAGCGCTGACTTTAACAGGCACTGACATACAGTAGTTTGCTGCTCTTCATTAGCGCTGATTATTTTCAACACATGCAAACGATAAATATAAAGTTCTGTAATGAAGCCATTGACAAAAACACTGAAACACATGCTTTATGATGTGTGAATCATTTCCATTCACATTATGTGGCTCCACTGGTGATCACAGAGCAGCACAAAGGCCTGTAAATGATACATGTACATATAAATATACACAATATGCAAGATGTTGAGATATTTGATAGGGGCAGTATATCTTGGCTGTTTCATATCCTGCTGTGATTTGTAATTCTGTTTACTTATCTGTCCAGATCAGTATTTCCTGTTTCTGGTTTAGCTGACAAGTCAGAGCCGCTCTATACAGTAGTACTTGAGCATGCTCACACACACACAGCCTCACATACGCACATAACAAAAGCAATAGGACTAAACAAACAGCTTGAAGCTTGGATGCAAATAAAAACAAAACAGATTTTTACTTTTCACTGCCAAATCTGTGCAATTCCCAAACTGTAAAAATAAGAGCTTCAAAACTGATTAGTTTTATTTATAATTTGACTCCGGGATTTTTTTTCCCCTTGTCTTAATTGCTGTTTTACAAGTCCCGGAGACTGCCAGACCTTCCCTCTAGCATGTGAGCTGACCATAATAATAATGACTAAGATAATCATATAATGTCGGAAATCTCTGATCTTGATCAACACCAAAATTTAATTAACTGATTCGCTGACCTTGGATTATCTCTCCACCAAATTTCAGTTAAATAAAATCAAGAGAGGCAATATAAGTTTAGGCAATTTATTAGGCAAAAAACAAACTTCCATGAAAAAAGATAATTTAAACAGCTGCCAGACTGTATGAAAGTTTAGGAAGCCTGGTGACAATTACAGATAGTTTTCAAATTTGACTTACACATGCATACAAACAAATTCTTAAACAACTTACATAATTTCTGTAATGTTAACAGTGTGATATCAAAATTACTGTTTATCTTACACTGTATATACCTTATGTATTTTTCTATTACCAGTTACAGCATGTAATTCTAGCCCATCATGCCAGGAGGATTTCACCTGTCACAGGCGCAATACGCACAGTTCAACATGGCAGCATGTTTTTATGTTATTAGTCTTTCCAAACATGTAGCTGTTGTAATCACACCTCTCATGGCATTTTTATGCACCAAAGGCCTAACACATCAGAAAAGCAGAAATTATCAGCTCACCCACCCGGTGAATCTTATATGCCACCTCTTCATTGCGGATTATAGGATGTAGGTGGGGCGGTTACACTCAGTGCAGCACAGACTGCTCCTCACACAAACACCCACAGACCAACAGGCTGCTAGAACAGCTAAACAGCAACCAGAAAAGAGCAAACAGCACTTAGAGCTGCTCAGGCTATTGCTAGATATGATTAAGACAGATGACTAAGCATAGAAACAAAAGATTGCATGTTTGTGCGCTGCTAAACATGTACTTCTAACATGTTATTTAATCTGGTGATGAATATTTAATTTGTGTATACTGTCAAAACAAGTGAATTAAATCTGGAGTGAACACTGAAGTAACATCTATTAAATGAGTCTTCTGTTCATCCAGTTTTAGTTTTGTTGAATTTCCTGTCAATTTGATTTCATTCTGAATAGATGCTACTGTTTTCTTAGTAAACCAGAAGTGTACAACCACTGTTATAAGTGACCATTTCTTAGACTCTCCACCACTCTTAGTTACTGCTGCTAAAGCACGTTTTGCATTTTCGAAACAGCACAAATTCTCTGTGAAACGATAATAGTGGCAAGTTAATCATTTAAAATGTTTAGCATTTTTTCGTGTAGTGTGTCCTCGAGAGGTAGACAAACGTGCCATCTCTTGTCATTTCTAGCCCAGAACCATCAGTTTGTCCACTGAAATGTTTAAGACACAGTATGTAACTTTTAACTAAAGGAAAATGCTCCAAAACTTAATGTTATGCTGTCAAAGGCTTCTATACTCCAGATTCATTTAACAGCAATGCTAGCAGAGTTATTCATATCTAAAGGTTTTATAGGGAGTCTTGTCCTTCTAACCAATCAGAGATTTTTTTATTATTTCTGCTTCATTAGTAGGTTTTGGAGTCTTCTTCTGAAGTGCTCAGTGGAGTGTAGCAGACTGTAGCAGAGCACGGAGAGAGAGGGCTGGGTGGAGCAGACATTCAAGTCTCATGCTAGTTAAGTTTCATATTGTAGCTTTAAATGTCACTGCAGCTAGTGAGTTAATATAACTGACATTAGCTTAATAATTTGGTTGAAAATTCTGTCGCCAACTGTTTTTAATGCTAATAATTTAAAATGGTCCTTGACTGAAGCATGGGATTAAATAGCAAATGTATTACAGAGTAGCTAGTTAGTGTAAGAATTATAAGGAAAAATATAAGATCAGACTGTTTCATTCTAACACGGTTTAGCAGCTTAGACTATAACCTTGCCCAAGCTTTGCTTTATTGTTCTTATTTTCAAATATGTTCCACTTTTTCTTTTTTTGTTAGAAGAGAGAGCTCCTGAAAAATAAGGAATAACAGATGTATTTATTGGATGAATAAATAAATACTTTAAAGTATTACAATTAAGTCACACTATATGACTTGTTACAACAGATATTTTTCTCTGTAAATGAGTGTGTCTCCAGTTGAATCCTGTATGTGGGTTGGTGGGTAGGTGTGGGCAGGGGACACATTGCCAAGGATTGCTTTCAACTTGCTAACAGATACAGCCATTTATGACAGCCATCTGTCCACCATGTATGTGTGTGTGTGTGTGTGTGTGTCCATATTCTCAATCATATGCACAATTATGTTTTCGCTGGTGTTGGGGTCCAGGTGGCTACATACTGTAATATTGCACCCTCAGTGTGCAACAGCATGGGGGACGCACAGAAGAGCATGTTAGTCATAAAAACACTCATAAATGCCCAATCTGTGGCCTGCTGTTACCATGAACCGAAGTCTGTAACCTGAGGAAATGTGGCTTTCAGAGTTACAACTTTAAGAGAAAGTTTATGTGACAATTTCAATATAGTATCTCAGTGTGGCAATGCAGATTATCAAAGTCATAGCACCTGTAAGTACATCTGATTTAACTCTGTCAAACAAATACTGGTCTAGTCATTACTTACTCAGATAATTTGTTTATGTACAATATAAATCATTGTCACAGCCCAGAGACATAATTTTTATTTCAATTTTAAAATTCAATTTTCTGTACAGTGAAAATAAAGCTGAAGTGTACATGACAACAACTTTTGCTACAACCTAAGTGATAAAATAAAAGTATGTTAAAATGGAATACATGACACTACTAAATTGAACATATTATTATTTTTCTTTCAAAACCAAGAATGAACTGAAAATCTAAGCCTTCGAGAAATTAACTTTTAAACTTTTGGTATGAAGAAGCCAACATTGACTGTTGGCACCCTATAAATAGTATCTGGTATCAAAGTTACAGGTTTTGGTTTATTATGATGGATTTCCTATTTATGTTTAGCAGAGAAGTTAGCAGTATAACTATCAGTAAAAAGTATGTAATTTAAAGTAAGTAGTCAAACATTAAAACACTACATAGCTTTTTGACTTGGCAAAGCATTTCAAAATTGCTATACTACGGTGCAACATCTGCTTGACAGTAAAGTACCTGAGATCATCAAGGACTAGATGACCACTCACAGTCACACACTTTTAAATAAAATTGTTTTGATTGTTGTCATGGTGGTGAATGACCACATGAAAAATGTTGTGGGCAGATGAAGAGCGTGTCTATTCAGAGACTTCCTGAGGCAAAGTGAAAGAAGACCTACACTTACAGACTGAAGTAGATAACAGATGAGGTTTGCCAAAGAGGGCTGAGTTGCTCCTTTTGAATACACTTGTTGATATCCTGAAACAAGATCAGGCTTCAGATCCCATGGGCATATTTTGGGAATACTCTGAGAACAGACACAGAAACAAAGATGTATGTTGAAAGGTGAAATCAGCTTAAAAATAATTGAATCTTGCTCGTCTACAGTGACTCATGAGCTTTTTGATAGTAAATGTTTTGGGTGTATCAGAGAAGCACTTAAACTAGATAAGACATAACACGAAGGGAAACGTTGTACTTTCCAGTCTTTTGATTCCCCTGGTGAACACTTACCGATGACAGGATCCATTCTTGTACAGCAAATCATATTTTATCGTTTTTGAGAGCAACTTTGCATATCAAACCTATGAAAAATGATCCACGGTGTGTTCTGTGCTGATGCTGAGGAGGGAGATGCAGGTTGTCTATTTTTACATTGAGCCAAAACAAGGTTTGAAGTGAAGGCCCAGCGGAGAGATGGAAGAAATGTTGAGCTGATGTGCTGCTCTCATCCAGAGATCTACATGCACTGCTTCATCATTCAAGTTGTACAGATGGAGAACAAGAATAATATTCAGAAATGTAGTGTACACATCTTTTTTATTGCTTTTGACAGATTTTTGGCAGCATAGCTCAAAAAATGGAAATGTTGGCTGGTCAACCAAACCACTTATTGTCCAGACTGAAATAGAATGATCTCTAACTACTAGATAGGTTGCGATGAAATATTGTACACACCATTCATGGTTCCTAGATCATGTATTCTGATGATTTTGGTGATATCATGAGTTTTCCATCACCACAATGGGCTTGACATTTGTGGAGGAAGACTACTGAACATGCTCCCATCAGGCTTTTGTAATAACTTGGTGATTCCTTAAGTTTGGACATAGTGCCATACTTTATCTGACCAAATACTGTATCTGCAAAACTGGTCACATTTCCATTAGTCTCAGTTAGTGAAGGCTGCTTCAGTAGCATACCAACATAGTAAACCAAGATAGAAAATGCTGTAGTAGCAAGCCTATGTTAGCATTTCCATTGTAAGTAGCATACAGATGTTGGCATTTAGCTTAAAGTCGCTAACATCACTGTAAATGTGTATTTATGTATGGGAATAGATAGAAATTTGTTCATAGATCTACTGTATTGATCGTTAAGATCCACTCATGCTACAGCAAGAAAGAGGTCTTAATATATGACCATATAATATATGGAACAAGTACTGAACTAATCCTTTTCCAAGACACAGTAAATGTGCCACTACTGGACTCGTGCTATCCAAGAAAAGCAAAGTAATTAAATTCATGAAGATTTTTTTATCAAGTGTGTTAGGTTGTCTTTGCATGGTAGAGAATACACAGAGGGCTGGTTTCTTAAAGCACTTCTTTCATTGCTATATTTAGAGATCTGTTTCTACTAGAAGTGAGGATATTGCCTGCTGTGTGTGAGCTGAGGGAGACATATGCTTTTTCTCCCCATCTGAGCTACACTTCCTTGTGTGAATTAAATCAAAGCTGTGAAGTGATAAGAGGAGGTGATAGGACATGGTCACTTGAGATAAGCTGGTGTCATTTTTGCTTCACCTGGCCAGTGAAGTAGATCAGCCTTGTGTAGTCTCACTTTTTGGCCAATAAACCATTTGTAGTATTTTGATGCCCATAGGGCATCTGTAAGGAAATGTAAGAAATGAAAAGAGAAACCAGGCTTGTTTCCAAATGAAACCTGAAAGCTGTGGCTTTAAGATGCATCAGTGGCCATGTCATCTTCAATCTCCTTTGTTAGGTACAACTTTGTCAGATAAAACTATGTTGCATGTTCCAGCAATTGAGTCCTGGCTGTTTCTCTTCTCTTCTCTTCTCTTCTCCATTGTGTGATTTATGTGTCACAGATGTTGTGTTTATTTGTAGCCATGAGCCAGAGATGAAAAGAGAGAAGCAGCTGAGTGATGGAAATGCTGAGCAATCTTCAGAGCCCATCTGGACTGGTGGAACTGTCTGTGGCAATGGCCGACCCCATCTTCCCTCCATCATCTTCTGTTGTACTACGACGTATGACATCCTGCAGGGAACATATGGGTCTCCCTGATGAAACTCAGAGCAAAAATGAAGAAATGTAAGGACACTGGGGATCTTCACAGGGAAGTGGAAAGGGAAGAGGAGATGACTAGATGAAGGTAAGGAGTGACTAGACCTGTCCTCAGTCCAGCATGATAAGCCTTTCACAGTGAGGTCAGTGAACATATATGCCAAACTGATGCCTCTCTCTCTCTTCATTCCTACCTTCATCGCTCTGCTGCTTCTTCATCATCCTTTGTTAGTCGTGGACAGTTATTGTGTCTTGAAATATCTCGTCATTTTATAGTCTTAGTAAAATTCTCAATTACAAGTTAAATCCTGCATTCAGAATATTACTTAGGTAAAAGTGCAGAAATATGGCAACAACATGAACTTAAAATTAAAAAAAGTACTCACTGTGCACAATGAACACTCATTTCTGGATCACTGCTATTGACACATTAGCATAAAAGCAGCTTTAACTTTAACTGTAGTTTGTCGGCATGTAACTAATTTTAACTGTCCTATACACCTTTTGGTAGTTTCTTCTTTAGCAATTTGTCACACTCACAAAAGTCAGTGGTAACTTTAGCTGTCCCATAAATGCAGTGTCAAAAGCACAATAATCCCCTCTGAAATGTGGTGGAATATAACTATAAAGTAGTGTAACATGGAGCCAAGGGCCTCACAGTAGTGCTTACTGGCAATACTTGGATAATTTCTCTCACTACTGTGTAAATAAACTCTTTAATTTGAAGGAACTGCTGCAACACATTTGGATATCAATTTTGAAATAAGCACTAAATTACATAATTTTGGATGGAACACATTGGGACAAAGGTTTAAAAGAGTCAGACAATGAAACACTGTCTCATTATACACAGTTCAGCATGCTGAATTTATCATATTTCTGTTTTGTTACGTGTCTTGCCATATTTTTTCATCTCTATCACATCACAAAATGTGATGGCAACCTGAAGTTTGTGCATTGATTCTCTGAATCAGAGCATAGTCTAGTTTCCACTTTCTAAAAAAACACTGACTGCAATCTCTTGTCCTCTCAGGGAGGAATCCATGAGGTTTCTGTGTTACTTTGCTCCCCAGTTTATGATTTATTCATATGTGGAGTAGAACATTTCAACAATCCCCACTCCCCACCGCTCCCTAGATCCACAACCGTCCATTTCCCCAATCAGAAATATTAAGGACAGGGATGAAGCCATAGAACATGAAAACTCACTGTAAAATTAAACCAGTTCTGTCTGCTAGTCTGCTTTTTAATTAAATGTTGGCTATTATTCCATTTACTCTGCATATTGTATGGTTGTGTACAGTTGAGAGGAACAGGGCAGATATAAAAAGGTGGTGACATATCGCTCATGATGCTCTGAGTACATGCCTCGGGTTGTTTGCTTCTTCATGGCACAAATATTTATAATTCACCATATAAACTACAAAGGTGGAGTGGACAGTATGAAGTAGTGATGAGAGAAAAAAAGAGAGGCGCATATGACACTTCAAAGCAATTGAATGTACCATTTGCAGCATGGGAAAATGAACATACATTAGAATGGATTTTTACAACAAAATCCTTTATACTAAAAACACAACACCAGCTACACCCAGATACGTGATGACATGTGTGAAAGACCAGTGGAAAAACGTGTATGAGTGACATAGATGTATTAGATAGTGAGGACAGCCTGCTTATAAAAACTGTGTGACATTCAGTTCACGTGCACTCACCCACATGCAGGCACAGACGTGCACAAACCCACTCTCTCATGCACATACACATCGAGAGCTGTGTGTTGAACTATTTTACTTTGGCTGTGGAACTCCCCCCAGTTTTCTGCTCCCTTCTCACAGAGTTTCATGTATTTTTCATGCACCTGTTGTCCCAGTGGAAGGCCTGTGTGTCCATGGAGGAACTCTCCACTGTTACAAGGTCATGTTCCACACCAATACTGCTATCTTAGGATAATCTCTTCTTACACGTCTTTGTTAAGGGCAGGTTTAGTGGCCCTAGAGAATTCAAATAAACTAATAACTTACAGCCTGCTCACCAGAAAGCCAAAACACAAGAAGTGCCCCATGTGCCTATGATGAGGAAGATTTTTATTTTATTTTTTTGTTGAAAATTTAGAAATATATTATAGAGAAAAACAGGATATAAGCTATAAAATACAAAAAAATGTGAATAAGATTACAAAAAAAGGAATAAGTAAAGATAGCTCAAGGAAATGACCAATATCAAGAATAGTTTTTCACATGTTGATATAGTTTTCATGGTGTATTGCTTCGAAAAAGTTTCAGGGTTTCAGAGGAAGTATATACTGAATAAAATGCTATGTACAGTGGGGAAGATTTTTTCCCCCCAACTTTATTACAACATTTGAACAGATATACATCCAACAAAAAGCTAGTTAGGAGGTGCAAGATTATTCACAATATTTATACACATAAGAAATAAGAGAGAAAGGAAAGGAAATACAGAGTAAATAAAAAAAAGTTATTAAAAAAATAATTAGATAAATAAATAAAACCAACAAGTTAAAATAAAACAAAACAGAAATAAAATCTACTGATAATCAGGGGATATATAAAATAAGTCATAATAATATCATAGTACATATGCTCTTTTTGTTTGTCATCAGTCTTAAAGAGTTGAGAGTACAGCGAGGAAGATGGTTTGGATAACGAAACTGTCACAGACGTCACTGGGTGATACTACAAATCCCAGCGTCGCTTTCATTTCTCGCTGCGCTGGCGATGCTGCCGCATTCACGTACTCCTCGGTCATATCTATGCCAATACGTTCCATCTCAGCTCTTAAAAAACCTAACAAAAACAACAATGCAGACCGGATTTATGAACGAGTGCTCTATATTTGAGTAAGGAAATGTTACTTTTCCGTGCTGTCGCAGAAGAAACTGACTTACTAAGTTAAGTTTTCATCATTTTATGGGGTGCTGGAGCCCATCCCAGCCGTCATCGGGCGAGAGGCGGGGTACACCCCGGACAAAACAAAGTTATTGTAACAGTTAAACATTTAGCACACAGTCTAGTCTACCAGAAACTGGAAACTCACTTGTAAAAATGTCAAATAAGCTATAATTTTTGTATCAGTAAACCTCAGTTATTAAGTCTTGCTGTAACATAGTTTAAGAAAGAAATATTTGTATTTAAGCTAACGCTAATCCTGCTAGCCTTTATGCTACTAGAGTTGTTTTTCTTTTCTTTTTTTAAACTACTGTTACATACAAGGCCTTACAATATAATGCCTGGCACCTGATATTTCTTAACCTGTAGCTACAGAGACCTTAGTCACCAATAAGCTTATAGGGTAAATAATGTAAATTGTCTGAGATAGACTTACAGAATGCAAATATATTAGCTATATGCTAATGACAGAAAACATAAGCAAGATAAAGTGGACATCTAATCAAACTGGTAGCCTGGGTGCTATTACACTGTAATTAAATAGCTGAGAAGAAAGCTAAATTAAATGAAGAAAAAGACACACAAAAAAAATTATTTGGCCGTCTAACTGCGCTGACCTTGTTATTGTCATATTTCCCACAGCACATGAAGGCATCAAGTCTCCGTAACACTACAGCAGCAGCAGCAGCAGCAGCAGCGCTTTCTCCCTGTGTAACCTAAACAATGCCTCCTACTACAGACCGGAGGAAAGCACACCAATAGAATGCGTTACACAGCACCTAAACCCTTCGTTTCGCTGCTATTTCGACCGCTCACTTAAATGTGCCGAAGTTAAACATGTGGATACCTACAGAACATGAAAAATACGGCGTCGGTAAGTTTAATGCCTCTCTCTCTCTATATATATTTTAAACTGCTGTCCTCTGCGTTCACTCGCATTCAGTTGTAGGGCATGTGTCGATGGGTTTTGCAGAGGTGAACCGGTTCTTACAAATGATGTGTTTTCCACCATCGTGAATTGTTTTGAGTGTTTTTTTTATGTAGGCTGTGGCAGCATCAGCTTTTCTTTCAAACAGCCCATGATGAGAGCTTGGATTTCATCTGACTGCCACATTGCAAAGCATAGGGTTGTCGCGTTGACCCCCCATGGTTTGCCAAATGTACAGCCACATTTTGATATTTGTCCCTGTTTGTGTTCTGCCCTGTTATATCTGCGTTGTCAGGATAGAAAGAAATAGGCTATTTTGACTCAGAAGCGCTGCGTTTTATTCTTCCTCCACTGTGTTTGTTTGAATGGGGTTGGGAAATCAGCCGCTTGCCACAGACAGACGCTGTGTGTGTCGGTGTATTTCGCTCAGCCTCTGCCAGTTCTTCGAAAGAAGAAGAAGAAGAGGAAGCAGAAACAGAAGAAATCAGACGAAAAAGCAAAGAGGAGACTTTTTCTTTATTTCTGTGTACCCTGTGAATGGAGACTGCTGAGGACCGTGTCTGGTCCTGGGAATGTGTGTGTATCTGACACTGCATTGTTCCGGGCGGTCGGTGGGCTTTGGATCAAACACTGAAGTGAGACAAACAAGTGACAACAACACAACCTAAGCCAAATGTGGTGGTGGTGGGGGGACAATCCTACATAATCGTTGCTCGTGTGGTAGGAATTTCTTCTTTGCTTGTCTTCACCCGCAATAAAGGGTCTCAATGAGATGCGTGCACTGAGAGGCGGCTTAAATGTCTCATAATAATATTCCCTAGAGATATTGCTCTGCTCTGTGTGTGACGATCTGGCTCCTACATGATCCCACAGCCTCGATGAAACCGAACCAGTGATCACTTTTGGATTTATTTTCTAGGATACCATGAAAATGTGGATGTTAAAACTAATAAAACTATGATTTAATTTTTAAGCCCCAGATCACTTATACACTTGTGTCCTGTATATTGCATGATAAGCTCCTGGGCTTCTGTAAATGATGCCTCATGTCCAGAAATGCATCAGGTGCCACCTTGCCACTGTAACCTGAAATCAGTGATATGCAGTGAACTGGAAACTAGCCTTTAGTCTCCCCCTGTCACACTCTGTGGTCTGGTCACTTGACTGCTTTGCTAAATTTTCCCTTAGTATATACTTTTTTCCCCTTTCCTATCCATGTAAGTGCAAAAGACCTGACTTTAGTCACATTGCACTTATACTTAATCCTGTGCCGGGCAGAGTCCTACATCCCATCGTATCTAGATTTTAGATTTATTCCATTGAGCTTCTTAAACCCATTCCATCCTGTCAAAGTTCACTTGTCTGGATAAAAAGAAGACATTTATTTTGAAGGCTAAATACTCACTATTGTTTCTTGCTAGAGGGTGCCCTGTTAATTGGATTAAGGCTCTTTATCCTTTTTTCCTCAACAACAGCATTAGACTCTTTTAATTGGCTGCGATTTATTTTTTAACATGCTTTGGCAGAGGTGCACTTCTTTGTGGCCTGTTCCTTTTAAGGAAGGAACTAGGGTGTTTTCCTGTTGTGAAATTTAGGTTACATGCTTCACAAACACACCCAAGCACACATGACTAAACGTTATGTTTGCAGAAGTTTGGTGGTTAGATTTAGTTGAGTCTGACGTTCAGACAAGTTGATGCGCTTTGTGTTTTTGATTTTGTTTCTACTGTACAGTCTCTATCAGGAAGTTATTCATTATTTTTAAGTAGCTCAGTGCAGGTTTCAGAGAGACTATTGAGTGCTTATGTTCGTATCACAAGGGCTGGGTTATAAAATAAGTAGCTTGTACAATGTGTTGCTTGACCACATTAGAAGGCAAAATAGTTTATAGCTTTTCCTAAGAGCTACACTGAAAATTGGTGGAGAAAAAAACAGGCATCATAGGCACAGTTGTGGTGTGAATTTTTTTTAATATACTGCCCATTCTGCCTCAGTTTTAAACATAGGAAGTTACAAAAGTTGTTGGAAAGTAAGCTTCAGTGAGAAGTTTAACTGCGTATACTTGCTCAGCTCTGCACATCTGGACAGTCAGTGGGTGAAGTGGTTTGTGAATGTAGGACGGGCGGTTGTAGGACGTTAAATGATGAACGACATAAATGATCAAGTGTAAGATATTGACCCTTAAATAATCCCACAATCCCATGAAATTGAAGGTTTTACATTTTCACTTTGCTACTGACAAAATGTTTGCTGTTTATCGTGGTTGCTGCAGTGTTCATAAACTTAGCAGAGCACAATATTCCATCTCCCAATTGTTCACGCAGAGGAAAAGGATAACCAAATATTTATCCCTGTGGCAAAATGACCGTACACCAGTAATGATCATTGATCCCCAGATTTAGTCTCATCATGAATTATTAATTCAATGAGGAACAGTTGTCGCCTTTCCACAGGTCTCCACACTATTTAGAAAAACACTACCTGAAATGGTACTGTGCTACATTTCCATAACGTTATCATCATTGACCCACATCTCTTTTGACGTTTCATTGCAGACCAGTTGGCTACTCCAGAAATATTCTTGCTGTACAATTGCTGTGATATCGAAATATTGGTACGAGTAAGTCCCTATCTCAGCCATTTTAAATGTGATCTATCAGTGAACATTTGATCCCCATTTGACAGGGAGGCAGGCTAACTTGAAGGGCTTGGAATTCCTTGGATCCTTGCAGGAACATTTGATCTCAGGCCAAATTGAGATGGGATCAGAATGTCTTGCCGTCTAATTGGAAGGTTGCAGCGTTTGATGTCAGTTCACCTAAGTAGGGAAGCAAGATCTGGGAAGAATGGGGGCCACTGCTGTTGATGAAATATGAATGCACTCGCTCATGGGCTAATGTTAAGACACCTACTAGCCCACGAATGACTTGATTACTGGTTTTTAACCCGAAGCAGTAAGGCTGGATGGAAGATTGATGAGATGATGTTAATATCAGATTCCTAAATGGACTTGCTGGGCTGCAGATATGAGGATATTAGATTGAGGCAGTAGGGGGAATTTTATATCAAAGTCAAATTTGTCAAAGCTAAGATGGGTTAAGTTGCCAGTGAAAAGGTTGAGATCAGGTTAAAAAGGATAAGAGGAGGCATGGAGTTAGATGATGAAGAGTTGAGATAAGTAAATCTCAGATGACAGACGGATGATTCAGACACAAATGTCACTGATGACAAACACACATTCACACAATCACTGACTAGAGAATATACTCGAGGCTGCATTGTGTCATTTTTAGAGAGGGTAGACGTCAAGTTGATGCTGTAGACGGAGAGAGTGGGGCCTTTCTCCTCATTAAGGCCCTTTGATGCAACCAATCAAGCATGTCATTGCTCATCATAATTTAGACACATAATTAAACCATTTTAACAAGCTGGTTTGGATTAGTGTGGGTGCATTCTACACCAATGGTCGATTGGAGAAGCTTGATTTAGTATGCAGCCCTGTTCTATTGTTTCAGTGCTGTGGAAAAAGGCAACTAGCTCCATCTGATAAGGACAGAATGAATCTGTGGCCTGATTGAATGTTCCTGCTCGAGGCCTGAGTGCGACGGCCGGCTGATGTCGGGCCTGGGGCCTTCGTGCTCTACTGTAGCTGACATTGTTGGTTTCATTGCTTGGGGAATGCTGCTGTGGTTGATGGGGGTGGAGGGTGTTAGTGTGGCTGGGGGTGCTGGCGCGTGTCGGAGTGGACTCATTGATGGGGCGTCCCCCCTGTCCTGTTACCCCCATATTTACCCCCTCCCTTATCCCTTACTCTACAGGGGATTAGCAGGTTGTTTTGGAGGGGCCCCCGAGGCCCATTCCACCATTATACCCATGATTCCCTAATTCAGCAAGCCCCAGGGCGATGTATGGGAGAGAGAGTGGGGGAGGGGGTGTGGTGAGGTGAAGCCTATCAGCTTGTAATTGCTTCCTCACCCGCTGCCTCATCTCCATCTGCAGAGATAGCACCCCTTCCTTACTGCATGTGCACACATACTTCTTCAGTGTGGCAGGCTCCCTTGTGAATACAACAGATGCACAAAATTTAAAAAAAATAGAGATCATGGGAGTTAACCACCCAGCCCACTACTATACATAAGCTGGTCCCTGGTGTGTGTGTCATGGAAGGGTTAAATAAATCTACATGGACATGTGGCATATGACGGGCTCAGTGAGTGTTTTATTCATCGCTGATTCAGCCCGACAATAACAACCATTGTAGCACAAACATGGCCAGAGATGTGAGTTGGAGAAATGCCACTGCTGGTCCGTTTGTGTTATTCAATTAAATCATGCTCTAATTATTATATGCCTCAATTGTGCAAAAAAAAAAGAAAAGAAAACAACCAAACTGCACATTGTTTAGACACAGGAAAGGGATATGATTGTGTGACTATGTGGTATCAGTCATATTGTGTAGAAATGAAAACATTTATTTTTACCCCCCCCCACACACACACACACACACACACACACAGGATACCCTTGTGAATCCCATTGGACTTGGTGACAAACAAACCAATATGCTGTAATTGTCTGTCCACATTCATGTATAATGTAGAGGCAGGCAGCTGCGGGGAGATTTCCACCATTTCCACTCTAGTGGCAGTCTAACATGCCCGCTGTAGGGAGACGATGCTTCTACTCTGAGATGGTCGAGTGATTTTCTGCTTTACCAAAATATACGTACAGACATGAACAATCTTTCACATACGGTCGACATGAATTATTAGTTGTTGCTTGTCTCTCTGGTAATTGCTAAAATCCTTCTTATAGGCTAATTTGCGCACTATTGGCTTTAGGGCTGAAACTGATGAAATTTATTATGGATTGATTTAGCACTTCATTATTCAATTAATCATTTTGTCTGGTCCAAGATATAATTTTCAAGTGTATAACATAACTTGACAAACAAAATTACTGAACTGATAAAATAACATTTTTGATATTTGATTTGATTTGCTTTTCAAAAACCGGATGAAATTTGCTTATGAGTACAAAATTTGTAGTAGGCCTGATGTGGCGTAGCGTGGATATGGCTCCCCTTCCTCAATATCAATCCATGATCCCTGCGTGAGAGAGGTTAATGGGATATGTCCTATTAGGAATTCAGCAGCTCAACTGATCTGTAGTTTTCTCTCTTCTACTGGAGGCTAATGTAAAGTGTGTGTGTGTGTGTGTGTGTGTGTGTGTGTGTGTCATCTGTGTGGGGGGAAAAATGACTAACAAGCCATTTTCATAAATGAAGGGCATCTGCTGGTGACAATCACTGTGATTGGCGGGTGAGAAGAGCTGTTTATGCGTCAAGAGACACTTGTTTTTGTGCTCATTTACAGCAGAAAAATGACTGCTTACACTGGTTCGGTATCACTTATCTGTGTCCCGTGTAATCCAGGCTTGCATGTATTGACCACAAAGGAAGTGTACATTGATTTGTGTGAGCGTTTGTATGGTTGACCCACTGCATCGTCATGACCTCGAACCTTCAGTTTCCCATAAACCTCACACATTTAGTAATGCCTACCTCTGCTCACCCTCGGGTTAGTAAAACCAATGTGCTTAATTCATTATTAACATCCTAATAAAAAGGAGTAGTTATGGTCTGTTCAGGTTGAATCATATATTGTTAATGGATAATTGATGACTGAAAAGTGTCAAGTCTTGCTTAAAGGACATATGCATAATTTAAGAAAGTGAAGAGCTAATGGTTTTGGTTGTTTCAGTCTTCAATTACCCTTTTAATTCTTGAATTTAGAATTGGCTTCTAACAACCTAATTCACACAGTGACAGTGGGGGATGTGTAACCAGTGGAGACTCATGCAGACATAGTTTGGTCTAGTTCTTTATTTCCCTCTGCAGTCTGAGAAGTTTGTCCCTCATCAGGCCAAATCTGTATAGAGCAGTTTTGTCTTTATCCTTCTTTCTGTATTTTGATGATACAAAGGTCATGTTTGCACTCAAATACAGAAACCACAGAAACATTATACATCTGTCTTTTGTCTTATTGGTTATATTTATTTGTATTTTGATAGTAGAATAATCATTTTAGTTATTTTTAAAGTAAAAATTCCAAACATTTAATGGCTCCAGATTGACTGAACACACCTGATGCAGGTATGCAGTCAACATCTGACTCTCTCCTCCGACTCTGTTAGGTGTTTATCAGCAGGGACATGGTCTGGATTAATGTCAGGTAGAGACACAGAGACAGGAAGAGGGTGTAAGGTCATTAGTTGTGCTGGTGAATGCCATCGCACAACCTTAACTTGTTGTTAAGTCACAGCATTCTCTCTTCTCTTCTTTTGCTTTATACTACCTTAATGAAATGGAAATGCTCTTGTATTTCTGTTGTATTGAATTGTTGCTTTGCTTCCTCTCTCACTCCCTCTCCACTCTCCTGCTCAGTTGTGCAGATTGAACTGTTTCCAGCGGCAGTAGGTCACACTGTGATGACCCTTATCTCACTTTCTGCCTTTTTTTTCACATATATTGCTCACTCATTCCTTTTCTGTCTGGCGTTTTTACCCCCATTCCTTTCTTTCTGTTACCACTCCCCTCTATCAGTGTCTCAGTCTGTTCCACCTTTATCTCTGTTCAACATGTGCCCCCCCCCTCCCCTTTCTCCTCTGGATTCATACTCACCTGTCCCAGTTATCCCCAGATACTGTCTGTGTGTTTGCCTCTCATATATCAAAGGATACATGCATATATGTGGCTATGCTTTTCTGTGAGTTTCTGATGGTATATGTATGTGCTTGTGTGCAAATTTATACGTTGTATATCAGGGTGTGTGTTTCCAGTAGCCCCAGCGGGCTGGAAGTCTGATAATGATAAAGCACTACAGATCACCCACAGGCTTTGTGCTGTAGCTGCGATAGATGTTATGCGTCTGTTTGCTGTGCTACATACTGCACTCTGCTTGCCACCAAATCCTATTTGATTCTCCTAAGAGTTCATATTTATGGAAGCATATTCTAAAATGAGAGTGTAACACCTCCCCATGCCCCCAACTGACCTGACAAAAGCTGAAATTAGTTTCTGAAGGGTAAGATATCTGGATTTCTGTGTATATAGCAATCAATTGCATTTTTAAAACCCATTTTCATGGTTCTTGCTTTAAAAGATCAGGTGGAGTTTTCAACCACATTGCATAGTTAGTGTTAATTGCTACAGCTGAAGGTTGTCATTTTAGCTGGCAAAATTGCAGATCACTGGCTAGACTTGGGAACTGCACAGCCTCTAAATAAGTGGATAGAGAGAGAAATCATTCTGTTTTTTGGGAATCTGTCAAACATATCTGTTTCTTAAAAGTGTAGGCCTATGTACTAGGCACATATTCCCTGAGTGTGGTTTCTGTCCCATTAAGCCATTTCTCTTTATGTCCCCTGATCAATGTAGAACTGACCATAAAAATCTCAGTGGTAAACAGAGATGCTGGCACACATACACTACATGTTGCCTGTATATGTAGAACAATTAGCCACAGCTAGTAGTTTTAATGTTGTGGTGGCCAGGGGTCAGCATGGCTAGGGCTCTGACCGGTCGGCGGTTATGCAGCCTCATACGCAGCAAGCTGCTATCCACTGTGTATTCTGACACCTGTCAATCATGGGCTGCATTCACTTTTTCTCCTGCTGATACCTGTCCTCCACAACATTAAAACCAAAAGTAAAGTCATTTTAAAGTTGTGGCTGATCTATGTATATTAGTGGTGTATACTGACTGTGGGCTCAAAAGCAATGTCTAATCAGTGATTGACTTAATATCCCTCTTTGTCTTGTGTGAGACTGAACTCTCTCACTTTCTCTATAAAGATCACACTAGGAGGATCAACTGCTACCTGGCTGATTGTGGGCAGCAGCCTCTCTGACCTTGGCTGCTGTTAGCTGTCTTATTACCTGCTCAGTTTGTGTGTCTGTGTGTGCACACGTCTACTGCGGTTTAAGCAGTGTATATACGGACTCTACATTTGCTCTTTGTCCCCTTTGAGGTTTGTGCACGTGTGTGCGCACAAGCTATCTGTTTCCGGTTCTCGCTGTATTGTCGAGATGACGGCCCGGCTCTCCTCTGCATGTCAACCTGCAGCATGCGAGGTTGCTGGCTCAGTGCCTGTCCTCACCTCTCCTCTGTCAGCTCCTCTCACTTCCTCTTTCTGCCCAGGCACAGAAAAGCCAGATTAATGTCAGGTTGACTTTCAAAAGGGCTTTTCATTGCAGCCTGCCGCTGCTTGCTTGCTCGCTTTCGTCATGGCCCCTTCTCTTCAGTCGGTTTGAAGAGACTGAAGTGTTAAGGTTGATTGCAATTGATTTTTGGCATTCGAGATGCTCAACTGATTGAAATAGCTTCATTCTATGCTAGAAGAAGCTATATGATGTGTAGTATTTTGCGTTTACTAGAAATGGCCTTCATCTTCTGTTTTATGTATGGGGCAAAAGAACTTCAAATGAGTTTAACTCCAATCTCCAAGTGGCAAAGCAACAGAATATGATTACTTCGAAACCAACTGCGTCTCCCCATCTAAATGACTCGTATGAATTCCTAAAGTAATTGTGTTGGTGTTGTAGAGTGCTGTTGCCTCAGAGATTCTGTTTAATTCATCAGGTTGACTAAACCTCCAACTGCGACCCAGTTCACTACTTACATCTACTCTCTTCAACCAAGCCTCTCTGCAGGGACTGTTGCTATTTGGAATTTTTGTTTATTTGTTTATCCAGTTAAGAGGAAAGCCTTCAAACCATGCAGAGACAGAAGCCGATTTCTTAGCTAAACACTTAGTTAATTCTTGATTTAATAAGCCCCCCTAAACATCTGAGCTACTGGATGATTTGAAGTTTTGTTTATCTAAGGGGAGAAGACCGAGTGTCTTCCCGCTTCCTGCCTCTCATCGTTGATTGAATGGGGCCTTTGCAGCATTCTTCCAGCAACACTAAAGGTTGGCATCACAGTGCATTGTAGTGTTGATTTGCTTTGTTTTCTGCTCCTTTTCTGGAAGCTGCACAGAGGATTTCTTCCCTGGATTCAGCAGCCTGGGTTTTTCCATCTCCTGCCATTTAAAAATACAACTGCAAAGAGACTATGTGTTTTCACGTAGTTAAAGGAAAAGTTCAGCATTTTGAGAAACGCACTTATTCACTTACTTGCCAAGATTTAAATGAGAAAACTAATATAACTTTCATATGATAAATAGATAAACAGCAGATAGCAGCATAGCATTCACTTACCAGCACCAAAGTTCACTAATTACATGGTACAGCAGTTTGTTTAAAACTCTCAAAAGGCAAACTGATGCAATCTAGCTATTTCCCTCGGCTCCCAGTCTTTATGTTAAGCTAGTTTAATTTAATAATCAATGTTCTCATCTTACTCTAGGCAGGAAAGCGAACAAGCATATATTCCAACATGCTATAAGTTTTCTTTTAAATTAACAATTTCTGTGTTGTTCAAATATTTTAGACCAGCTCTCAGAAAGCATGAAGAACAGAGCTCCAAACCAGACACCGGGGTCATCCCCAGCACCAGTATCAGTTTCTTTTCCGCTGCCAGGCATTACAAAATCCATCCAGTCACTGTGGGATTGGCTTGAAATGTCTGTTTGCCACAAGCCTAAACTCTCCAAGCATCCACCTGGTGTCTTTATTTTCCTTCTTCCACCAGTTATACCCTCAGGGGAGCGAGTCTAAAGATCTAAAAGCGGAAAGTGGTGCTGCTAAAAGTGGTTGAAATGGATCCCCTTTGTGTGGGCGAGAGGGGAAATGCAAAGGAAAACCCCCTCTGTGGGAGTCTTTGTGCAGGGAGTAAGAGCACTTGGTCTGGGTGATGATGGCGGATGGACACCAGTTGGTTCAGTACATCAGAGGATATGACAGAAAAGAAAGATGTATTGTTTGTGTGCATGCTATGTAAACAATGTGAGCACAAAAATGATCTGGTAGCAGCATCCGTCTCAGTGGATGTTCTCATAGCTTTTGAGGCCGCGAGCTGTTTTTCCTAACAAGCAATTTGTCTTGAGAGCTGATCCAAGATAACATATACATACTGTTTGCTGGCATAGAAATAAAGCAGAATTTTGGATATCAGTTAAAAAATTACCCATATTTGTTTGTATTTATTGCAGTGGATTCTGTTTGACCGCAGATAGTTTTGTTGGTCAGGTGAACAAAATTACTGAAATGACAGTGGTGGCTTTTCAAGTGCATCTGCATCTAATAATAGCATCACAGTAACAACTACAAGTATTCCCATAGAGTAATATGTGCTGTTAATGGATCAATAATGGAAATCTCATTTGGATCCTTCCCGTTACCTATCTCCATCTATCTCCATATCTACCTCCAGCCTAATCACCTGTCACTGGTTTCATTTTGTCGTTGATGGTCATCACGAAGCCAACTATCATCTTTCAGTGTTAGTGCAGTCTTTCAGTCTTTTGAAGGAATATGCTTTCATGTTATTTCATTAGTTATAACTTGAAAGTGTAGTGAAAAGAGCAGCTTAGCATCAGTGATTTATGTCTCTTGTCTTTGAAACATGAATCCCATCCTATTGACTTTGTTTACGCAGCACCTGGAGAGCTTGATGGTACGTAACTCCAGCAGTTAAACAAGGCGTATTTGTTTTCCATCACCCTCAAAAATAGACTTAATTGGAGTAGTGAAGAGCAAAAAATATTCTTCACAGCCAGGAGACATGTGAGTGTCTCGGATCCCTACATTGTCTTCCTTCCTGTCTCTCTCTCGTTCCCTTCACTCAGACCAGACTGGGCCTTCTGCTGTGCTGTGCTGACATAATGAGTATGGGGATACTAAAAATACTGATGCACAAATGGAGCATGCTGCACTGCACACGTTTACAACACACGGTATGTTTTTGTGTGGCTGCTGATGCTGCTGTTGTCTTCTGAAGCTAGAAAGGAAATAACATATTGCACTGTGATTTTGGTTAAAAGTAAGATCTGTTTCCTTTTGAGTAAACGTTTGATCTGAATAACACACATATTTGTAATTCATTTAAAATTCAGCTCAGATCCAGCATTTACTTAGTTTATTATCTGCTGGTACGGGGATGCAGTTTGACACTTGGTAATATTGTGCAGCTGCATCTCTTTCACCTCATATTGAGTTCAAAGGTTAGTATGGTAACGGTAGTGATTGAATGGGCTGGGAGCCAACCATTGATTTGTAGGGGAATGTTTCCAGGCATCATCAGTAGTGATGCATCACACGTAAGCTCTCCCCTCGAAACCTCAGCTGGACTGCAGCCGTTATCCTATTTGCTGACCTAGCGGATAAAAATACAGTGTGCATGAACTTGCAGACATGCATATTCTAATATTGTCTCTAATATTAATCTTACCTAAATACAGGTGATATCATTATGACATTTTAGAATGTGAGGACATTGCTTAATGGTGATTTATATTTGCCTACATGAGTAGTGTGGTATTGTGACAAGTCATATAAAGTGGACAACATGATAAAATGAAAGGGTTTTTACTCTTGTCTCAGTTATCTTGGCATTTATGGGACATTCAAAGTCACTAGGTTTAGTACAGTCTGACTGGACCATCAAAACTCAGTGTCCCCAGCATGATCTGCCAGGTTTTACCTAACACCATACAAATGTAAGTGAGAAGGATGGGTATGGGTGAGACGGAGGAGATATAGTGAGACAGAGACAGACACAGACAGTCAAAGTTGATGGGCTGTCAATTGATGGTCCACATAGAGTTCCTTCTCAGAGTTGTGCTGCCAAGGCTGGCGGAGCACCATCCCTCTGTGCCTCTATCTGCCCACTTGTGTTTCAGGAACTCTCTCAGTAGCTCATTAGAATCTTTATATTTTCTCCTCCCCCGAGGGATTGCCAGGCGTTGAACGGGCACACAAATGAGGCTACCTTTCTACTCTGTATAATGGTGTTCTCTCGCAACTGTGGGAGGAGAAAAACAAAGATAAAATTAATCACTCTAGCCTTGTCCCTCCCCCTTCTCTTCATCCCCGCTCCCCCCCTCAAGTTCTGCTGCAGACTTTTTAACTAGTTTTATTTAATTACAGACAGCTTTAGAGGCACACGACGGCCGCTGACCTAAATCAGGAAACTGGGACTTTTTCCCCCCTCCAACTTTCTTACTCCACTGTATTGATTTTGTCTGTGTGGATCCAAGCACATGCAAATTAGCTGAACAGTTTGACACTCTCACTCCCCGTGTCTGTCTCTCAGTGGCCTCTGTCTTGCTGCTGCCTCTGCATTAGCCTAGCCCATATTAGCTGGCATCTAGCTATATGGCCACAGCTCTTTCCTCTTCCAATTTTATCTAGAAGCTGTGTAAGGGAATTGGGAATCTTGTCCATTTGGGTTTGCTGACAGGATGAGAGTCATTATAAAGTAAATTGGAGAGCAGTCTCTTTGTTCGCACTGATGTAGTTGAGGTAATGGACAAGATTAAGGCAAAGTGTGAAGTAGCCTCTCAAGTTCAAGCAAAATTAAAATCAGGCATCAGAAGTATTCTTGTGTAACTGTTGAGTATTAGTTAATTATTTTTATGGTTCAAGATGATTTGAGTGACCAACTCTCTCTCTCTCCCTCTGTGTCTCTCACTCTGTGTAGCTCTTGGCTGTGTGATTTCCTACGTGGTTTGCTTTGACAAACACATTTATACGCATTTATTTGAGTTTGATTCCCAAAAGAAATTATTCCAAACCACGTCCTCCAACCCCGGGAATAATCCTCCTTGATCCACCAATGGCATGCAGCGCACAGGAAAATAGCCCCAACGACAGCTGAACCCCTTAGCCCTGCAGGAATGTTTGACCACATGCACACACACACACACACACACGCATAGACACACACACACAAACCATACATTCAAACACACAGTGTAGCACAGTGCGCAGCCAAACAGAGCAGTTCATTCTAAAGATTGCCAGCCAGCCGCCTTTGTTTACACTTGCAATTTCTCTCTCGTTTATGTTGACTCCAGATGAACATGAAAGCAAATTTGGGGTCACCTCTTAGATTTTATTCATGAGGGCCTACATTTCCTGACAGCAAGTGCCAAGTGAGGTGACCAAAGCTAGAAGGAAGGAAATCCATTTCCTACTGAAGTGCATTACATTGTAATAAAATGATTTCCCTAATTTGTTTTGTACACACACTTCGTACAGGGGAAGGTAATTGTTTGAAAGTTGCTGCTGTAGTTTTCAGTAAATTTGCATTATCAAAAGCACCTATGTCCAAACTTTCTTTACTGATCTTCCATATTATATTCCCATTTCTCTTTGTGTGTGTGTGTGTGTGTGTGTGTGTATGTGTGTGAAACATCCATTATTGATCTAAGTCATAGCAGATGTCAGAAGGCCTGGCATGCCAACAAGCCACAAATCCAACCCTCATTTTTCAAATTTCGGTGCCTGAAGCTGCCTTTATGGGAAAGAATGAGAGTCAGTGCCAATATAGACATGGACACACACTCACACACACACTTATTCCTTGTCCATATCTTGTGGCTCATGGAAAGCGGAATGCATATCACATGAAAATATTTTATTTTTATTCTGAGGCTTGGGCTAGATGACAGGTCCTGTCCTTGTCATATTTCTTAGTTCAGTTGCTCCTCAGTGTTGTCGCTGTCTTGTCATTATTATTTTCACTCAATTGTAGTCCTCACTCGACATGGCCTGCACTGCTCTTTCTACACTGCTGAACTTGGAAGGACTTATGGCAGAGCTTACAAAGTTTAGCTGTTAGAATTGCATGTTACCCAGTGGTACACACTGTACTTGGAAATGCCACCGTTGAATGCCTCTTTGTTTAAAGGCCCTCCACTGCTAAACTGTATTAGAAAGAAGTGCACAGATTGTATTGGAAACCAAAATATATGATCCTGAAAAGCAATACTTCTCAACTTTTAGCTATAAAATAATTGATCTATGTCAGAATCATAAAAGTACATGTTATTATTGTACTTTACCTACAATTTATTAAACATGTGTTGGTCTACTCTCACACAGCCATTTAACTAGATTTTGAGGCAATATACTTTTATTCTATCTCATCTTCTGTTCCCTTTCTTACCTCTTTACCTGATTGTCTTTGTTGATCTGTGGAAAACAGACCTCACGCATTTATTATTAGTCTGTAATAATTTTCTAACTCTGTTACATTCACAATGCAGCACAGTCAGTAAAGACATTAAATGTATGTGGTCAAAATGCTTAACAAGAGGGTCTCAAGAGGGTATTTTTTTAAGCCTGGAATGAGCCATTATGTCAAACTCGATTCCACAGACCTGAATTGGTTTCATACTTAATTTCATACTCAGGTTTCTCTTCCTCGTCCTTACTCTCTCTCTCACTTCTCTTCAGCAATGCATCTAGAAATCACATTTCTAGATGTCTGTTTCTAGATCCAGATTTCTAGTGTGATTATAGCATGATTTTAGATATACACACCACATTACACATACTGAGTGTCCAGACTGTCCAGGAAATGTCTAACTTCTCTAAATTGATTTAATGGATATTGCCAGCCATCCATTCATCATGTCCCTGCACTCTAGCTTCCTTCATTTCTTTCATCAGTGATTTGCTGGATTTTGCTTCACAAAACTAAACTGCATTTAATTTGTTAGCTTAGCTGCTCTTTACCCATGTTAAGAAAATCTGATGTATTCAAAATTGGTTGCTGTTGTGAAGCGGTGACTAGCTCGCTGGCTGACCATATTTGCTGATAATATGGTATGCTCCAGTAGCTTGTATTTGTGCAGCACCTGCCATCTGTGTGTCCTTGAGTGGAGCCACTATGTGTGCATGAGTGTGTGTTTTTTAGAGTTACTCCACACTGCTACGTCCTGAGTGGTGTCTTCAATTGCCCTTGCTGTGCTCTGAGGCTATCACCGTCTGTCAGAGTGTGTGTGTGTGTGTGCGCGCTTTTTTAGCACACGTCCTGTTCGTGTGACCGTGCCTGTTTCAGTAGTCGCTTCTTCCCGTGTCTCGACACCACGCAGTGAATCTGAGCACACATCCAACATCCAAAGCTGAGCTCACCAGCCCTTTAGCTTAGCACAGATGACCCACACTGTGGTCTTTTCATTCACTCCCCAGTGATTCAAATCACTCACTGATACTTCCCTCTCTCTAATACAGTCTCTCTGTCTCCACTTGTCACTGAGCTCTTTGTTTTATGTCTTCGGAAGGAAAGCTGAATGAAGGCTGCTTGGCCAGGATGTGAAGTGAACGTATAGATTGTAACTAGACAGCATTTAGGATACAGGCCTATTGAGATTTTCTCTCTTCTGTTTGTGATGCTTGTTTTATTCTGTCTATTTTACGCTTCGTCTTGTTCGCAGTAAACTAGGCTAAATAACACTCTTGGTGGTTGCTCAAAGAATTGCTAACTTTGACTAGACATGGAAACAAATAATATAATTGCTTGAATTGTTTTTAGCTCTATAATTAGCCTCAGCCCTATCATCAACATTGTCATCATTCCCTCCCTACATTCTTTGTCTTTGTGTCTTTTTCTTTTCACTTTATTTACTGCATCTTCTGTGAGCTTTTACATTCAGTGGTAGCAGTTTTAAAGCACCAGTAGCAGATTGAGGTTGTTTTACATTTGAACCCTTTTCACCTTCTTTCCCCTTCTCCTTTCTTTTCTATCACTGCCCCTTACTTGCTTTTGTCCATTGAGACCTGTTGATTCACCCAGCTCTTCCCCACTCGCAGTCTAACACTTCTCCCCATCCTTGCTTTTTATCTGTGTGTGTGTGTGTGTGTGTGTGTGTGGCCCTTGAGCATAGTGGTGTTAATCAGATGAAGCAGAAGCTTTCTTTCCCATAGGGACAATGCTAACACAATCTCTTGTTTAGGCTTGTTTAGATACTGATAGCTTGTACTGAGTACACACAAACACAAAAGTACACTTTAACACACAGGTAACCACGTACAGATAAATCTAGGCAGATTAAGATGCCATGTAGATACCAAAGTATGTGTGGTTATAGCACATAGAGGCCAGGCAGTAAAGTACATTTTCTTTTTATTTCCTCTCTGCACTGTAGCTCTAAACCCCTACAGAGTATTACTGCCCTTTCATTTCATGTATACATCATAGAATTGCCCCTTAAGTACATCTACTGTATGTGTTTATCTGCTCTTACTTAGGGCCCAGAAACATAGATGGATCTCGTTCTATAGTGAGGAATGCTGAACAATAGTTTTAATTTTAGCTCAGAGTAGGCGTTTATGTGTGCTTTCGAGTTGCTGGAAGTTCATTCGTCGGCTGTGGGATTCTCTGTCATGGCTCGCACTCTACAATAGAGAGTGGCGATAGTGCTGTTGCGGTGGCATGTTGCCATAACAACAAGTCAGTGTTCAAAACAGGCTACGTTCGCGTGTAAGGAAATGCATAACTTGTTCCCAGGCTACTGTCATGTAACAATCCAGAACAATCCAGTGGGTCTAACTGAGAAGAAAGTCTCCATATGGTTGTTCATGGCTGAGTGCAGATTCAGAGACAGCAGGCTACCCCTGCTCACCACACTAACATGCACGTGGATGTGTTTGTGTGTATGTGCGTGTCTTGTGCCTCCCCACACCAACTGTGTCTGTTCAATCTCATGCATGCTGAGATAATATATGTGTGCAGAACAACATGCTTTTCCTTAGAGTAGGGTGGGGAAATTGTTTTAATAAGGTGATAAGCACCATCTGTCCACCGTGATACGACAGAATCAAATGGTTTGATACCAGCACATTAGCACAGTAGCACACACTTAGTTTACAAACGAGAGCCATCATTTAAACATTGAGCTGCACAATCCATGCATTTCCATCAGGCTTGAAAAACTGCAAATTCATTGTTCAAGGCTCTAAGCATGAAAATCACAGTTCTCCTGTTAAACAAAGGAAAAGAATTACAGTAAACCTGGAATAAACCCTAAAATATAAATACAGATGACATAAAAAAATGTTCCACTGGTTTGAGATATGGTGACTGTAAAGTACAGATCATCGAACAAGTTTTAATATTACATAAAGATAACCCAAGTAAATATAAAATGTAGTTTTTAAATGATGATTACAATTTGCAAATGCTTTTCACGGGCAGGTTTGGACACCTTTTTTCCCTTAATAAATGAAATCATCATTTCAAAACTGCATTTTGTATTTACTCAGGTTATCTTTCTGTAATATTAAAATGCGTTTGTGTGTGACAAATATGTAAAAAAAAATCGGGAAGAGGGTGATCTGAATATAGGCTTAACTCCTATTAGTCCCCTAAAACTGGGCTCCCTCGCCTAGATGCTTCTACAAATTCTAGGATCACCTGTTTTGTTTTCTGCTGGAACATTGCATCCTCATATCAGCATCATTGCATCCTGTGTTGCATCCTGTTGCTACATAGGTACTTAAGACAAATGCTGAAGCAAGCAGGCAGATTATAAAGACTGCAGCAGCTGCTTCCATGGGGCAGACAGATGATCAGGGTTCAGTGGAAAGATATGTGACATCTTAATAAAAAATGCTTTATTCCCAAGACATTATTAATGCACAACTACTGTAATTAACACTGTGCCACTGTTGCAGATAGACTTTTTATATTTCCAGAAAGTGAATGAAGCGATGGTGAGAGAGCGGACAGAAGAGATGGAGAAGCCCCCGATGGTGGGGAGAAACATGAATAAAGTAAAGAAGATTCAAATGATTCCAGATCTAAAGAAAAAGGATAAAGGAGGCAAAGGGACTGGAACAGATTCGAAACCAGCTCAGGAGTCAAGTGACAGAGAGAATGAAAGCTACAGACGCTAAGGAGTCAGAAGAACTGTTTTTGAAAGACATAAATTAAATTTGATCACTCAGAACACAGGATTGGAATCTGCTATAATACAATTGAAAGCTTAGTTAATGCAAGCACTAACACTGTATAACAACTAAGCAAATGTTAATTTGTTATTGCTATTGGGAAACCTGATGTTTCTTTATGAATCTGTTCATTACTGTTATCTAACAATAAGGAGCATTGCTGTTTTCTGATACGTTCCCCTGCTTTTATGTCTCTCTTGATGAATGAAGCCTTTCATCAAGTAACCAGTTAGCTGTTGATGACTGAAATCCGGTTTGAAGACTGGTTCAGAGCCAGTGCCTAATTTCATACCAGCATAGTTGATGGTACATAGATAGCTGAAGCCTAAGGCTAATAGTACGAGCATTATAGGGCTGATTGAGGTGTCTGGTGTAAAAGACGAAAATATTTGGGAAATGTTTACAGACCTGCTGCAAGTTGAGGCAGAAACACAACTTTATACATACAACTACAGTTACAAATACAGCAAGTTGGTCCTGACAGATCCTGACACAACTGTGAAGTGTAAGTTATGTGGTAATGCTGCATGCGTTCACAACCACAGCACTAGTGCTGTTTTTAGTTTCTTCTTTTAGTTACACCCATGATAAACTTTCCTGTTTTCACCTTTAAATTGTTTATCTGTAAAATGTTTATTGCGTCATATCCAATTATTATCAGATGTTTTCAGATGTATCATGCAGCAGTCTCCAGGACTGATTTAGCTGTATTTAGGTCCTAGCTCACTAGCTAGGCCTGCTTCACCTAGGCCCGTTTCCACTGGCCCTGGCATTTGAGAGCTACCAGGGAGCATCTCCCTTCCACTCAGGCTGACACACAGCAGAGGGACTAACAAAGGAAAGTGAGATACAGATGATCTGACAGCTATTTCTCTTCTGCCTCTCGCTTTGATTCTCTCTCCCTTACTCTTTCTGTTCCCCTCTGTCTCATCCTGTCTCTATTCTTTTTACTCTCTTATGCTGTTATTTTTCAGTCTCACCAGCCCAGCCTGTTACCTTAATCTGTCCTTCACCTTCTCTCACTGTCTCTCTTTGCCCAGGCTGCCTCCTCTTGCTCCACAGTCAGCACAGGCTGGAGGCTGTGGCTATTGGCTGCAAAGCACTGTCTCTTCCATTTTAAGTCTCTCGACAGGCTCGTAACACAAATAAAAATCTAAACTAAACCATTGCAGCACTGGTACCTCCCTTGCTTATAAAATCCAATCGATTGAGTTTCACCTCGGGGGGGTGTTTTCTCTTTCTTTCCTTTTTTATAAATGCCACGCCTTCAGTTTTTGATTTTTTGGCACTACAAGATAAAACTGCAAATGCTGTTTTTAGTTGATTTAGTTTCATCACTTTTTCAGCATAGTTTCATCATCCTCTATGTGGACCCAGTTGCTGTTTGGGTTGCTATAGCCTGGAGGAATGAATGATAAGCGTGTATGTGTGTTTTCCACTGTCGGCTGAGGGTCTTTTGCTGATGTTATATCAGTGAGATGTGATTTCAGACACTGTTAAATATTGCTGTTGGCAGTTCTACACACAACCTGCCATCAAAGATCTCTGTGCTTTGAGATGCTAAATGTGTATTTCATAAGCACAAAGGTCACATACTCACAGGTATGCACATGTTCTGTTCAGCTTTGAGTGTGCGTGTGAGGGGTGTTTATGATAATGTCACTGCTGTAATTTGATCCTAGAGCCCGAAGTGTTGCTTGAGTTCAGTCGCACCTCCACTACCCTGAAAGAGAGCAGTTGAGTGATGTTAGATCTAGAGTAAAGGAAGTGGAGAGGTTGCATTTGAGTCAGAACGAGAGACAAAATGATGCAGTCGGTTTCGTTTGACACTCCTATTTTTAACTGTTATACCTGAAGGATGAAAAGCAGATGTTTCACTGCTTGTCTTTCTCTATCTTTCTTCCATCTGTTAGTTAGAGCTGCAGCCTAATCTCCGCCCCTCTGATTCTTCCTCCATCAGTCTACAATATTTCTTTGTCAGCCTAAATGTTTGTTTATTGTATTGCTTTATCACCAGCCACACCCACACCCTTCATTTCCCTCATCTCACACTGTATATTGTAGCTGTTCTTCCACCACTCTCCACATTTCTATGTGCAGGCTGGGAGAATGTGTAGGCAGCGGTGTCTGTGTGACTTCAGCTGCTGCTAAAAATCAGCACTTCCTAAAACTGCAGCTCTCAGCATTTGCATCTGAAGTGTTAAGAGAACAACAAGGAACATAGATGATTTTATTGATGAGTGTGATGCCATGGTATTTGAACGAGAATTCAACTAGCCACAAAATAGTTTGACGGGTTGAGTTTGTTACAACTTGGGTTTAATTTTTGTAGTTTTTTCCTTCATTTCTGTGATAGAGTCCTGCAGCACCACTAAAAACCAGTCGCACAGTGCATGAAACACAGTAAAATTGTACACGCTATAAACACCAGGTTAGCCAAAATTCATGAATGTTAAAATAATTACCTGGAATCTCAGTTGTAAACAACCACCACAGCTTGTAGACAAACTTCATTCTTCAATTTTGTCCCAACATACTTACTTGAGCTATACACACCCAAAGTTTTTAGGTGTGCCACTTTCAGTGTTGCCACAAATTAAATTGCTTTACATGATATGGCTCAGCTCTCATGTTGTCATCTTAAAGATACAGTATGTAAATATTTTTGAATAGCAATATGCTTCAGAACATATATTAATATATATAATATTATTATATATTAATATATATTATTGGGACCTGCTGTGACCATAACTCACTGAACAGCACTGCCAGCAGTGCAGAGATATTTGATTCTAAAAGGTTTTGAGCAAGGATCACCCTTCTAACCAATCAGAGAATTTCAAGTTTAAGTTTTGGGGCCTTCTCATTTATTCTAATTTCATAATCATGACTACTACTTGTGGCCGAGTGTAGCAGAGCACAGCAAAGCAAGGTGTGCTGCCTCTCGCCCAATGACAGGTGGGATAAGGTCCAGCCACAACTCCAACTTAAGAAGAAAAGTGGATAATGGATGGATGGGTAGACAACACAGAGTTACTAGGAGAGTAAATGCTGCAATTACATTCATGAGGCTTCCTGAAACACAACCCTAGAAGAATGCTAATGTTGCTCTCTGGCTTCTGTATATGAAAATAACATAAGTAATAACGTTTAAAATAGGGTAATCAATGGCATGTACATACAGTAAGTATGTTTGCTAACATTTTAGGCATATCAATGTAATAATATAATGTGATGTCATTGTTGTGCTTGCAGTTAATGCAGCTTTAAATGTGCAACATACTTGATGAAGATGATAAATTTGTTTGCACATTTGACTTATTTGGAGACCTCTGGAGTGCTTGTTTGCAGTTGAATTCTGGTGGAAACTCATCAGGGTTTCTGCAGTCCTCCAGGAAAAGCTGGCAACAGAACCTTTCTTGATGAAATCCAGGCTGGGTTTGCCCAGTCACAGGAAGTATCCCTTATGTTATGCACCTCACTGACTGTGACTAAATCTCAAAGTGCAAAAGAGATGAACAACAGGAAAGAGATGGAATTTTTCAGTCAAGTTAACAAAAATATTCACTGCTTGATTATTTAGTCATCACAGTGACAAAAACAAGAGTAGTGATGTTATAATCCATTGATAAATACTACAAAAGAGGGGCGGGGGGGGGGGGGGGGGGACAAATTTAT
>JAUMHL010000016.1:7061369-7081737 GCA_032362345.1 Sandelia bainsii | reverse complement strand
CCCCCCCCCCCCCCCCCCCCCCCCCCCCCCCCCCCCCCCCCCCCCCCCCCCCCCCCCCCCCCCCCCCCCCCCACAAATTGATGCAGGTGAGATAAAACCACCCAAGAGGATTATAATAATCATCTCATCTCAACTTTGGCATCAGTGGGCTATCTAATGCATGCACTTAGCTCGCATTGAAACCACACACACAACTAGAACCAGATTAATGCCTGAGAATGAGGTGAGGTTTTAGTGCACTGACCTATATTTCTATTTAATCTGAGTCAGTTATGATTTCCCCTGCTCGGGTCATTAGGACAGACTAAATGTTGCTCTGGTTCCTGTACTTTATGACTGAGACAAACACTGACGTTACCTTAACCGCTAATAAAAAGCTAATGAAAAAAATACTATGCTTTTTTTTTTTTTGTTATGTTAAATGCATTCTACACTTTTATTTTCAGGCTGTGAACTGACAAACTCTGTATCTGTGGATGTGTTTACAACAGCTTCATCAGTGATAATCATGTTAGGGTAGATGTGGAAGAAAAAGCAGAAGGAGAACAGAAACAGAAGTTCACCTTTTCTTTTTAATTAATGTCTCGCCTGCACAGATTGTATTTATTTTTTAGTTCTTTCACAGGTCAGATACTGTAATATTAGATTTTATACTCAGTCTTTTACACTGATGCAGTGCTGAAATGTTATTGAACCCTGAGCTGCACTTTTTGTCATGCAGCAATAAAAAAAAAGAAAAAGTAATAACATTCTTCACACAACTCTGCTTTGCAAGCTTCTGCTCCAGAAGCGTGATTTGAGCAAAGGGTTATTGTTGCTAGTGAGCGGTTTTGTGATGTGGTTAGGCTGCTATCTCCTCGCACACAAAGCCAGCGAAAGGAACCTGGTGGCCGGCAGTGGAGAAGGCGAAATTAAAGCCGTTCCCCATGGGTAATTCTGTTGGCCTGGCTTTTGTCTGCCCTACCTATCAGACGTCCACGTCTACATGCGTGTGTGTCTGTTTGTGTGTAAGACTGCCAAGTTGTGTCCTGGCCTTTTCAGCTTTGCTACTTTTAGACATCTGCTTGCTCTCTATTCCTGCTGCTGACCCCTGTTGACTCTCCTGCTTCAAAATGTGTGATGCTACTTCCCAGCATTCCGTGCTCTAATAGAAAAATCATCTTTTTGCAGATGCATGCGAGCGCACACACACACACACACACACACACACACACACACACACACACACACACACACACTGACTTAATCTGTGTCCAGCTACACTAAAGCTGTCAGATAACCCTCCTGCTTTTGCCACACTCGTGTGAGGTTTTGTGCCTGCAAGTGTGCCTTATATATGCATAAACACATCTTTGTGGTTTGGATTTTCTTACTGTACGATGTACTGCACTGGTTTTGTTAACCGCGTTCACCCTCTCACTGCCTTTAATCCATGAGGTTGTGAGACATGTTCAGTATTTTGGCTTGATGTGGAGGCATTTTAGCCCCTTACTTCACCACATAGAAATATAAATGTCTGAGGCCCTTGATTAGGAACAAAGTGTGCATGGAGTTGGATAAGACAAAACATAGCATAGCTGAGCTAGTTTTGGTTTAAGCAGGAATGCTTCAGTCACATTGCTGGAATAAAAGGCAGTTATGGTTTGGCAAATATACTATGTGTGCGTTTGGAAAGAGGACATGCAGAAAGCAGACTTTGCACCATGAGGAAGTGAAGAGATTTATTAGTGTAGTTAACTTTCAGTTCTATGCATTGGTAAGCTTTCACCTTTTTATATGAGTAAGAAACATGGTGAAAACAAGTGTTGGTTCCCCTTTGGATATCACTGCTCTTCCCTTCTCTGGAATCCACCATTTTTTAATTTTAATTCACCTTTACAATTGTGTGTTTGCAAGTGTGTCTGTGCTTGTTTCACACGTATATTCTCACACACAAATAGAATATTCATGATCCCTCACTACAATGGAGGCCAGTGGAGCACCATCGGTTGCTGTGTTGTGAAATTAACATATTAATAATATAAATGCTGTGTAATTAACATGTGGGAGTAGATTACGCATGCAAATCATTGTCAGATCAGATGAAGAGAAGAAAAGCTCAGGCTAATGAGGTTAAAAGCCACATTAAAGAGTGGTTTGGATGAAAATTGTCATGTCATGTAGTGCAAAAAACTGAGCACCGTTGCTTCTTCATGTTAGCAGCAACATTATATCAAGACACAAGCCTGCCTCAGGTGGTACTTTTCTGAAAGAGTTTGGGCTGTTTTTGAAGGAGGAGCACTGGTGTTTGTCTTACTCAGGGCCTGTGGCAGTATTTGTTCTTCTCAGACAGAGCAGTGAACAGACTAAATGTAACATGGTGTGACAGGCCTTGACTCCAAGTGGCTGCCTAAAACACATGTAAGCCTAATCCAAGCCAGTGGGCTTTCTAGGGATCTCGACCAACTCGCCAGAATGCTCTTGGAAACTAGCAAACACAGATGTAGTCCTGTTGGATTAAAATCAAGTTCAAAGTGCACTAAATACATTTAAATGCAGATATAGACACAGCCACTGTCAGGTTATGAGGAGGTCATTTGCTTTTCTTGCTGTTTTATTTGGTCAGATTGTGTATTTTTATTTATTACCAAATAGTCATTTAGACTGCCCAAAAGTGCCCATCACATTGATGATTTTGTCTGACCAGCAATTCACAAGCTAGTTAGTCATTGAACAATTTTTCCATACATCAACAACAGTTGACATGGTCTGCAGACGCTTCCTGGACCTGATTAGACAAAATATAATTTGGCACTATTCCTGTTTTGATCCCAGATTGAGTCTGTGTTCCTAGGAACCAGTTGGACTTGTGAAGAACTATAATCACTATACCTTGATTAGTAATGCACATATTATAGGTTAAAATAAAATAATAAGTAGAATCTACGTATAACACCTGCTGTTGAACACATCAAGTTGTCAACATTAAGCTTATAATAAATCACTCATTGGGAATCATAATTTGGTATACAAAGTTGACTGATAGAATTTCTCTGGTAAACTTTGTGACCTTCACATGAGCTGAAACTGCCAAAGGGATGTTCTCAAGAACTGCGATGGCTTTGTGTTTGTGTTTGTGTTTATTTATTCATGTGTACATGGCGCTTCCAGGCTGCCATCTTGGTGTAATGTCTAGTTTATAGATGATAGCCTGGTTAAGAATAGCAGCGTCCTCACTGTGACCCAGTGGACTTGTGTCACATAGAATCAGATTGTGTGTGTTTGTCTGTGTCAGAAAGGATCAGTTTGCCTTTGGTGACTTAAAAAGCAGTGCGGGCCAATCAATAGACCAACTCTGTGGGTGTGTGGGTGTTATATCTGAGCATCAGCATGTCTGCTTTTGTACACTTCATGCAAAAGTATATTCATGAACCAGTGGCATCCATGTACATTTGCTATGGTTGTGGGTGTAGCATTTGTGTGCATTGGTCTGTTTATAGGATTTCCCCTTCTGGTATGTCTGTGATTGCTGAACCACACAGATAAGTGAGATCTGTGTGGCCAAACAGCAATGAATACATCTCTTTCGTATTTGCAGTTCTCTTTTTGTAATGTGACACATCCTGCAATCACAGGAAATAAATTCCCTCAGGACTGAACTCCTTCCTTGTCTCCTCTGCGCATCATTTGGCATTTAGCCAGCCCAGAGAGAGGTGACAAACAGACAGTCTGAGCCAGGCCCAGGTTGATGACGGGCAGTTAGACACAGACGGACAGACAACAGCTGGCTTGTGGATTGACAAGCAAGAAGCTTTCACTCCACTGCTGGAGAAGAAGGCGACTTGAAGCTGAATAATTTATGCTGCAGCTGGGAAAGTCACTTGGATAATTCATGCGTTGGGCACATTTGAGTGTAAGTGTGTTTGCTGTGATTGCCTCTGTATGTGTGTGTGTGTGTGATAGAGAGAAGCTTTGAATGAATTTCAAAAAGTAGGCACATTTTAGGTTTCTCTGCATCTGTGTGTATGTGTGCAAGCAGTTGGTCTTTGAATTACAAAGTCAGATGTGCACTTGTGACAAATCCCTTGTAAAGATAGCTTGAGGAATAACAAGGAGTTGGTGAAGCTTCACTGTAAAATGCAGGACACAGACTAACACAGCACAGAGGGTCTAGCTGCTGTTTGATTTCATCAGAAGATTTGATCTTAATGTCAACATGGGAATGGGTGGATGAGTAATTCAGATCAGTCCTCTGTTTGGGGAAAAAAAAGCAAAATAGAAAAACACCCCAGGCAGTCAACCTCTGATTTTCAGCTCATCATTGCAGTTTCTTTGAGTGAAACTTTTTCTATTAGTAAATTTAATAGTTATTCTTTTTTTTTTTCACAATCTCATCAAACATACAGCAGCCGTTTTAAACTGACATTCAATTTCAATTCCCAGCACATCCTGAAGTTACTGTGTTTTCTGCTGCAAGAAGATTCTGTTTACAGTAAGCGAGCGTTTTTAGGTTGTCATAAAATGTCACTGATACGTTCATGGGATCTTTTAAATGAAAAACAAAATTACAAAAGTTTTATCCATTAGGATTCCAGTTAAAGTAGATTTTTGTGACTTTTTGGATTTACAGAATGGTAAATCAGTGTGTCCTCAAATGCAGCAACCCTATGTGGTCATCAGTCCATGACACATTGCCTCTGTGGCCATAGTCTCAGCTCACCGTGTCTTTAAATTGTAGTGGATTCAATATAATCCCTCTCCAGTGGGGTGAATTCTGTCTGTGCTGTTTAGACGATATGTTCAGGTGCACTGGACGAGCCCTGCAGGCACAAGAAATGAAATTCTCTCTAAACACTTTAGCTGTAGCAGGATCCCTCTCAGTTCTGCATGGCGGGGACTCTTGTAATACGTTTCTACGCCAGATCCCAGTGAAGCTGTCTTTTCCCCTCAGCATGTGTGTGTGTCCATGTGTGAATGCGTATCTGTGTGTGTCCATGTGTGCTTGAATACATTTCTGTTTGAATAGGCTGCTTGTGTGAGTCGGCTGTCTGTGAAAGAGGATGTGTGTGTGTGTGTGTGTGTGTAGACGGATCTGTCAGCGTTTGCAGGCTGTAAATGTATAAAAAAAATCAGTGTGCAGGGGTTGACATGTCTGTGGGTACATGCAGGTGTGTGAATTCATTTATCGTGTGTGTGTTGGTGTATGTGTTCATCAGGCTGCAAGGAGCAAGTCAGCGTGACACAGCTCTGTTTTAAAGAGCTGGTTGAAGAGCTGTCAACTGACACTCTGTCCTGATGGATATTACAGTCTCACAGCACAGAGAACTGTTCATTTCTAATGGACCATCAGCATCCCTCTGTCCCTGCCTCCTTACTTATTCTACACTTTACATTTCCAGCTTTGTTTTAACATGAATTCAAACTCTGTATAATCTTAAATCTCTGCCCAATACGTTAATTATATCTTCTCAAAACAGCATCCAGACTCATATGATAAAGACTTTTCTGCATTTCAGATCTCCCTCGGCTTGCTTTGTTTGATGTTTAACTTGCCACTTTCCAGACAGCACCATCTGTTAAATGCCTCTTTCTGTGTTTATTACTTTTCCTTAAAGGGTCCTTCTTGATATTTAGTATAGTTTGGGGACATACAGATTTCACGAAAGGATCATGTTGCAGAGGCTGACATATGTTTGGGTCAAATTAAAAAAACACCACTACTTCTGCTGTCCATCTATGTTGATGTGATTTGAGATATAGAAAACACGTGAAAGTGTGTATATTTTTTGTAAGTTTCTGTATCACACAGTTAATTTTGGTCTCTTGGGTGGCTTTCTAAGCTTGTATCTAGTAACCATAGTTTCAGTCACGGGTTGTTGTAAGTTGTAGATGGTGGTAGAAACCTTGTTTTACAGCCTGTATGTGTCTGCTGGCTAGTCTCTCAGCAGTGAATGAATCTCTACAGTAGACAGCTCAGGATGAACCCAGTACATGCTGCTTCTTCTATTGCTGCATGGTGCAAAATTATTTATGACCCCTGGGTGTTCAGGATAGAATGGGCGGTGTTGAATCCCTGAAAAATGCCCCATGTTTAGATTGTTGTAAATATCCACACTAACCTTACAAAAGTGATTCTCTCTTTCCTGTTTATAGTTACAGTGTGAATGTTTTGTCTTAATGTGAATAAAAATTGATTTTTGCAAAGTCTCTTTATTACAAATTATTTATGTAAGTTTGCTGTGTGCGTTACTATTTCAGTTTGTGCAGAGTTGTTTTTATAAGCTTTGATTTTATTTCACCTACACAGATTATCGATTGCACCTCCTCACTCAGTGTTTTATATCGCTCTGCTTAAGTCTTAGGATTTTTTCCTAACTCTGCATAACCAAGCTGAAACACTAAAAACACTTGTGGGTGTTTTGTGCCTCTTTCTGTTCCAGTGCTGGCCAGTTTCCGAGGGACCGTCCAGCATGGCCTCCCACTGGAAATTGGAGACACAGTGCAGATCCTGGAGAAATGTGAAGGTACTGTGTGCATGGTACACTATAAGCAAGTGTGCATTACGTTACAATTAGCTGCTTTCTATGAGAAGAAAAAAATGAACTGAAACAGAGACATGTAAGGAAATCAATTGATTTTGCTTGATTAGTGAAGTGAATGCGCTTACACACAAATAACAGGTTTTGCTTCCTCTTCGCATGAAGTGAGGAAATCCATGTTAAAGTTGTTATACTTCTATCACAAATAATACACAAATTCACACTCACACTTATTGATCTACAGATTTATACATGTACCACAACCAGAATCAGAAACTGACATATAACTTGGCAACGCCTTGAGCAAACACATGCCAAGGACACTTGGTGTAATGTGTGGCTGTTGTACATGTATTGAAAGTTCATCTAGCAGACCTCCACTGAGGTAATATCACACTTCTCACATATATTACTGAGGGATGAACTGAGCAGCTTCGTGTGATGAATGCCTGCGAACATTCATGTTAGCTGCAGTTTCCTGTAGCAAGCTGTCTGGCTGCTTTTTCTGCCTTCCTGCCCACTCCCAAGTCTGTTTTTCTCCTTTGCCTGCTTTTGACACCTGACACAGGTAATAAATACAGTGATATAACATTTTCGAAGAGCGAAACAGCAATGACCATCATGGATTAAATTGATCCAATCTGACTTTTTAATATATTGTTTTCTTAAACTTTCTTACATTTCCAGTCCAACCACAACAAAGCCACACTCTTATGCACACCTTAACACAAATAGGCAGCCACACACAAACGCACACCTCCCTCTTCCGGAGTTCTTGACACACGCTGTCTCACTTCCTGTTGGGAGACAGAAGCACTCACTGACAGAGAGATTCAGCCAGCCAACCAGCCAGTTGAGCAGCCAGTCACGCAGCCAACCAGCCAGGGGGATGTGATATTGTGGTAGAAGGCCCAGAGGAAGCAGACAATAGCACAGCCAGCAGAATGCTTAGCCCAGAAGGGAGGAACAAAATCAAAGTCATGCCAGCAGCGAGGAGGCTGAGAGACGGGCTGCTGACAGCAGAGAGGACAGACTAATGGCTCTCGCTCTCATGTTGATACTATTGACACTTGAAAACACAGGAGCGTACAGGGTGACGTGTCTTTACTGACACGTGGCTCCTGTCTGAAAAGGCTCCACCTCAGCAATTGATTTTTGACTTGGTCTGCCTTGAACATGGCTTTTTTCTGAATTAATACTTATTTAAAACTGTGGTTCCCAAATTGTGTCTCACATACTCTCGCTATCACATGAGCACAAGTACGCCTTCATAGACACCTGTCAAATTCCAAATGTGTCCGTTTCAAATGATTTGTTAATGTGTAGATCAGTTTACATTTCCACATCTTCAGCTGTATACATTTGACTTTTACCCAACTATTTCATTTATCCATTATTGCTCGCTTGCTAACCCAGTTTTCTACATTCTCATATACAACATGTGGTTTTCAGATGTGTTTTAAAGTGTTAGGAATTGTTGACCTGTTGTAAGTAGTTTAGTAGTTATTAACACAATACTTAATCTAAAGGTCAGATTAGTGGATATGTTGTTCTATAATAGTTGAGTTACAGTCTTTTTAGATACACCCAAGTTACAAGTAACTAACAGCAAATACCCCCCTGGGGTATACTTGTGTTTGGGAATCACTGATTTAAAACTATGATCAGTTGTGACAGCCTAATGATTTACTACAGATGTGTTCCTATCTTCACTGACATTAAACCTCGCGAAGAGCTGCCACAGCGTTTGACCTCTGCTACTCAAAAAATGACTCATCTAGGAAATACTGAGTGTGTGTGTTCCACGGTGCAGACCCAGACAGATTACTCAGTATTATTCCGACCATGCCTAAAACAGAGAGAGAGAGAGAGAAAATACTACCTAAATCAGAGATGCTTTGGCGAAACCCAACAGTGATTAGAATAATCTAATACATTTACATTTGAGCTATTTAGCTAATGCTCTTATCTGGAGGGACTTACAATGACTCTAACAGTGGAAAAAGCATCAGCTCAAAGCCTCTGATGTAAATGTATTAGATTGTTTCTATCAGTGGTGGGATTTTGCAAAGGCATCAAGCATGTAGTAATTTGGCTTGAGCTCAGATTGGAGTGTGTAATGGTGTGAGAATGTGAGCGTATGCAAGCCGCTGCTTTATCACTATTTTTTCCTGTCTCTTCTCTTTTTTTTCACACCTGCTAGGACAGGTCATAGTCAGGTTTCCAGTAACTTTGTGTGCTAAAGGTTTCTCTCTCGATATGTCTCTGTGCTTTAGCTTGTGGTTTCTGAACAACGCAGGTTGTCAAAACAAAAAAAGAAATGTTTTGTGATACAGTGACTCTAATGTGCTCTAATGTAATGAATGAAAAATGCTGGCGGGAAATTATTAAGTTGGTGTCTGTCCCCTTTTCACAGGACACTGAATTGGGAAAAAAAATAAATGTTGTTCTGAAATTCTTTGTACGTGAAACCACTCTCTCTCACACACATTCATCTCCTTCTCTGTCCTTCTGTGATTTAAAGTACGCAAATTCTATATTTCTATGCATTTTCTGTTGTGCAGCCTATTTTAAATATAGATATGTAAAGGTGTAATATTCATAGTGACATTAAAATTGAAATTAAAAATGGTATTTTGTCTCTGCAGGCTGGTACCGAGGATTCATCTTGAAGAATCCAAATGCCAAGGTGAGCAAACCTTTTTGGAGTGTGCGTGCATATTCTGCTTTAACTCATTTGAACCCCCATTCAACTGTGTGAGGGTTTCGAATGGTGTGTCAACTGACAGAGCAGGGATTTCAGATTTAAAAGTCTCCTTCAGACTTGTCATTGTTAGCAATTTCACCAGCACAGGTGACAACCGTCAGTGGCAGATTTCATCAGCTGTACTTTTGCTGTTATCAAAATATTTCATTCTGTCAGCTGGTCAAACACTTTTTCTGGGAAATGTGTTCAGCATGTTGGTGTCACACTGTTGCTTTGCCTATGACAAGTCAAATGTCAACAGGCTATAACTGAAGTTGCAGTTCAGCTCATTCATTGCACATGATTATTTAATGTGACAAAAATGTAGATCAAATTGCTTTAAAATAATTAGAAATGTTAATGTTGGAAATGTCCTCCCTGTTGCTGCACACACGTGCATGACTGCATGTGGCTACATTATTGAATCAATAAGGAGTTTAATTCACATTCTCTTAAGTCATGTCCACTATATTTATATTGCCCAGAATCAATTAAATCAATGAAAGTAGTGTTTTGAAAGGCCACAGTTCAACTATTTGTAAGTTAATGACGGCACTGACAAATCAAATTCAATGCCATTTGACACCAGCATCTATTTGTCTGATAATAGTTTGAAAATAAAAAGCCGGTCCTCGCTCACAACCGACTCCTTAAACCAATCTAACACAGTTACCAGCAATTAAACTCCACATTTCAAGCACATTTCAACACCAGACAATAGATGATGACATGAGCTGACAAGCTGATTGGCAGTAAGAAATGAGGTTTTTAAAAGCTGTGGTGCAGAAGTGTGTGTGCGCACGTGTGTGTGCGCGTGTGTGTGTGTTTTAGAGTCTGCATGTGAGTGTGTTGCATTTATGCTCAGATATTTAAACATAAGTTCTACTTTGATCTCCCCAAGTCAATAGGGAGCAACTTGCAATTTATTAGCATCAAACAGGGTACACACACACACACACACACACACACACACACACACTTTTCATCTTTTTTGCCTCCCAAATCCCATTGCTCCTCACTTTTATGTCTGCTACTCTCCCTTTCCCTTTTCTGTCTTTTAACCCACTAACACACTTAGCACCGTATTGATCATGTTCATCATTTCCACATGTCAACAGTTAAATACTAGTGGCACTGAAAGTGAAAGATGCAAGGAGCATTTGAAGGTCTTCTCATTAAACTGTTTATCTGCCCCAAGGGTATTTTCCCATCCAGCTACATCCACTTGAAGAATGCCCACGTCAAGAACAAAGGGTAAGTGATGTTGTGTTTCTTTCTGTTTTTACATTCTGTATGTGTGCAAGTTGTTGAAGAGGTTCGGACTTTCTTTCTTATGCATGTGTGTATGTTTATAGGCAATTTGAGACAGTCATTCCTGTCGAAGACTCTGTCATCACAGAGATGACGTCGGCGTTGCGAGACTGGGGTGCCATGTGGAAACAGCTCTACGTGGTAAGAGTCCTTACATGCAAACACACTCACATGCGGTTTGTGTCGATTTAAATATCACTACCGCCTAAGCGAAGCTCCCTTTAAGGTTTACCATGAAGGAGAATTTATTTGACCCTGGGTAATTCAAAAGCTGCAAACAGCCAAAGCTTTTTCACACACATTCATTAGTTGAATTGATTGTGTTTGTGGCCTATTAAGCTATCTAGGGTGCTGATTAAATTGAGCTGATGAATACTGGCAGATCAAAGTGCCTGCATTTGCAGCAAAAAAGCAGCAGGACACTGAAGCTAATTTGCACGAATCCATTTTAAGTTCCTAAACTTCTCTCTCTGGGTCGCCTTCTTCCTCTCAATGTTGATTTCACTCTCTAATATTTGTTCTGTCACTTTTTCACTTGTGTTTCATGCGTGACTCGATACAACTGCATCTACTTGCATCTTCTTATCTTTGTCTCTCCCTCTGTCTGTCATCCTCATTCTGTCTCTTCCTCCTGTCAATTTTCCTCTCATTCCTCGCCTTTAATTCACTCTCTGTGCTTCTAAACTCATTTTTCTCTGCCCCTCCTGTCTGTTTCCTCCTCCTACAGAAGAATGAGGGGGATTTGTTCCATCGGCTTTGGCACGTGATGAATGAAATCTTGGACCTGAGGAGGCAGGTGCTGGTGGGCCACCTCACCCATGACCGCATGAGGGACGTCAAGCAGCACATCACAGCGAGATTGGACTGGGGCAATGAGTGAGTAGAAAAAAGGGTTAAGAGGAAAAGGACTGTCCGTGAAGTGCAAAGAACAGATCAAAACATAGCTCGAAGTCTGTTGCTGGCCTGTAACTGTATCCATTGTCGTTTTATGGTTTCACCTTTGGGAAAAAAAAAGTTAATTTTCCTTCATGGCCAAAAAAACATTTACTAGCACTAGCGTCTAGCACTAGCCGTGAGCAGAGCGGTGACAACTAACCTGAGAGGGTGGACGGTGCTGCGTACGGCCTAATGGGTGTAGGAGCCCAAAAAAGGGGGATCAAGAACCTTTTGAGGAACTGAAAAGTGTTTTGACTTCTGAGGAACAACATTGGAGTAAAAGATTAGCTTCTATGATAAAGTTCGTGGGCACAAAACATCTCAGCTCTGGGATGACGCTGAGTTTCCTGTACTGAATGTTGGCAGCCAGTCATACACAAATCTTGCACGAATCATGCACAGCTTCATTTACACACACACTGCATGTAAGCGCTGGCTGCCACTAGCAGCTTATTGGGTTGACATTTACAACAACTCCATTTTCTGAAAAGTCAGGACTTTTTCTAAAATGCAATAAAAGCTCAAATCTGTGATTTGTTTGTTTGTTCCAACCTTTATCTATTTGATAAAAGTACAAACAAAATACTGCAGTATGTCTCTCTAAAATCCTTCCCAGCAGAACACCCAGCACTATTATCACTTTGGAGACAGGACTCGGGAGTTGCCAATCTCCTTTTCCACCTCTGCTTGGTTCTTGCAGCTACTAATTACAGCATGAGTCAACAGCAAAGGACAACCTGACTGTGTTAGTTTGTCATGTTTGAAAAATTCCAGTGCCACACGTAACGCTATCATTATAATATCAATGTTCTCTTCTTCCCACATTAAAATCCCTATATCTCACTGTGTGAATCTCACTTGAATAGTTTTTATCTAAGTTAACATGAGACTAGTGATTGAGAAGAGCTACATGTCTGTGATTTTCTAGCAACATAGCTCTTGAATGCTACTGAACTACTGAAAATCTTAGATGTGTGAATCTTTTTGATTACTCATCCCCACTCCCCACACGCATCTGAATAACTGGATTATGACAATGTATCTCCTCTAAAGTAAATTAATAAAATAAATCAAACTTTATCTTCACTGTGAACGATTACCTGCAGTGAGTTTAAAGGGTCTTAAAGTGTCTTTTTTTTTACTGCACATGCTGGAAAGACAAGAAGTCAATCCAAAAATGTAGTCTATACTAATTATTTCTTCACATAAAAGTAGAATATTGAAACAATAACAAATATGATGATTCAGTTGCTTGTATTTATGCCTCCTTGGCTTCCTTCCAGGAGCTTCTTGCAGTTATCTAATCAGTCTTTCCTTCCTTACAAGACTCTTTCTCTCTCCAACTCTTCCTTCTCACCTTGCTCCTTTGTCTTTTGTTGTCACCTACCCTCCCTGAAGGCACAATCCTTACTCAATTAAGACTCTTTCTCTCTCACACAGAACAACATTATCTGTCCGGCCTCTGTCTTTCCTTTCTTTTCCATGGAGATGAAAAAAATTACAATTTCTCTCTGTCCTTACCTTCACTCGCTTTCATTTCTCTTCCAAAGGTCTCTCTTAAAGACTCATTGCACACACACACATACACCTCCTCCTTATTGAGGAGATGGTTGAACAGTCACTTGCTGTGGACTGTAGTATGGTTGACCAGGCCTCGCTTGTTTATCGCTGACAAGGAGACACATTAGACACATTCTAGCATGCTGTTTTGGTCCACTGAGAAAGCCAGCCTAGAGGAGGATAAAAAGAAGAGGAGAGAGGATGAGACGTTGAGCTGTCATGAAAGAAGAGAGAGGGTTAAAGGCTGGAGAGTGAAAGAGATGGAAGGGAGCAGTTGGAGGGAGGATAAAGAGGACAGCGGGCATAGCAGGGGGCTAAAGGGAGAGGAATTTTGTCTTTCATCTGATCTTCAGAAGAGGATGATCTGTCAGGTTTATTTAGACGACTGACACGGGTGATCTGACAGCACTGGTTTGTGCGTATGCGTTTGTGCAGTTTATGGAGCGTGTTCGTTCACAATCACGCGACCTTGTCTGTTTTCCCTGCCACACAGCAGAATATGAATTAACTGTCATTGTAATGTTTGTTATGATCTGTCTGGTTTGTATGCACTTTACTTCCTCACCGTGTGTATGCTGTACTGTTGTTGTCTTTGTGCTACAGACAGCTCGGATTGGACCTGGTCCCCAGACGAGAATTCAGCATGGTGGACCCAGATGAAATCAGCGTCACAGAGCTTTACAGACTGGTGAGTGGTCTTCATGCAGTATTCATCTGCTCTCTTTTAAGGAGCAGGGAGTTGAGGTGCAGTTGATTGCAAGACTTGGATTCAGGTCTTAATTTCATCAGACATATGAGCTGAAGTGTTGTTTTATAAGCTTATCTTGGATTTTAAGTGGCAAAAAGTTTTTTAAATGGTAAAAATAAGACATATAGAACTGGGTGTATTTTAGGTATGCATATAGAATAAATATATGTAGGACATAGGCTAAAGCTGCACTTTTGTACCTTTTCTCACCTAGCTATCATTAACAACAATCTTTGTAAGTTTGCCTTCAAAGCTTGCAGCTGGCAGGTAGTAGAGTGTGAACTGACAGAACACATCAAGCTCTGCAGACCTTTAACTGTGGAAGGTCTGGATTACTCTTTACAAATACAATGATAGATGGAGTTTGTCCACAGAATGATAGACGTTCATTTTATTTACAATATTTTTCTAAGCATCTCATGGACTTTTGGTCCATGTGGCATATGTATTATAAAGGACAACTCTATTGTACTTTTACATGTTCTTGCTCATGGTGACTTGAGTTGTTATCGTTAATGTCATTTGAAACTCTCCAATGGTAACACACAGGAAAAAAAACACTGGAATGGTTTGTCATTTATTGAGCATTTTAGCTAATTTATACAATGTTAATAAAAAAATATCATCACTGTCTTCTCATTGCAATGGGAAAAAAACTGTCTAGTTTGAATGTCTCCCTTTTCCAGTGAACTCCATACCTCTCTCACCCATTCGCATCTTCCTTTCTCTGTTTGGTCCCTGATTCTCGTTCCCGGTTTCTCCAAGCCCCGACCGCTGTTACCATGGCAACCACTTCTCTGCCGTGATACAGTGTGGGGAGAATTATATCACAACCTCTCTCTCTAAGACACACACACACACACACACACACACACAGTTTTCCTTTTGCAGGGGTAATTGAAGCTCTTAATCCATGTGTTTCTTTCTTTGTTAGTCAAAACAAAAGCAGGCAGAGCAGGATGAAAGCTTAATGCATCTCTATTAAATGCCGTACAAAATGAGCTAATGACTGCAATTCTCCTATACTGGGACAAGATAAAGGGACTAGCATCTAGCTGCCTTCCACATACAAGAACATACACACTCTTTTGCACCAAGGCACAATACACCACCAGTCCTAGTTACATCAATATTTTTCAAAAAGTTCTTTGTTTATAACAGCTTCTTTGTTTCTGTCTTGCACTGTGCTGCTGTGGTGCCACTTAATTAAAATGATATGGGGATTACCTAGAGTGTGTGTACGTGTGTGTCGAAATAGCAGCAAGGTGTTATTGTGGTGTAGCTTGATTGCTGCATTGTGTCAATGAATTATGTGATATCTGGCCAGTGACAAATAAAGAGGACACTGCGAAGGATACAGGAAAGAAAATTCACCAAATTGAATAATGACATTTGAAACAGGCATGGTGAGGCCTGATTTGTTATGTGACTTAAAACCTTTTGAACCATTTTATGTGGTAGTTGATTAAAAGTGGTTCAACAAACGTGTATTATGGCACTAATTGGCTCCTTTACTTGGTAAAGTTGTCATCAGTGCACAGACAAGTCAGCTTTTTTCCTTAGAGGTTGGACTCATTACAGACTGTGACCAGAGCAGACCAGACTGTAGATCTCAGAGTGCTGACTTCTTTAATAGTGACAAATCAGGCATCAGTGATAGCTCAGGCCGGACATGTGGTATTAGTATTTCTCTGTGGCTTCAGTTATCACTAACACACATACTTAAACTTAAAATGCACCTCTTGCTTGCTACAGAGGTCTCCCTCCCACAAGAGAGGGATAAAATGAGGCTTAAATTGTGATGTAGAAGTGAGTGGCGGAAGACAGGCCTGACGGAGGGGTGTAGAAAAGGTAGAAGTTTCTCTTTAGTCTTAGTTTGACCCCTTTTAGCAGCTTCTTCTTCGTTTCACAGTCACTCTAGTTGTGCTGTTTCATGCCGGTTAGGGAACAGTTATAAGACGGTCGGCCAAGCACACATGCTCATGCTCACTCTGTTAAGCTATGTCTCTCTTGGCCTCTCCTTGTTGCCCATAACATTATGTGAGGCCAGCAGGGCTGCCAACCTTATTCCAAGGCTTTCATGTCTATCCTTTGTGTCTAGTCATGCTGAAGCTGTCATATAAGCACACACTGCTCCCCATGGGCAGCTTAAATGGCACACTGAAAATAACCTAGCAATAAAATCCCACAACATAAATTAAACCACCTCAGCTCTGTTGTGGAGAGTATAACTGATCTGGTAAAAAAAAAAAGTTTTAGAGCGTTATTGTTAGATCATTCTCCAGTGTGTTTCTTCTGGGACGCAGCTCAGGCACTACAAAACAAAACATATTCATCATTTTGACAGATATTACAATTGTAAAATGATTTGTGGTGTAATTTTCTACCATGTTTCTGTCTTAGAGGACCACTGTAGTGGTTTCATATTTATATTCATAGTACAGCCAGCTGTTTTAAAACGTATCATATCATAGCATATCATCACATTTTGGATTGATTTCTTACCCTCTAGGCAGTCACTATTTATCTCATGTTACCACAGCATGAAAACTTTCTGACTTTCTTAAATCTTCTGCAATACTGTAGGCTACTTTTTTCCTCAATAAAATTTTTGTCAAAGCAGTATTGTCATCGGTGAAAAATGCATGAGTGATTATGTTGAAAAGTCTTCAGTTTCAAATTTGGCCGTGTGGGTTTCACTTTTTATTGTGTATATTTCATTATTTTGGCAAAAATAGACCAACTGGAAGAATGAACTCCCCAACAAGTTCCAACAAGTGATCACAATATCACCATTTTCCTGTGATCATCACCCCAAAAAATATTCAAAAATGTATAAAAAGCTGCTGTTAATTGACTAATTTCTGGCAATAGTAATCACACAACTCTTGTTCAGACTGATGCGGGGCTTTTGGCAGCTTACTTTCAAATGTCCAATGATTTGTAAAAAAAATAGTTTAATGTTTTGGGGAGAGAGTTAGACGGCCATAAGATATTTGATACCACCATTAGCTTAGCTTAGCATAAAAACTGGAAACCGTTAGCCTTGTAAGACAACCAGCATAAACTCTAACAAAGAATAATTTTGCTTATATTTACAAAGAATCTCCTCTTAGGGTGATTAGTACGATCTTTGTGTGTTTGTCTCTTGATGCTCAGTGATGGTTTACCGTGATGGTGCTTTCATTACTCAGTTCTAAATTTCCTTTATTATTTTCCTTGTCCTCTCTCCCCATCTTCCTCCTGCCCCCACCCCTTCTCCATCTCTTTACATCCTACTACAGAAGTAAATGTGGAGCAAAATTTGGCAGTGGCTCTACTGGCCATCTGGTCCTCTGTATGTGTCTGTGTGTCCTTGTATTTTTGGATGTTGACAGCAGATTAGGATGAACCTCTCATAAACAAAGCTGTAGTTGATGTGCAGGGTATTTACAACTTTGCACCATGCTGTGTCAGTCTATTGATCTTGATACAGATTAACTTAATGTCACATATAATATCCGACACTTCCAATGTACTACCAGACACTGAGATGTGACTTTAGCGCTGCATTGTTTGACTGTTTCTTTGCTTGTATTTATATTCAGTGTGAATCTTCTGTTCCTGTTTCTTAGAGATTAATAAACAGCTATATGGAGGCAAAAAAATTAGATCAATTAAATTACGAGCATGCATTAACATGTAACATGAGGCCAGAGTAAGCGGAGGTACAGACAGAGATATGAGTGGCATTATCAATAACAGCATTTGATCTGACAGAACTGGCATATCAACCTGTTAAACAGTGTGAAATCACAAATGCAAACTTATTAAGCAGTAAATGATTTCATCAGCAACATTTCAAAGCAGGGAAGCCCATTGCTTGCTTATAGTCGGAACAAACATCTTTATAATAATGCAATATAGACTCACCAGTGACTGCTTGAAAAGCAAAGTTGCAATCAGCCAGATTTTGATTATTCAAATGTTGATATTCAAGTTCGGCTCTGGGAAACCTCACAAACTTGCTGAAGTTGTGCTGCACAGTCACAACTCTTGTACCTGCGTAATCACAGTGTTGCATGCATCCTTCATCACAGCAGCACTGTTGGTTTTTCTCTGTTTAGTCCCTGTGTTTTCCCTCTCCTGAGCCATTACATCCGCTCTATCTCTCAGTAAGCCCAAGCTATTTTTTGAAGATGCTCATTGCTCAGATGCACATATCTGCATTCCATCGAGTTGCTGGAGACCTGGGTATGCGTCAATCTGAAGTCGCTGGTAATGCGGCTGTTCTATTGGGTGAATTGGGGGGAAAAAGTTGCTCCAAAAAGTGCGTATAACAACGCACAAATTGCACATTTGGATACTTTGGATACTTATAACTGCTGCACTGTCGAAGGTTTGCGCAATCAATTTATCCTTAAGGCTATGTGGCATCACAGCCCTACAGCCCTCAGTTTCACATTTTCCAGTTTAGACTGGCAAATAATTCTACCAAGAACATGCCTGTTCTCTTTTGTTTGCTGATTGTCAAAGTCAATAGTGTGTTTGTGAGCAGCGGTGTTTGTGAATGATGTTAAAATCTTCTGGCTGGTGTGGTCCCAGACATTTAATCTCTAATTTTTACTCGAATGGCAAAGTGCTAAATCTAACTTTCAATAAATTGTCCACTTGATTCATTTTATTACCTTGCTAGTGGTGGCTTACATAACAGCTAGCTGTTGGTTGACAATGTCAACCTACCTCAAATCGATTAGCATTACATTTTAATGGCTGCTATCAGCATGGGGACATCCTTATTGTGCCACATAGCTCATTATTGAAAGTGTGTTGAACATGTGCATACAGTTTTCAACTGCTCACTTGCTTAAACAAACGTGAATGGGCCCCATGCACACTAAAGGAAGACAGTTAAGAGCAGTCCCGGCTTTGATGAAACACTTATACCAAGAAATTTGGAATGTACCATTGCTGGGACAGTGGCGCTGTAGGTAGGGCAGTCAGCAATTACTAACTGTTTAAGAACCCCAGGGTTGGTGGTTTGCGTCCCGGTCCCTCCCTAGTGCTGGTCCCAAGCCCGGATAAATGGGAAAGGTTGCATCAGGAAGGGCATCCAGCGTAAAATCCTTGCCAAATCAAATATGCGGAGTAATCCAGAAACAACCTCCGAGTGGCCCAGCCAGTGGTCCTACCGGAAATGCAAAAAAACTGAGAAAACCTAATTTCTAGTTGTCTTTTTTTTCACAGAAATTCCCAAATTCCTACAGTAGCGCTGACAGTGAATGCAGCACTCTCTTAGCAACAGTCAACCTATAACGCAGCGTGTTGTTGTGTAGCGGGCAGCGGTGTTAGGACAGTGATAAACACGTCTGTATCATCCCACGAGTGTAAAATATAGAGGACGAAAACCATCGGTTTAACCTGGGCTGTTTGTTTATTTTACCAAACCTGTGTTTAATTTGTTGTGAGTGCGTTGCTGTATTTAAAGATTATAATGTGAATATAATGTGTAAAACACTTTGAGAAACATCAGAGTTTCTGCACAGACTTCCTTCATGTTAAGAAAGTAGCAATTTTAGTGCTGATTATGATTACGATTACTTTTTCTGTTAACATAATGATCATATGTTCACAGTTAACGTAAATGACAAGTCGCAAATACTGAACATATCAATGAAATGTTCACAGGCAACGTATTCTTGATGGCCAAAATATCCGATCTACAACCGGTTTTCTGTTGAAAAATATCCGACGTTACAGTTCAACATCCAGACATGTGAGTGTAGAGATATTAACGTGTTTTATGGTTGGTATCAGACATCACAGCTGTGGGTTAGAGTCAGGGAAAGACTGTAGGCTGGTTAATGGATAAAAATGTCACTTTACACAGTCGCTTCACACACACAACATCTGCATTAAAAATGAAAGCAAAACACAAACTTTTCTCTAATCAAAATCTCAGTACTTTTCTTGCCTAAACCCAACCTCAGACAGGACTCTGGTCTTCAACTCAGGCCTCCAGCATGTCAGTCCTGCACAGTGAACGTCCTCCATCCACCCCAACCACCTCTTTCTAAATCAGTTTGCGTTAATAACAGTATCACGTCATTCATTCACAAAAATACGCTTCACTACAGCATAACAACGTAATCGGTATTGCAGTTTAGTTGTATACGAACGTAATTTTTAGGAGACAGGTTTGGCTTGTGAATCAATCTTTTCACACATGAACTTGATAAAAAATAAGCTCTCAATGCTCCTTGAGTGACATGTTCTTCATCAGTGCGTCAGATTACACTGATATTGTGTGAGCAAAAGGTTTGTGCTTTTGTTCAGAACCAAATATGTCACTTCTCCCACTAAAATCTTAACAGTGTAACTCTTTCTTACATATCATCGGTGCACAGCCGGTTTAGTAGAAATATTAATTTGTGTTGTGTTAGTTTTTACTTTTGTTATAAGTTAACAACACTTGTATATTTGACAGCATTGGCAGTTCTTTTTTATCCTGTGCCTGTCAATCAAATGTGACCAAAATATCTATTTATTTCTAAAGCCAAAGATATTGTT
>JAUMHL010000016.1:7018212-7056985 GCA_032362345.1 Sandelia bainsii | reverse complement strand
TGGATGTGAGCAGTCCATGTCAGGTCTGAGGAGATGTGGACCCCGAGGTACTTGAAGGACAGCACCCTCTCCACTGGTGCTCCGTTGATGACGAGGGGCTTGTGTCATCAGCAAACTTCACAATGGTGTTGGAACCATGAGTGGCCACACAGTCAGAAATATAGAGGGAGTACAGTAGTGAGGAGAGTACGCACCCCTGTGGCGCTCCCCAATAAATAAATAAAAAACTAAAAAAGAGCACAGTCTGTGCGGAGCGGTCAGCAAGGCGTCTGGTCGTAGCCGCGCCATGTAAGTCTCTGTAGGATGAGTTTTGCCTGCTTGACTTTGACAATCTAGCTCAATTATTAGGTCAGTTTTTTTATTTGTCTGATAGATTTATGACCAGATACATACACAACTTATCAAAATCCCATCTAGCTCAGCTGTACCTTCTGTTTAGTGCTAAGTATTAAGTGTCAACAAGTGATAAACGTCAACTCTGGCTGACAGACGACTATAGTGGTCAAGTCTGCTTTTGTGTGTGTGTGTGTGTGTGTGTTTGTGTTTGTCTCTTTGTGGTTTCCTGCCGGACTGTTGTACTGTCATTCCACGCTTGGTCTTTTTCTGTTTCTACCTCGACACTTCATTGTAGCTGTAGTGTCACTTCTGATGCATGGTTGTTTTCATGCACTATAATTACTGTGTTAATTAATTTCGGACAAAACAACTCATTAATTATCCCAAAAAAGGTTATTCAGTGGCAACCAGAGGGCTTTCTCAAGTCTGACTGACTGGTAGGAGTAGCAGGTTTATAAACCCTTTTTTGGGATAACCATGACCTGGATGACTGAGAATCTTCACAGACAACTCATTAATTACTAAACATTTCCGGCGATGCACAAAAAAGCAGCAGAAACTAAACATTTACTATTTCTCAGTCTAATCTTGTCACAACCAAAAACTTTAGAACAACCGGCTTGGCAGTTATGAGACTGAGGTTGTACAGGCTGTTTTTGCTGACTGTCCAGAATTAAGGCTAGAAGCTGTCAGAAAGAATCCACAATATGCAGTAAGACAAAAGAACATTCAATTCAGCTGTGGACAAACCTTGTGTGGATGTCGGATGTGTTGCAGACGTTCTGTGTTGGGGATTTTGTTCAGTGATTTTAGCTTTGTATATCTTTCTCTTTGCCTCTATCAGTCTGTCTGTTCTTCTCATGCCACATATTCTGTTTTATGCTTTCAGACAGCTTTAGTTTGAAGTTTGAAGCTATTTCTCCAGTGCCCACCGTTTCAGCTCTTGACATTTTTGACATTACCTCTAATCTTACTCTGTTCCATTTAGCAGTGGCTTGGTTTCAGTTGTTGTACAATGACACCCAGCCATCACTCCTGACCCCATTCATCTCAGTGTGTGTTCCCTCTCTCTGTCTCTGCACTTGTACAGTGAAAGGTTCTTTGTCAGGCTGAATAAGAGCGGGTTGCCCAAGTCGCCAGAGAAGACAGAAAGACAATGCACACTATTTGTGGTGAGTAGTGAACATGACTTTATGTTTACAAAGACTGACTGAGAGCAATTTTAGCTTATGTAAAACAGACCTAATTCATTTTCCATTATGCTCATAATAAAAGTGAAGTCAGTGCCCTGCAAGTTGTTAGAACATTAAATCTGTATTTTATTTCTTTCTTGTTGATCAGGATTTGGGAAGCGGTGACCTACGAAAAGATGTCTACATTGTCGTTCATATCATAAGAATAGGTTTGGAGTTATAATACTTTTTCTTTCTGTTGAGCACTACATGGTTCTTAAAGTATCTATGACTTTCATAGTAGTGCTTTACTGACTGTGGATTCATCTTTGCATGTGTCTGTGTGTGTGTGCAGGGAGGATGGGAGCAGGGGAGAAGAAGAACCTGTGTAGTGTACAGTACAGACGCCCGTTTGGCTGTGCTGTTGTCAGCATTGCTGATCTCCTTACTGCTGACTCCAAGGATGACCACCTGCTCAAGGTTTATGCGTAAGTCACTTTAAAAAGTTCTTTCATGCAGGTTTTTTACCCTGGTGGGATAAGCTAACCATTTTAGCGTCATGCTTAACAGACATGTATGAATGTGGTATAAATCTCATGTCATTTGCGCCAAGAAAGGAAATAAGCATATTTCTTGAGAAGAATAAGTCACTTGCAAAAGAAAAATGTACTAATGTTTAAAATCCAAATGCCCTGAGAAACAGAAAAGGCTACCATCCGCACAGTAGTTTGACTATAATTATAACTGGATCAGACTGACTGGCCAAACACTCTTAGGTCAAAAGAAAAACCATCATTTTGTCTGTTAGAGTTTTTAGAAAGGTTTTAGTTGGATTAGCTTAAAAGTTCTGAGCCGAATGTTTGCTGTTACACAATATGATGTGATTGAAAATTAAAACTTTTGTTATCTATCTTTGTTTTTAGGGTCAACAACATTGAGTCATAAATGTTACACACAGTACAAGCAATTACTTTGTCAGAAAATGTGTTTGCCTGTGCTGCACATCGATCGACTGTGCTTTTAGTAATCTGTGTTAGGGAATCGACTATAAAGCTAATTTCTGTTCTGTTTTGTCCTTTCATTTTGTTGTCTCAGGTGTAATACTGAGAGTGAGTGGAACCAGATCCATGAGAACATCATCAAAAAGGCCAATTCAAGATACAACCTGTCTGGATCCAACACTGGTAAGAGCCACGTTTTATGCACCTAGCCTGCTTATATCTAATCCTCTTAATTTGAGATATTAAAGAAGGGGGTTTAGGAAAGTTCAGCATTTTGAAGTTGGCATACCATTGTGTGATTTATGGCGTTTTTACACCTTAGTACCTTTGTTGTGCTCTGAATCACTGAATGAGTTTGTAAACTTGTAGCATTTTCCCCTTGGTTCGGCTTCTTTTTACATAGAGAAAAATCCAAGCGTACCAGAATGCGTCACTTCAAACTCTGCAAGAATGTCCTCTCTGCTTATTGGTCAGATGTGTCTGCCATGGGAACAAAAAAAAGGAAATACAGGAAGAAGGTCCTACGTTTTCTGCATGTTTCTGTGATATGGGAGAGACAATTACACAATGTATGTAAACTTTATGTATGTATACATACAATTAACATACATACATAACATGTATGTATGTTAATTATTTTTAAAATCAGTGAACAGCTTTCAAAGCTGTTAATTCAACAGTCTTGTGAAAATCAGGTTAATTTCATTACGATGACAGCATTTGGCACCATGGTGTTATCTCTTGCTGTGCAATAGTCTGTTTTCGGTCAGTCTGAGCAGGATTTATTTGGATGTTCCGCTTCAGGGGAGCTGATCTCTCTTCACGTGGTTGTGTCTGCAGGAAGCCTGTTGTTGCAAATACATTGAGATGATTTTTATAAATAGCCACATTCGCAACATACTGAACAACAGCATCAGCAGTTTCCCTCAACAGCAGGTTAGTGGAAAACCAGAACATTCAGTTCTTCAAAAGTATCATGTGACATATGAAAAGATCTGTTGTGCAATGACGGCTACACGTCATTCCTCCAGACTGTATAAGAATCACACAGATGCAGCTGTCAGAGGTATCGTACTGCCAACATTGTCATGTACATGCAGAATATACATTCAGATTATGACTTTAAAAGTTAAATCAGGTAGTACGATGGTAACTGGATAAATGGGAGTAAAGATAATAGAAATGTCAAGAATATGTGAGGCTGATCTACCGAGTCAGCTCCTCTTTCCACCTTGCCTTAGAAAACCAATTGTTATTTGAGGAGAAGCCATACAAGTCCATGGATGTTAAATTAACATGAATAATCTTGCGTAAACGTGAAGGGATGCAGTAATTCATTAATTGACACAAAGCCATTTAGCATAGTCTGGTCTTTTACACCACACTGGTTCATAACCAAACTGCTGCAACTAGGTAAATGGATGTAGATGTAAAGCACTTTGCATTGCTGGGCTGATAAGTGCAACAAAAGTCTCAATTAATTTCTGATAAAACATAAAGCAGAGGAACAACACTGAAATAGACATATTAAAAATGACTCAGCTGACTGTTTTCTTATCTCCGTCGAATTCCAACAAAATCCTAATCTGATTCTTTCCGCATATCAGCTTTATTTGCTCCTGCTACTACTGTTAACTGTATTATATTATAACAACACACAGCTGTGCACATGTAGTCAGATTTAATATTAGATAAATGTGCAGATAATGTGGTGCATTGTTGCTGCTCAACTTCCAAAACCTTTGGCAGATGACACTGCTGATATGGTGTTTGATGCCTGATGGATGACAGTGACGTTAAAATTTTGTAATCAAAAACAATTAATCGTGCTATTTGGCAAGAACAGCATCACTGACACAAGGCAGCGTGTTGCCTTAGTTCACTGTATTTTCTCTAAATGTTTCCATCATGCAAGTGTTTGCTTCAGGCTCTTATTTGACAGCATTATTCACAGTCACCCAATGCAAACACTCACACACAAACATCATAAACACATGTAAGTGAATTAAGAGTTTACTCCATCTTTGGCTGCAGTTTGCAGTTTATCACAAGCACTTGGATGTTAGCTATTGAGTAGCTGTCAGCCGAAGACATTGATCCAGCTGAACGCCTGATTTGCCCTCAGTGCTTTCTCTTTCAAAGTGCATTAGAGGAGAGTTGTGGGTCTTTTGTCACAATACGCTGGCATGCATAATTCAGGCAAGCTCGTTCCAAAATTACATTTCCACCACTTAACTGAATTTGACATTGATTTTATGAAATGAAAGGGAAAAAAATGGTTTAATCACAAAAGCAGAAGGGTAATAATTTCAATTTTTAAGATAATGAGCACTGGATATTAGGTTTCATTTATGTATGATGAGACCCATTTATCTGTCTGGACCAAATAAATTAATTATAATTGCATTAGCTTTGACAGTTCTACTTTGCAAGAATTGTGCTTTTTAACTTCTTGTATCCCTTTTAATTGCTTGTGTCACACACATACACACACACACACACACACACACACCTGCTCTTGCGTTATTAGCACCAGCATGACAGTTGGGACGTAAGCTGTAGCCAGCTGATATCAATGCTACTGCAAACTCTCAGATTATCTTTTTTTCATTTCCCTGCCTACTCTACATTCATAACAGCTATGTACAATATCATGTGCAGCGCATTGTTGCGGTGTGTAACTTCATCTGAAAAGTCAATTCTTCCCAAAGGGCAATTATTCAGCTGCTGAGCAAAATTACAGAATGGATAGCTCTTAAATCCCTTTTTTGGCTTCATCACCAAATGTGCAAACTGGAGAGAATATCTAATCTGTAGCGAACAAGTCAGTGTCTCCTTACCAGTTTGTCCCTGAAAAAAGGTCCATGCATAAATTACAGAGGACCATGCATAATTTAAGGACCACAGTTACATTTAGTGTCAAGAGGGCAATTAAAACAAGTGTGCATTGGGGTGAGATAACGTAATATGTGTATATACAGTATGTGCGCCATTTGTGTGCTTCAGCACAAGTGTATGAATCCCTGTGTGTGTCTCTAGTTGTCTTGCTGTGTGGTTCTCTTTTTAAACAGACCTGGCAGTGTGCCAGAAGTCTCTTACTAGCAGCCAATTAGCAGGGGAGAGATGAATGCGCTGCCCTTAAAGTATAAAGAACACTTGGTTGTTTGGGTAATAAAGAGGCAGACTGTGCAGAGAGACAGTTATTTTGTTCACATGTAGCCTAATGACTGTCTCATTTTCCTTTGCCCACATGTTTGAGGGTCATGGGGCATTACTGGATAATCAAATACAAAAGACGAGAGAGGGAGCTGATGATGAGATGGTTATTTTGTTTACATGTAGCTCAGTAAGTGATTTCATAAGAATCTGCCTCTGTATGAGTCAGGTCAGGTAGATAATTCAGCTCCCACCTCCACATGCAAGCGTAGGCAGTGACAGAAGAGGCTGTGACAACTCAACTTTTTTGTGTTTCAGTTTTTATTTTCCTCTGGGTTTTTTTACCGGTTTGTGAAGAGGCAGGTTGGGTGGGCTGAAGGCAGCAAAGGTTGAGAGTGTTATTGTCAGCATCAGCTCCATCTACTAGGCAGGCAGAATAGTAATGAAGCTGGTTTGCCTAATTGTAGCCCTACAGTACCTTTTAGAGCCTGTGTGTGTGTTTATATATCTATGAATACCATATCTACCAAGCCAAAGCCTTGATCCACATTAAGGGGCAGCCAGAGTTGGCTCAATTAGAAAAAAGCTTCCCATTTACCTAATGGGACTGTCCTTTAAATTCCCACCAGACCTTAGTGCCACATTGAACCCACTGCTGATGGTGTATGTTTTTTTTTTTTAAGTCTCATTCACCTCTTGTGCCTTTTGTGTGTATGTTCTCTTTTGAGTTTGGCTTAGAAATATCATCTCTGTGTCACAGAGACTGTGTACTGCCCTAAAAGCTAAAACAAAGTGACTACATATTTGGTCAAAATTAAGAGCTGACGTTTACAAGAAAGCCTCCGTGTGTGTATTAGGTGTTATACATGTTTTATGGCAGTTATTGTCTTCAGATCATCAGCCTAAAAATAAGCTAATGAACCATTTCTCCAACGTTCCTAAAAACATTCACAGCAATAACAACAATCATCATCTTGTCTCTTGTACATTCCCTTGCTGTTTAGCTGTTTATACATCAAGCTCTCCATGTCATGCGGATAGCCAGACACACACATGCATCATCGAGGAGATGCATCTCTAAATACAAGCTGGTGTTTTAATTTAGCTGTTTGAGTTATTGCATAGCGATATAGATTTGAGACGACAACCTTCATGTAGGATTTCCTCTTATTAAAAAATAGCTGGGGATGACTCACTGCACTTGTTTGTCTGGTTTGCAACTCGATGCAGCTGCAATAAATCTCGAAGTAGAATTATGTTTTGGTCATTTGCGGACAAGAAGAAAAGCATTAGATGAGACAACTGAGGCTAAACTAGAAAGTGAAATAATATAAATAAAATAAAAAACTCAGTGGTGATGTTTGTTGAGTGCGTGGTGCCCACACGCACCAAATGACCACAGGGGAGTAAATGCGACTGTAAGAAATTGCTCTTATAGCTGTTGTTAATACTTTCTTTGCGCTCACCAATACAAGATAGTTTATAGTGTTGGGAATAGGTCTATGCTATATTTTGAGCTTATTTATTGAGTGGCTTTGGTGAGGAGTAAGGGAGGGAGAATCAAAGCCACCTTGCAGCTGTAGATGATACTTCAGGTTTTGAATTTTTCCATTATTTCATTTTAGGCCTAGCAGTGGCTCTCCAGCTCCTCCACGGGGACATAGAGCAGCTGAGACGAGAATACATGGTCCTCTTCACCCGGGGTGTGTCCATCACCAGAAAGCTGGGCTTCTCTGATATCATCATGCCAGGTAGGACAATACCACAAACAAACATATCCCCATGTAATGAAGTTATTACCTGCCTCCAGTGTGTTGATTAGTACTTCACCAGTCTTGTTGGTTTATAGATTATTTTGATGTCTGTCTCTTATTGCTGAACATAGAATATATTTATTTAGGTTCCTGAACACCATAAATTTGCATCTACAAGACTATGTTATGTTATAGTTATTTTATATGTTTTGAGTGCAAGATCAAACCCACACCAAGTTACTTTTATGACTCTAATCTGTATAAAATGAATAGAAGATCCCATGAAGTGGGAATTTTAACCTCCTGGACAGTACATCTTTAATCAGGAACTTTTGTACTTGTCACCATAGCTAAATTGTTCATCCAGTAAAACCACCCCAAACAATCACATTTCTCTGTTTGTCCTTTTTCCTATAACATATATACTATTGATTTATGTAATATCACACTTCAAGATCCTGCTTGAAGTTGAGAATACATTACATTAAGGGTCCTATCATTATGTAGGACCTTTAGCAAAACTATTCTTGTAGTAACATCAGTTGATTTCTGGTCTAACCATTTCAGCAAGGATGTGTTCATATTTTATTTTCTGACATTTTCAGTACTAAACAATCGTCACTATGAATCCCAGATATTGTTTTGCTATCAAAGCAGGTTTTGAGATGTTGTCGTGTTGTTGTTTTCTTAGCTGTGGAGGCTACTTCTGATCATGTAAACTACCTAATCCTTCATTCATCCTTAACTCACATTTACTACTAAACCTTTGTAAATGAGGCTACCCTCAAGAAAACTGTGCAAGACAGAACATTAAAGTTATACACAGACAGGCCCCAGCTGGCCAGTTTAAACAAGGACCCTCAGACCACTCATTAACCACATTGCACTTACCTAGTTCTTCACTTTTTTATTCTCCTTAAACTGCTGTTACTACTGATATAAAATATTTCCTATGCAGAGGGATTGTAAGTATAATAAACTGGTTATTAATCAGGCTGTTTTGTAATATAAAGTGGTGAACAAAATGTAAAATATAAATTCATATTATACAATACTGTTTTAATTGACTCATTGTGAGGCTACAAATGTGTGTGTGTTCTAGAGTTTGTATTGTACACATTGATTGCCTCATAATATCTGCTTCTGTTGCCTTGGTAACACTTGACAAGCCTACTTATTTCATGACAGGGGGATTTGAATTGCACCTAAGGGTGCCCTCAGAAGATGAAATATTCAGGTTGTTTCAGGTAGACAGGCATCACTTAGATAGCTGCTTCTCTAAATGACACAGGCCCCTGCAGAGACCCTCAGGCTTATCTGGATGGTTGTTGACTTGGTAACCAATGTACAGTCACATGAATGTAAGATTAAACAAGTGGTTTATATTTACATATACAATTGTAAAAAAATATGTAAGATAGTCTGTATTAGCTTTCTGACTCTCGGTCTGTTCATTTATTTATAAGAGCTGGACGACTGGGGACTTTTCCACTGAAGAGCTATTCTTTTAAATAAGTGAGGTGTCCTGTCTGGTCATACAGATAAAGAGGAGCCACAGACTGTGGGTCCCCCAGTACCTCACTCACATAGATCTATGTTCTCTTTCTTTCTTTGTCTAACTACAAACCCTTAACACTGATTTCTCTCTGCCTTTCTGCCTGAGTATATCTGCCCTTGGGCTAAGGAAACTGTCTCTCCTTCTCTTTTCTCTCTATTCTGGATTTGTATCTGATTTTATATTTCTTGTTTTCATTCTCATACAAATACACTCTTTTCCTTGTCCAGCTGCTTTGCTCCACTCTCCACCACTTCCTCTCTTCCCGGTGTGCATTAAATACCGTCCCATGGTGTCTACCTTCCTGTAGTCTATGTGCGTTTGGTGTGAGAGTACAGTATAGGTGTATTTACAACGCCTCATGTTGCCATAGTTACTGCTGTTAAGAACAGAAAATCAATTTGACCCTAGAGATAAAGATATGATGAGCACACAGACACACATACACACACATTCTCACTTACTGAGGTTATAGGGAATCTATTTCACAATGTGTCTGACCACAGCTCGGCTGCAGAGGAAACGGGTCTATACTCTTTCTTATTCAGATTGCTTTGTACCATTTTCACTTCAAGATCTTATTTTCTCTCAGTGTTATGGCAGATTGCAGCAACCACCTTGACAAAAGTCTTCTAGAGGAGCATTTATAGGTCAGATTTAAGTCTGAATAAAACAATTTTGAATTTAACTGGTTATTGCAAAATGTATATTGCATTGTTACCATTTTAGGATAGATGAATTGATAATTTTATTGACTAGTTGAGGGACTGAGCCTGTGAACCCTATGTTTGCAGATTAGGAAAATATGATAAATTGTATGTGACACTTCAGGCAGCATTGGATGTGTCTAAAAACTGAGCTTACTAAACCAGTGTAGCCATCAAGGTCGCATTAGCTTATACTAGCACAAGAAATGATGTTGTGCTATCTTTATCAACATTGGTGGGCAGGAAGTAACTGTATTATATATGGTTATGTTGTCTTTGCCCTAGTAAAAGTATGCCACAGAAAAATTGTGAATCTAATTTGATAGTTTGATATGACATACAGTATTTCTCATTTAATTTGCATTTAATAATTTGGGGAAAACAAGTGAATATCTGGTAATAGAATGGATATTGGCTACACAGTCTGTTTACAGCAGATTTAAACTCTTGTATTCTCTGATGGCCAAAGGTCATAGTTCACCTTTAATGTCAGCCAAAACTATAACATTAAATGCCACTAATGTAAATGCTGTCCATCCATGTCATGATGAATTACACTGAAGAATTTCACTACCAGCTACTTAGAGATCATTAGAACTTGCGCTTGTATGCATAATCGATGTTTTGTTGCCTATTTTACCTTCTCGTTCGTGCAGGAGAAATGAGGAATGACCTTTACGTCACACTGGAGAAAGGCGAGTTTGAGAAGGGTGGGAAGAGCGTAGCCAGGAATGTAGAGATCACTGTCTATGTGCTGGATATTGATGGACAAATCCTCAAGGTAAGAACACATTATATGCTACACAAGTAATGTCCATTTTGCTGTCACTACAAACATAACCTAAAATAGTTACTTTATTTAAATCCTTAGTTAACTCTTAAGTCTTATTTTGCAGAGAAACTTTAGGTATCACTAACTCAAATTAGAGCTAATTTCTGTTGCAGCACTGTGACCGTGTGCCTCTGTGGTTTCCTGCGACAGAACATATACTCAAATATAACCCTGCTGCCACTGCCTCTGCCAATGCACGGCACGCAACCCTCTACCACACGAACGCACACATGTAAAGCATGACATTCTCAGTTTATTGACGTTTGTGGTGTGTATGGTTACTCATGACATATTTATTATTTGTGCCCTTCAGATCTGCCCTTTACATCATTCTTCAGCCTGGCTTCTCATTTCCTCTCTTCACTTCCTGTTCTTTCTCTGCATTCACCTCCTCCAGCTCTATTCACTGTCTTGCTTCTGTCTTTTAGGGTCACATGGCTGCCGGCTCGGGTGAACCGGGTGGGGATGAGTACCACTCTTTGGTGCTGTACCACAACAACAGCCCCCGCTGGGCAGAGCAGCTCAAGCTTCCCATCCCTGTCGACACGTTTCGTGGGTCACATGTCCGGTTTGAGTTCCGACACTGTTCCAGTAAGTAGTTTTAGGCCTGTGGATAATCTTTATTTATCTAAGAAAGGTTAAGTGAACACATTTTCCAGGCTCTCACAAAGTTAGCTGCCAAGGGTGTGAATGCCTGAAGTGATGCTGCCTTTTCAGCTGATTATCCTGGGGAAGGTAAAAATGTATTGTTGTGGAGGGAGAAAAGCACAATAAGCATTCACTTCCTCACCCATTTCAACCTGCCAAGCCTCTGGCTGCAAGCCCCAAGGCTGCTGCTGTACCCAAATAGACTATGTCCAAGTGTGTAAGTGTGTACTTTTTTCTAGTTTTGGTTTTTCGAACCTCTCACCTCCTACTGAAACAAAACTTTAATTATATCCAAAATATTGCTCTCACATTTTTGCACCCTCTTTCTGGGCCATCAGGAGAAGTCTGAGAAGCTTCTCAATAGCAACGAGCTGATATTATTATGGCAAGCTGAGAGGCTGTGTGCAGTAGATATAGTAGCCTTATTACTGCTGGCAGTGCTTGCGTTGCTACCCAAGGGCTGCCTGTTAAGAGCCCAATTTAGGCTTGTGGTGACACCAAACTGCAGAAAACATATTCCATGTACTTTTAGGGCTCCCAAAGTCGACGATAACCTGTCTGTAGAAATATGCTTAGCAGACAGTGTCATTATTAATGAAAGGAAAACAGAAAGCTACGAGTATTTTTTAAATTGGTGTCTTGTTTTTGTAGTCATTATGCAGCGTCAGTAACTCTTAATTTGTTGGGAGTCTAGATGGGGGACTGTGAGGACTTATCATCGTTAGTAGTGCAATACTTAATGGAACTTCATTATAACAGATTGTTCTTTGATATATTATGCAATAGACACTGAAACAATTTGCTGTGATAGTTGTACAGTTGCTTTGCTGTTTTTTTTTTTTACTCTTACTAAAAACATGACCTCTTTCCACATTTACAACTTAAAACTGAATTCATAACAAGCCTCCAAGCCATTACATTGTATTATACAGTATAATATCACAGAGTATTTGTTAGAGGAGTTTCAAAATATGAAAACCATCAATCTCTACCTGGTCTGTCAAGCTCAGCTAAGCCTGCATTTCACACAGTACCACTTAATCTTCCCAGTCTCTCTCTAGTGCCGAAAGCTGTGTAGGTTTATAGATTAGCAAAAACTGTCTGAAGAGAACCAGACACTACAAGGAGTACAGTTTTGTAAGCAAAAGCTTTTCTGGTGTAAAAACGTAATCATAGCAAAGTAAGGTAGAAATAAAAGGGCAGTGATGTAGTAATAATTTCCAAGTTTAACACAGTTCAACTTGTGTTTCTCCAGGGAGAGTGAACACACAGACAAACAAACCGAGACACAACAGACACAAATGAATCACTGCTGTTCAATAAAAGGAAATGGAGACTGTCGTAGCACTACGCTTTTCACTTCCCGCTGTGCACGCATTAGCACTTTATTGCTAAAGCAGCAGATAAATCAGATTACATGTGTTCATAGTGCAAATTATGCTCAGTGCTTTCCAAAATCTTCTTAAAACACAGCAGCCCACATTAATCAGGCACAAGAGAAACTCATGTATTCGCTTGTTTTATTTTTTGGCTGAAGTTCGTTACACGCTGATATTATGCCGGTGTAGTTACAGGCGCATTTGATTTCAGTGATGCAGAGTATATTCAGTTAAGGGTAAAGGTCAAAAGTGAAAGTTATCCTGTGGAGTTTTACATCTGGTATTTCTTACCAGAATGCATTGTGTGTTTTACTAATGACTCATTAGAAATTTACAAAGTTGATGTTTTGAGTAATTTGCAACACATCCAACACATCCACTTACACAGGATAGCAGTCCTCTTCCTTCCTGGATTGTGCAGAAACAAATGGAAGAAATGTGCACGTCATCACCCATGTGCTTGTATGTGTGCATCCCAGTAGAGCACAAAATACAGATAAAACTAAAACAACTCCTTAAACTACCTTTAAATTCCAACCAGATGAAGTCAGCAGTAGTTTTTAGCTTTGTGCTAAGTTACAGAGCAGTTATCCATGAACCCCAGGGTCAGGTTACGGATGACTGACCATCTTCAAATTCCACTTTTTCTGCTTATTAATTTTACACTGCATGATGAGAAAAGCAGGAGCTGCTTTCCTAATGTTGTGTATAGTTGTGCTTGCGTATTTCGGACTCAGTGTCACGTCTACTGTGTGCGTTCTTCTGTAACAGCTAAGGACAAGGGAGAGAAGAAGCTGTTTGGCTACTCCTTCGTTCCTCTGATGCAGGAGGACGGCAGGACTCTTCCAGATGGCACTCATGAGCTCATTATACATAAGGTAAGTCTTGCATAACCTGAGTGAAATTTGAAAACAAAATATTTCTCCAGTCAGAGAGCTCCATGGTTATCCAGTGAAAATGAAAAGTTTTTCTTAAGTGAACCCTCTCACTGTTTTGCGTCACACAGGTTGGGATTACACGGCGTACTGTATATGAATCATTTGTGCTAAATGGCAAAATGTGGTGATTCTGTTATCACGCTGTTTGATGCCAAGGGCTGACAAACACCTCACATCACTCCATTACAGACAGACTGGTGGGATAATAAGTAATGTTTACTTACGTAACGTTGTCAAGTTGTGAGGTTTATTGTAACCACGAGTGAGCGATAACGTATGTGTTCAGTAGTGCGTGTATAAGAGACGGCCTGTTCTCGACTTGATGCATGCACATTTGATGCATGTTGTTGCAGTCTCCGTGTCTCTGTATTTAGCAGGACTTTTATTCCATTTTCTGCATTTTACAGATTTTAAGAGACTGAGAGTCATCTTTTCACACATTTTGGGTTTGGCACATCAAAAGACTAAAGCAAATAAAATGACCGGCTCCTCGGTTAAAAGCTTCTGGAAGACTGTCTTGGGTATAATTCAGAATAATTGCAGACTATGTGCTTTTCCTAAGATGCAGGAGAAGGGTGTGTGCATAACCCTCAGGCTTTCAGAGTGCAGAATAGCAAGGAGTGCACTCATACATTTTAATGGCAATGAGGCAGAACAGTGACCAAAAGTCAGATTATTTATTCTGCTGTAATCTTACAGCTTGTTTTGCTGTCTTTAAATACAACAACTCTCCTTTTCTCATGTGTTGCCAGTTTTAGCCCTATCAAGGCCCTAACCCAAGTTTGCAAGTTTTAGAGGAGAACTCTGGTAGCCTGGTGTGTTCCCACCATTGAGAGGGGGAAAAGGCTCGTTCTAATGCCAGATGGAAGTTGCTGAAAAGCTCAATGAAACTGGCATGGCCTAGTTTCTCCTCAGTCCCAAAATAGACACAGAAGAATCAGACCAAACTGTGTGGTAGCTTTGGAACTCAAACGACCTCAGCTGTGCATTAAGGCTGCACTTGTGCAAGTGTATCATCCCAACAGGCTGAATGTTTGTCTCTGAACCATAAGCATGGTTTTAATTGTCCTGTCACTGTTCTGTGATTGACAGTGTGCCCTAGCATTATGTGTCTGACTTGTGATTGAAACACAACCTGTGACATTTTTATTCAGTCAATAGAAATAACTCGCACACAGTTTTTTGACAAACTGGCATTAAAGCAGTGAGTGCAACTGTATTTTAGCATTTTGATTTTATCCTACTGTGTCAGCTGACTAAATGTGTGCTTTTCTTTCCAGTGTGAGGAGAATACCAGCTTGGCAGACTGTTCGCGCTACCTGAAGCTGCCATTCTCTAAGGCCAACCTCCTGTCCAACAACCAGACACTGAAAGGCACCAAGGAGTCTTTCTGGATCACCAGCTTTCTCTGCTCCACCAAGCTCACACAAAATGGTAAACTAGACTCAGGGATTGACATTTTGACCATTTGTCTATTGAGGTGTGTTTGGTTGCTACGCTTCAACTGTTGTCACATTTTGAATTAGCGGTACGTTGCATCTGTACAAGTAGGGTGTAGAAGTAGAGTATTTACAGTAGGCTGTAGAAGTAATATTGCCAAACATAGTTATCGGCATGTCAGTAAGACAAACAAAATGGTAAAAAGCCATATGTTTAAGGAAAAAACTGTAAAAAAGTGGTATTTAGGCCAGCAAGTGTGTGAATAAACCTGTGAATTTGCAGGATGATAGGAATAGCTTCCAGTTTGCTCCTGCTTGAAGAGCGGGACTTGTAGTCGTATTTCAGCATTAGCCAAACATAAATGGAAATATAGTGACTCCACTGAGCTACTGTGCATTCTTTACTAGACTCTGGTCGCTATTTTGCCAGAGAACCATATATTAGTAATAAAAAAAAAAATCCTAATTATGTTAGTGGCATAATATATACACATAAAAGCTACAGGCACAATTTATCTGCAACAGGCTGTTAATGTCCTGAATACATTTGATTTTGTTTGTAAATTTATTATAGAAGTATTGGAGAGCTTTTGATGAAAAAACTATATTTGACAGATTGATATAAACAGAAGCAGTTGTGCACACAAACACAAATTCACACATAAAGTAGCAAAAAATAAAAGAGACACGCTTCAGGTTGAACAGAATCCGAAGAGACAGCTAAAAGACTTTCTTCTTGAGGCTTATGTTTTATTCATGCATACGTCTGGGGACTCTGGCTCAGGAAAATGACTTTTTATCTACTTTATCCTGCCGCACTTGAAAATGTCATCGTTTGTTTGGATTCAGTAGAGTTTTGGGGCTATAATTGAAGGGTGTGGTGATGCTTTGTGATCTGAGGTGCATATTGCTCTCATAATCCTGCTATTCCTTACAAACAAGAGATATGTCTTAATCTCTTCTACTTGTCTTGCCCATTTCTGTATCTCCTTTGTTTACTGATATATCTCTGTACCTCCCTCTCTGCGCCTTTCTCCAGGTGATATGCTGGACCTGTTGAAGTGGCGAGCCCATCCCGAAAGGATCAACGACAGCCTCTCTAAGATGAAGGAGATCGATGGCTCGGAAATTGTCAAAGTAGGCGCACAATCAGATCATCAGGCCTGGATTGCTCCTGCTACCCCGGCATTCATAGCATTGATTGTTTTCTGATTAGATTTCAGTTCATGTGATTTAAGTTTAATTTGAGAGGTTGAAGATGTTCAAAAACAGGAAAGTCAAGTGATTTTGACGTCGCACATCTGTGCCAGTTTGTACAAACTCCATTTTGTCTCACTTCTTTACTAGTTTCTCCAGGACACTCTGGACACTCTTTTTGGTATTTTGGATGAAAGCTCTCAGAGATATGGGCTGAAGGTGTTTGATTCACTGGTAAGTAAGCTATCCCAGTGATACGGTCATTTTGATGGATCTTTTTGTATTTTCTGTTTCCTCGTTTTTCTTGTATGTCAGGCATTTTTCTTGTATGAGTTTGAGTCAAACACAGAAAACAGAAACACAATACTAACTGTTGATGAGAGATCTAGTGATGTAACGCTTCAGAGCTTGCTGAACCAATCTCACTGTGGTCATGGTGCAGTGCGCCGATAGAGCCTGTGATCGATCGTTCTCTGTCTCTACATCAGTCTCACACTGACACATGAACTCACTTTCTCCTCTCAGTGTGTTGTTATCAATGATGAAAAGGTCTAGAGAGCTCGTGCAGTCATCAAGTTTCCTTTTTGTGGTTTTGACATCAATCCAACAAGTCTCCCAAGTGGACTTATTCTTGATCTAATTCTGCACTGAATTAGATCAAGAAAGATCTGAAGATCTTGCACAAAATAGAAACATGGAGTAATACAAAAGAAGTTTAGAAGTTTAGTTCTTACCACTTTCCCTCTCTTATCTTTTATATTTCATATATTTTCTATCCTGGCAATATGTCTGAAATAGAGTTAACTATCTTTGTCTGGGTTTAGCCACGGTAATACAGTAATGACTCAATTAGACGTCCCACGTGGGTAGTAAATTAGCACCTCTCCCTCTCACTTCTTCTCCAGGTCCATATCATCAACCTCCTCCAGGACAGCAAATTCCAGCATTTCAAACCAGTCATGGACACCTACATCGAGAGCCACTTTGCTGGAGCTCTGTCATACAGGTATGTGATGTTTCAGCCTTCGCTTCTTACACTTTGGGCTGTGGCTACAGCAGCACCTTAAGCATAAAATATCTTAGGAAATACTGTATAGCAAATAGGTATCACAGACAGCATGCGAGGCCAACCAAGGTCAATGCTGAGAGGCAGCTAGACTCAGCTCTGTGCGTTGATTTAGTCAGAACACCATTGTGAATAAAAAGGTTATGGTGCCCCCTGGCTGATGAAAAGTGAAGTATGAAATTTTGCTGCCTTCTCCTTCCTCTTCCTCTTTTCCTCTTGTCCATCATATCCATACATATACATATATTCACAACCTCCTGTTCTCACCAGATGTCTTCTTCACACTCTGTGTAAGTGCTAAGATACTGTGCTGGTGCTGCTTTTTTTTTTTCTGCTCATTGCATACACACATATAGTACACACACACACACACACACACACACACACACACACACACACACACACATATAAGTCTGCTGCCACATCCATCTAATTTAAACTGTGATATTGTCTCATTACAAGTGCCACATGTTTATCAACACACAAACCCTTCTCTCTTATTACTATTTTTTTCTTCCTATAACTACCTTAACTTATTAATAGGGAACCAAGATGTCATGTAGCTCTGATTAGACAGAGAAAACGCTCTCATTCATTGATCACTGCCTGCCTTCTCTGTCACCAGCTTACTGTTGCATGAAGAGGATGCCTCTCTTGAAATTTCCCACTAGATGCCAAACTTCACCTCTTTAAAAAATGCCTTTGTCACCTTAAGATAGTTACTCCTATCTAAAACTTTTGAAACAGCTGTGTATTTATAAAATGCTGGAAAATGACTGGTAGAATGTTCTCAGAAATCCATTTAAACATGGTGTGATGTGAACTGTGTTTCACTTTAAAATGCTGCATTGCCTCATCTGTATTTGCCAAATCCTGTGGGAGAGACTATGCGCTATGTAGCTAGAGGTAAATGGTGAATGTGTGTGTGTGTGTGTGTGTGTGTTCTCTAGGGACCTGATCAAAGTACTGAAATGGTATGTGGACCGCATCGTTGATGCAGAACATCAGGACCACATACAACAGGTGCTCAAGGTGAGTCATTTGATGCCACATACACAAAGTGATGCCGCTGTCTTAGACACACAATCACACAGTACACACATACGTTGTTACAACATCAACACAGATGCATCCGGAAATAAAAAACTAACTTGCAAACTCTCACAGAAACTCCTGCTAATTTATCTCCCCACCATCAGTGAATAAATCTCACCACCATTCACTATTCCACTCCTCTGTCTAACAGACTGCAGCAATTTTAATCAGCAGAAATATAGTGGTGCTGCGAATCCACATCACATTATTCTAATCACTCATGCAGATACGCCATCAAAAAAGCACATTGCAGCTTCTACAGTTCAGTTTCCCACTTATGATTCATGCATATATTCTGCACTAGAAGTAAGTGTTACAGCATCATGCTCAGAATGATAACAATAAATGTGTCTGAAGGATTTGTTTTATAATTAACTGATAATTGTTAGACTATCTACAGCATTTATTTTTTATCAAGAATGTGGAATGTGGAGAATGTGGATTAGACTATTTTGTGTCGTGTTTCTAATAAAGAAATGACAGAAAAAACAACAAACAGATCACTTTGAAAGTAGCCACAGATAAAGAAACAATATTTTAATTGAATTATTCTGATTCTGTTTTTGTTCACCTATTTTTTTTATAATTTTTCAACTTTGAACACTGTGTTTAAAATACGACAGTCTAGTAGAATAATTTTTTTCAATAATTTTTCATAATAATAACTATCTATATAATGTAAAATAATATATAACATTGCCCATCACAAGCTCAGGTTAAGGTTCCTTATTTTGCTCTTTTGTCCAAAACGTATTCTATTTATGTATTTGAGAAACCTGAACAAATGTTTGGCCTTTTTTTAATTACTTAAAAACACGATTTGATTATGGGATTAATTGAGACATTATGACACAAATGTACCTCACTTTTTGCTTTCAGTTAAACTTTGGATGACTTATACACTGTGCAAAATTAAATATTGCAGTTCCTTTCCATTTTTTACTAGAAAGGAACCTCCAGCAAATAGTAAAAGATTTTTCTTTCTGTCCTACAGGCCAGCGAGTACATCTTCAAGTACATTATCCAGTCTCGCCGGCTTTTCTCATTGGCTACAGGCGGCCAGAACGAGGAGGAGTTCAGAGTCTGCATCCATGAGCTCTTCATGTCCATCCGCTTTTTCCTCTCACAGGAAAACAACGGCACGACAGCTGTTGCTCAGACACAGGTGTGTGGTGTATGTGTGCCTGTGTTTGTGTCAAGACGTGTTTGATATGCATGAACATGTCTCAATTCCTGTGCGCTTTTATGCGTCTTTATCTGCATTCTGTGTGTCTGGAAATGTGTGAGTCATTGCCTGCTGGCGCATGTGCACTGCGTTATGTTTTCTTTCTCAAGGATTCCTGTTAATGCAGTTGTGATAGGTGAGAAATTGGCTGTAATTGAATGTCACGCTGCCAGAGGGGCTGGAGTTGCAATAGGAATTTCTGTGGCAGCTTTTCCTTTTCCAGTGGGAGGTCTGCATAGCAGGGCAACTGCATTCACTGATTCCAAACAAAACCAAAACAAACAAGCTAAAGACGCCAAAGATAATCCCAATTACACACCAGAAACAACTGCTTGTGTGGTTGTATGTGTCTTTTAAGAGAAGTACTTGTATTTTTGCCTCCACAGTCTGTTTTATAATCTTCCTTTTCTCATCTCTCTCTCTTGCATTCTTCATGTCCTCCTCTTCTTTCATCGCTTTTCTTGTTTGGCTGTTCTGTATTGTCACTTGCCTATTTTAGTTTAGTCATTTATAGTCATGCACACTTTTAATCGAATCTGGGGTTGCTCTCAGCAGTCAAGTCAGATGAATGTGAATGTATAAAGTATAATAATGATTTTTTATTTCCTTTGTGTTCACCTCACCCTTGTGAATCTCGAACATATTTTGTTGTAGCATTAGGTTTTCTTTTCACAGCTCATTTGAACAATTTTAACAATCTACTCAAGAGACTGATAAAAAGGTTTTTTTTCATCAAAACCAGTCTCGTTTAAAGCACTCCAGTTATTTTTCACAGTCGTGATAATATTGTCTCATTTTAAAGTCATGAGAATGTGATTATTAGTGTAGCATTAATTATTCAACTTGTGCCCTCTCTTGGCAGTCTGCTAAGCTCTGCTTTGCCCCTTCACTGACTTCTGATCACAACTAATCTGTATTCTCAGCACAACAATAGTTGTGGGAGGATGCAGGTCAGGCTAATGTTAATCCCAGTTAATCTGTAACACGTGGCGCACACTGGCTAACACACACATGTATTCAATAATAACAAATCTGAATTAGTGATTTCCTACAAAAAGCATTTAAAAAGCAACTCTATCATTAAAACATAAAACTCCTTCTTTCTCCATTTACAGTCTTTTCTCAAAAACACCTGTGACATTGAAAGAAGGTGTTGTTGGAAAACAGCTTCTATCTTCTGCTGACCTTTCTATGATAAATGAAATTAAAGAACAGAAAAAATGGGACACTGCACTACACTTTAGTAATCTTCATTTTTCTCTGGTGCAGCGAGAATCTGACAGAACTTGACAGGAAGAAAGAGCATCAGACCGAGAGCAACAAATAGTGACAGACAGTAGTACCGCTGGACCAGTCCAATATAAACCACAAATATCCCTGACTGCCAGGGATTCCAACCAAATTCAGTCTAGACCAGAGATTCTTACACAATATTATAATGAATATGCTGTGGCATAATATTTGTTCTAATATTTTGTCCATTGAGCTTTAAATGCTTCAGATCACAATGAAAGTAGGGTTGATATGTCATGAAACTATATAAACTCTAACCAAACACTATTTTATAATATAAAACTTGAAGCATATATGTATTCTAAAAGGGTCTGTTCTCTCTACATGTAATTTGCTGTTTTTAATAAATTCTCATTCATAACAGAGTACAAACATTGTGCAAATGTTTGATTCAACATCCATACAACATGATTCAAGATTGCTCCTTTCTGCTTAGGCGGTGTTTCTGCGGACATTTCCGGCCATTTATGGTGAACTGTTGAAGATCTTCACAGTGCGGGAGGTGGCCGGCTTTGTCAGGGAGACACTTGGCAGTCTGCCCGCCACTGTCCATGCTGAGTGCCCCCTGGAGGCTATCAAACTGCAGTGCATTGCCAAGACAGTGGAAAGCCAGCTTTACACAAACCCAGGTAAGATATGCAAGATATGCACACAAACAGGTGCACTGTTTATGTACACTTTGATATGCATAAATAATTAAGGCTTGTAAACACACTGAAAACCCAACACAGAAAAAAAAATTAGCAAATAACACAAAAAAGATCCTTGCATACAAATTGTTAACAAAGAGAAACATCCTGCACAATACACAGCACAGAGGCAAACAAACAACTAGATCCATCCACAAAATGCTGAAAATGATCAGTAATACTTTGTATGTTAGTCTTGCAGCGTGTACACACTGGCTACTAGTCCACATGAAACTGTTTGGTTTGTGCACTTCTGCAGTGCAGTCATTTGAGAACACACCTTGGCTAATTGTTACCCTATAGTACAATTAACTCCATGTCATTAAATTGTTCTTAATAAAACTGTACACTGAAGGTAATTACTAAGCCAGTGTTGTGTTTTCAACATGCTCCCGAAAGGCTATGTTTAATAAGAGAAATATCCCGCATGCAAATCACATTAAATTGAATGCACCTAATTAAATTTAAACGCTATAAAAAACAACAAGGAACCACCAAATGAATGAATGAATGTTCTTCTTGTTATTCTTTTGATCATTATGTCCTTGATGTCTGACAGCTCTGTGTGTTTGTGTTGCAGAGTCACGATGCATCCTTTTGCCAGTGGTGCTCAGAGTCCTCCAGGCCTACATGCAGGAGCAGAGAGACCTGGTCATGTGTGCCAGCATCCTCACCAGCATGCTCTCCCTTATCAAGAAGGAGGAAAACAGCACAGCAGTGAGTATTACAGTGATAATTAGCTTTCATTATACCTGTATAAGCCCACCTTGTGATTAAAGGAACATTTTGACCTTTTGGGAAGTACCCTTTTTCATGTTCTTCCTGAGAGTTAGATGGAGAAGTAAAAAATGGAAACGGAAGCCAGCAGCCAGTCGTCTTAGCTTAGAATAAAGACAGAAATAGTCAGTCAGGCTCTGTTCAAAAGTAACAAATGTTGCCTGTCAGCATATCTAAAACTGGCTGATTAATATGTCATATCTTGTTTGTCTATATTGTACAAACAACACCTTGTGAAAACTGCAAATTGTAGTTTTACACAGGAGTGTTGCCTGACCATTTCTTGGCTGGGGCTGAGGTCGTCAGGCAACTAGAGGACACCCGTGGTTCATTAGTGAACTTTAGAGGTGCTATTACTATACAGCACATTGATGTTGTTACTTTTAGCCAGAGCTAAGCCAGCGGTTTTCATTCTTTGTGCTAAGATAACCAGCTAACTAACTGGCTTCATATTTACTGTAGACATATAAGAGTGGGATTTATCTTCTTGTCTAACTCCACTATAACGTCACAGTGTCCTGTGCGGTTGCACTGAATTTGCCCTGCTATTGCACAAGGCTATATAAGAGAATTATCATCATAACAACTGGAAAATAACCTCAAAGGAAGTCAAAGCCAGTGGAATTAGTCTTAAGCAATTTCCTCGCCAATACATTGCAATAGCAGATTGCTTTGTTGTTTGTGTGTATATGGTCAATTAGTCTTGGTAACAGGGACACTGGAAGCCGTGCGCTCCAGTAATGATTGCCATCAATTTAGTAATGGGCATTGTAGAAGTGGCAGTCGCTTCGAGCTGTGTGCGTTTGCATTTGTATGATTTTTGTGTGTAGCAGATTGGGTTGCCTGACTTGCACTGTTTGCTACCAGAGGGGTATAGGCCCCCAGTACAGGACACACACACACACACACACACACACACACACACCGAGGCTAGCACTGCATGTAAAGGGAAGTGACAGCAGTGGCAGCCAAAGTGTCAGTCTGAGGCTTCTTCTCATTATCGCTCTGTCCAAAACCTGTCTGTCTTGTCGGGGTAGAGACTACAGGGAAATGCACGCACTCAAACACACACACATATACACACCAGTTTATCCTTCACTCTCTTTGGGTTGCTTTGATTACTTTAACCATCTCTTTTGCTTTTATATCTTCGTCTATGTGAACTTCATCATCTTCTATATGGACGTCATATACTCATACTTACTTGTTTAAGACTCATTAAAACCAAAATGAAAGTAAGATTACAGGTTAAGAGATACAGACTTTGGCTCAGAGGCATAATAACGTCAGATGTCGATCATGGTTCAAGGTAGTACTGACAGAAAAATGCTATTGGAATTTCAATAAGTCAACTTTAAGGGAACATTCATGTATCTTTAGAACCAAAATGGAGTCATACTTTGAATTTTAAGTATTACCCTGACATTTTAGATTCACATTTTGGTCTTTCTTTTCACTGAAAGTGAAGTGTTTCATTCAGTGTGTTTTTTTTTCTCCTTTGTCTAGGAGCCTGTAGTGTCTGAGGAGGTGGAGTTAATTGTGGAAAGCCTGCTGGGGGTTTTACTGAGGACCATCCTGGAAATTAGTAATCGGCCCCAGTCTGCTGGACCTACCATGAGACTACAGTTCCAAGATGTCACTGTATGTGTGGTTTACCATGTACACTACAGTGTGTGAGTGTGTGTGTGTGTGCACTTGCACGTGTGTGCTTACTACTGTAAATTGTTTAGGGATTTAAGAAAATGTGCAAAAGTAATTATAGATTTTTAAATTGAGTTGCTGCTGTGGCGACTATGATTCCACCAACATTATTAACATTAATGACAATAATTAACATTTATAGTACAAAACAGCATGAAAGTGGAATTATCATGTGGATAATAATGAGATTTTCATCATCATCATTAACGTAGAGACTTAAGGAAGGGTTTAGGGTTGTTCCACTTGTAATAGATTTCTCCTAATGTTGCTGCATTTCCTACCAATTGCCAAAAGAGGTTAATAAAGGACATACTGTAGATTATAGACAAATTAAAATAAAGGCTTCCTTTTCTAATTCCCACAATAATGGATGCACAATGCCATCATTTTCTGTAGCTCTGTTTGTCTTTTCTGAATTTCTAATTTGTCCTTCTCATCCTCACCTTCCATACATACCAAACCTGACAATTTGACTGTTTTCTACTTAAATGATATAAACAACAATAGGCAGTGGACCTAATTATAACTTCTTACAAATGCAAGTTTGTTTTATGTCTTATGTATTTAGCAGTATTACCAATTTAGTATAGATAATTAATCCTCTAATAAAGTTTTAGTTTAGATGTACTACAGCCTTAATACTGGTGACCAGATTAACTTTCCTTTTTCTTCTCTGTATTCTCCAGGGAGAGTTTGTGGCTTGTTTGTTGGCACTCCTGCGACAGATGACTGACAGACATTACCAGCAGCTGCTGCAGGCATTCAGCAGCAAGGACGACCTGAGGGTAAGACCACCACATCCATCTTTCTCTCTCTCTCTCTCTCTCTCCACATCCAACTGTCTGTGGTGGTGCCTGTTTCACTTGTCTGTGTCTGTGTGGATCTGAAGTGACAGATTATATAGTGTTAAGGTTTTGATTTCCACCTGCACTAAAGAATGGCAGTAATGTAACCTCTGTGTTATTTATTACACACAATCTAAAGTTGACTATACAATGCAATCATATGTTAAAGATACGTTTACAAGTCTGATATCTACTGCAATCTACTGGTATACTGAACACAAAAATGTGCACTGCATGGCAGTAGTGGCAGTATCTTACAGAAAAGCAAAGAGCAGAAGAACATAGAGAGAAAGTTCAGTCTGGTGAGAATTCATATCAGTTTGCTTAATGTCAAAAACAGTTGAGAGCTTGAGAGCACTTATTTAAGGAGGACAATTATCCTTAATTCTAGTACTTTTATCAAAAGTACCCAAAGCAAATGTCTGGAATGGATTAAGCAGTGACACTGGTCTTGACAAAAACAGATTGAAAAGTCCCCACAGTAATAGTGAATAATGCCTGTAATGATGTGTAGAGCTCTTTATATCCTTATTTTAAAATAAAGTAACTATTAAATTAGTTAAATATATCATTGCTACAGTATTAAGGCACTTGACACGTTGTAGTTGTCACATAAAAAGCTCTCTGAGGGAATATGGATTTCCTTGTTTCAGCACCACAGAGAGAAACATACATAAACTCCATGTGGTTGTTTCAATGGCTACTTGTGTACTTCATGCCCAGTATGCAGTGTGTTCAAATTTCAGCCATTTGGTATGAATATTTGAATAATACATGTACGCACATTTCTCTTTAAATATTCCCACAAATTAATAAAAAATGTCATCCCACACTCTTGTACACACATTTTTGCAAAATTTCCCACAATGTTGTTCTTGCGCTTTGCTCCTGAGATTAAATACACATAAATTAAAGGTATTAAACACCTGTAAGTAGTGATGAAAAACAGTAGTTAACTGTTAAATCATAATTACTGTAACTACTCATGATAAAGCACCCTAATTATTTTTTTTATGTTTTATTAGAATATTTCAGCACCATGGAGACAGACTGTGAGAATGAGTTCATTTACTGTGTCTGCTGTGTTTGTTCCAGGACTTCCTTCTTCAGATCTTTACCGTCTTCAGGATCCTAATCCGACCAGAAATGTTTCCTAAAGACTGGACCGTCATGCGGCTGGTCACCAACAAGTAAGACCACACGCATGAATGAGCATATATATCCGCAGAAGATGGAAAACAGTGAAAAGATGCAAATAAAGAAAGACAGGAAGTCAAGCAGGGGCCTTTGCTGACATGGTATGCATATGAGATAATCCATCAGATCAGTGTTAAATTCAGAGCTTTCGTCTTCTGAGAGTTTTATGTGGAGCTGTGTCTTTCTATATGGACAGTTCCTCCTCCCTACAGTCACTTTTAAACGTCCTCTCACCAGTGTCTTTTAAAACTAACGTAACTGTAAACATAAAAAAAATTGCTTCTTTTATTATAGTCTGAAAAATATAGAGGGGCTTTGATGTAGTGTTCTGAATCCAAGGCTAATGAGCTTTGTCACTCTGGATAACACAGGACATAGATACAGTAATTTAGACATAAATATCACAAATGTTTCTTGAAATTCAATAAAATTGTAAAGTAACAACTCTTGTTTTATTTTTTCAATATCAACGTGACCGAGCTGACACAATAACTTTCTCCTCCACCATCTCTTACACCTCCTTCTCTCTTTCTTTCTCTGTCGTTCTAGTGTCATCATCACGACTGTCCTCTACCTTTCTGATGCTCTAAGGAAAAACTTCCTCAATGATAAGTTTGACTACAAGGTAGGACAATGCGCCAGTCTGTAGATACAATATATGTCTGTGTGTGTGGAGTCTTACTTTTAAAACGGCATCTATTGGTGTACCTAAACACACTCGCATGTAAACTGACACACTGGCAGTTGCACATTTTATTAAAAAGATCTGTTAATTTTCTGCCTTCTCAAATATTATAGCTACACATTTGCTATTCTTAGTTTCCGTACTCTCACAAAGTAAAAGCATACAAAGCTTTTTTTGTGATTTGAATTAACAGCTGTAAACTAACAATTGTTACTGCTCAGTATGTACCACTGCAAACTCTGGCAAATTATCTAGTATTTTTTGCTGAAAATGCAGGATGGACAAGTTAGTGTTTGCACTGGATTGACACAATTCTGTATTCCCCTGTAATTTGTAGGTGTGGGACTCGTATTTCTATCTGTCTGTCGTATTTATCAACCAGCCCTGTCTTCAACTGGAGTCCTTTTCTCCCTCCAAGAGGAAGAAGATACTGGAAAAGTAAGTACTGTTTGCAAATTCACACAGTCACTTTCCATATTCTCACATACTGTACAAACACACAGACTGTACTGGAGGTCATAGACAGTATAATGACTAGAAACTAGAGCACACACGTCTAACCATCACATTTTATATTGCAGGTATGGTGACATGAGGGTGATGATGGGCTGTGAGATCTTCAGCATGTGGCAGAATTTAGGTGAGATATACATATTTGTCATCTAAACACTATTCGCATGTTTTAGTCCTGAGTTTCAGGTAAACCCGTGATAAATTCTTTAAAGGACACTGATATGTGAATTACTCAGAGTGGTAGTTTAAAGGCAACAGCATTGAACATCTATACGTAACAACCTGACTGAAAATATCTGAACATATATTCCTCCTCTGATGCAAGAGTAGTTGATCTTGAAGTCTGTGTGATGCACACGCAGAAAAGGCAAATGAACTCTCAGTTTCTTTGTGTTTGAGCTAATGGGAGCAAAAAAAAAGAGCCTTTTTTCTTTATGCCACTACTGTCACCATGGTAACCAGCTGGAAGCCTCACTTTGCTTTTTGTGGATGCTTTTGTTCTACTCTAATGGATTTATACAATTTTGTTACCTTTTTTTTTATAGCTTGCAGTGCATTCATGTGTCTTTCTGCACAATGTAAAATACATCACTTCATTTTTGTTTTGGTTTTATTTGGTGTAAGTATGAATGTCTCTCCAGCAATGAACTTAAGTGTATTCAATGTGATTATTTAGTATTTAATGAAAGTACCACACCATATAATTTGGTTGGAGTGCAATACACTTAAACCCAATTACCAGCATTTATTGTGGCTGAAAGTCCTGAAGAAAGGAAGATTGCTTTCCAGATTTGCCCAAATTGCCTTTGACATAGACAATAAGCTGTGTTCAGGGCTAAAGTGAGAGCCCAACCTCTGTGCTGACCTCTGTCTGTCCTTCAGGGGAGCACAAGTTGAACTTCATTCCGGCGATGATTGGTCCATTTCTAGAGGTGACACTAGTGCCACAACCTGATCTGAGGAATGTCATGATCCCCATCTTCCATGACATGATGGACTGGGAGCAAAGACGCAGCGGCAATTTCAAACAGGTACACAGCTGTAACTCATGTTTAGTGACAAGATTAAATGAGCTTTTAGTGGTGAGGACAATTTAAAAAAACAGATTCATCTCTTTCATCAAGACAGGATTAAAACATTAAACTAAAAGTTTCAAGTCAAACGACTAAGATGATATAACATCATTTATCTTGCACGCTGTTCTGTTTTCAGCTGTAATATTATTTGAACTGGCAACCTCTATGAGATTTACATTTTTTTTCCTCAAAGGTGGAGGCCAAGCTGATCGACAAGCTGGACAGCCTGATGTCCGACGGCAAAGGAGATGAAACGTACAGGGAGCTCTTCAACAGCATGTGAGTTGGAGAAAGGAATATAAATAGAAATCAGATGAGACGAAGGGCATACACCCACCTTTCTGACAGTTTCAACAAAAACTGAGAACTTATAACTTGCTGAAAAATTGCTGATTTAAAAAGGCAGAGTGTAATTTGGTCAATCAACATAGTGGTAAAATAAAAACAAAGGCTTTAACAAATTTGCTTAGACTGACACCTGTTCAGTACGCCAAGATAGTACTGACAGACGAAATAGCTGTTTATGAAGTTAAGTGATCTAAATAATGTGGACCGATCAATGGCCTCATCAGGTAAATGAGTGGGTGAGCTGCAACCCTCAGGTTTTCAGCAAGTGGAAGTATGTGCTGTTGAAAATTAGCTTTTAAGCCTGAAAACCAAAGTTCACAGGTTCATAATAATCACAGGTAAGTGATCAATATTCAGCATCAGTCACCTTCATCTTTGCTCACACCGTCTCTATGGACAGTATGTCCGCTCTGTCCTTGTGTTTCCGGGTTTGTCCTCTGGCATGCTTAGCGTCTGTGCTAACGCAGTGTGTGTGCGTATTTGTGTGTGTATCCCTGCTTCTTTTGTGGTTCTGTGCCTGTTTATATATTTGCTTCCCTCTTCACTTTACACTCCTACAGTATATTTGGAGTTTTTAAAACCAAACTCCTACTTTCCAACTTAGTATCTAAAAACATTGTTTCATTAAATGAAGTCATATTTTTGATTCACACAAACTAATGGTGTCCTCTAATATCACATTGATGTGAATCAAAGTTGGATCAATATACATCTGGTGTCCCTTTGTCTTTCATAGTCTATCATTCTCTATCCCACCATTTATATATGTAAAACATGAAAACAAATTGCGTAATATCACTGCATGTTATTAAAGTTATAAAGCTAAACATAATCAATATTGTGCTATCTAATGTAATTATAATATATTATATTAGGAGTCTTTATTGTTAAATTGTCATAATCTAATTAAGTTTGAATGCAGATTACTTGTTAGTTTTTATGCTTACGTTTATGATTTTAGCCTATTTTGATCTTTTCTTGTTTAATTAATTTCTTGTTTTAATTTGATTTCTTAATTTATTTTCTTCCTACTAACTCCACTAACCCCTAAACTAACCTGTGTGAGTGTGTGCTGGTATTAATCGTATTAATATTAATTTATATTCCGCCTATGCTTCCCGCCTGGAGTAGAATTCCTCTGTTTGGTCCGTACCCTAGGTAAGACGCTCTCCTCTTTGTTCTCTCAGTGTCGTCTGTGTGAGGGGGGACAGGGGAAACACTGATTTCAGCCAAAAGCTGTCTGGTTGTGATGTTACTGATGTCATTTGAGATAAGGAATTAATTATAAAAAAAGAGGTGGCAAAGCAATATGTAAATCAGGTATTGTGAAATTTTTTGCCACTCTGCTATTTTCTTTTGATAATTCCTACAGGCAGGCACACAAGCATAGGTGACACTGGTATGACTGGGATTAATTTTGCTTTGCTTCCTTTTCTTTCTTATTAATTTCTTCTTCTCCTCATCACCATTCCTTTCCCATTTGCTCTCTTTTACCTCTTATCCCTTTTGGTCTTTACATCTCTCTATCTTGTTCTGTCTCTCCTCATTTGTCCTCCAGCCTGCTGAAGAAAATTGAAAGAGAGACCTGGAGGGAGAGTGGGATCTCGCTGATTGCTACTGTCACTCGCTTAATGGAGAGATTGCTGGACTATAGGTGAGAAAGCACGCATGCACCTACATGCAGAAACACACATACATACATGCTTTATCCTTTTAAATCATATCATATCATTGCCTGTGTCTTATGCCTTATGTTTCTGTCATCTATCAAAGAGATTGTATGAAGCTGGGAGAAGTGGATGGTAAAAAGATTGGATGTACTGTCAGTTTACTGGTGAGTTTCTCTCTGCATCTGTGTTCTGACTACTTTTCTAAAACCAGGTCGACCAGGCTTATTTATTGACTTAATATATCCAAATGACTGGTGTGCTTTTACCATATGAAAACTTTTTTGAATAATTGAATAATATATGCAGAAATCTGGAGTCTTCTCCGCTTGCCTATCACTGTTTCTTGACAATAAATGGTGCAACATACAATCCCCCCATAGGACAGCATTGTATTTTTTTTCGAACATTGTTTTTTGTAAAAACATAATCTAATACAGCAGCATTTGGAGGCCAAAGCACTCCGATTAGCTGAATTTTTAGTGTTTTCACCTGCTTTCAGTTTTACGTTAACCTAAGCTAACCATCTCCTGGATGTATTACCTCATATATATAAAACACAGATATGAGAGAGTCTAATTCTAATATCTAATAAGTATATTTTCCAAAATGTAAAACTATTGCCTTAATATTTCTTTGCAGAATTTTAATAACGTATTGCTTGTTCCTTTTTGCTTAGAGGAAGAAAATATGTTAGCATAAAAACTGTCAGTGTTTTATCTTTTCCTGCTAACACAAGTCTTGTGAAGTCTTTGTCCTTTATTAAGAATTTTGAAGAAATATGAACTAGTTAAGATGGCCTGTTCAAACTTTCTATTATTGCTTTCTATTGCTACTATTGCTTTCATTATATTGTCCTCTTGCCTATTAGGTTTACTTTACTGCAGCCATCTGCAGTAGCACCTGTGTGTGTAGGCTGATGGATAAGAAGTCACTGCTAATCAGCTGCTGAACTACTGTATATTATTGCACCTCTACCATGCAAAAATCCATCACTTTCAAATTTTGTCCTTATTTGCATCTCCAAACTCTCCAATTTTCATAATTCCTTTTGCTCTCTCCTTTGTGATTGTTTATGTCCTCGATCGCCCACTTTTCCTATCAGAACTTCTACAAAACGGAGTTAAACAAAGAGGAGATGTATATCCGCTACATTCACAAACTGTACGACCTGCACTTAAAAGCACAGAACTACACAGGTACGCCTACAGGAATGACCCTAACATACGGTTTGTGTGAGTGTGTGGGTGATACATCATTGTAGTCTGTATGTCTGTATGATGAGTTATTGGAATGGCCGGTCATCCTTACAGCCGTTTCATGTTTTTATCCTTACAGCATTTTATGTCACAGAATCATGTTTTCCTAGAGGTATATGATATCTTTACTATCCGTCTATGTTTGTGTGTGCCACAGAGGCGTCATACACCCTGCTGCTGTATGATGAGTTATTGGAATGGTCAGACAGGCCTCTAAGAGAGTTCCTCAACTACCCCATGCAGAGCGAGTGGCAAAGAAAAGAGTATCTGCATCTCACTATCGTCCAGAACTTCGACAGGGGGAAGGTGAACTTGAACACGTGCCTTATTTAGTAGTTTTTTCTGTCTTCTGTAGCATACTGTATTTGCATAACGTGACTGTGAACTTGACTGTTATTCAGAAACAAGACTATTCTACCTGTCAGCTCTTTTGTAGCACACTGCAGGGGTACATACATGCATGACTGTTTTATTTTTTTGTTTCCCCCTTTTGTCCCTTTTGCTCCCTGGATCTTGCTGTGTAAGAATCAAGTCAATCATAAGAAAAAAATTTTTTTTCACTTATTTTAAAATACAAAAGAAACATTGGTTGTGATTTTTTTCATGTCAGTGAATGTACCACGCCACTGTGAAACATGTCATGTTCCAATCTTATTAAGAGTAACACCCAGCAACATGTCACCTGGTTGTGCAGATTTTAAAATGTTAAAATATAAATTCACATCTAATTTATAATTCTGGCTTACAGAAGAAGCATGGCCATATTAAATACATTTACCATACAGTAAATATGTGCATTTCATCCTAGTACACATGAAAAATGAAATTCATACACAAGAGACAGGCAGGGCTACAAAAATAGGTGTCACTTGTGGTCAAACATTTGATTTGTCTGTGTTGTGAACTGTGACAGCAAGGCATCAACATGACCTGCTCCTAATCAGATGAATGTCTAGCAGATGTCATTAAACTAGGATCCACATTGTTGCACAATATCCTACTCCATTCCTATAAGAAATACTGTGGGGTATGATAACAACAAGTCTGACAGGTGGAGCATGAAATGTATTGCTGGTACTGGTTTTAATAAAGAATGAACTGTGAGACTGGCAGCTTAAACGGACTTCACAGACCATGCTTTGTTTCTATTTCTCAGGAAGTAGATTTTTGTCTTTCTTCCTCCCTCTACTTCCTTCTTCTGTTTATATCTTTTTATCCTAACTACCATTGTCGTTGTTCTGCACTCTCAGGAAAATGTACATTATGGAAACTCTCTGAACTACAAAAAAAACACTCCGGCATCCGTGATAAAATAACATTGCTCTATGGAATCATTAAAACTGCCCCCCTCGTTACTCATAGTGCAATTTGCCTTCACATTCACGAGCTTTACCATCTGCCGGTACTGCCGCACAGGGATTAGAAGGCAGCAGGAAAGGAAAGCTTTTCATTTAATTAGCAAGATGGCTGGCTGGGTGCTGCCTGTACCTGCATGAAGAAGCTATATTTGGCTATATTGTTGACTCACCAGTGCCACCCAGTGGAGGCAGGTTAGCAGCACCACTGCAGAGCAATTTAAATAAACCTTTTTATTTATATAAACTTGTCTCAGCCAAACAGAGAGGCACAAGATTCCTTTATTGTTGTTATGCTGTCAGGACACAGTGAAAAGAAGGGTTAATATATGTGTATTAATAAATGTTTTTATCTCTTCAGTGTTGGGAGAATGGCATCATCCTGTGCAGAGAACTGGCAGACCAGTATGAGTCATACTATGACTACAGGAACTTGAGCAAAATGAGGGTAAGTTGTCCATAGATCCATTCTGTGAACAAGAGCTCTTAATTTTGTTGGGTCAGTCAGGGAAACTAAAGAATCAAAGAAAGTAACTTTATTAATGTTATATATTTGTATATTTATCTGTTTGTTGTTTTTTCTTGGAAGATGATGGAAGCCTCTCTTTATGACAAGATCATGGATCAGCAAAGACTAGAACCTGAATTCTTCAGAGTCGGTTTTTATGGAAAAAAGTTTCCTTTCTTCTTACGGGTAATGAAATCTCCACATTCTCTCTGTCACATGAATAACACGTTGAGTAACACTTCAAAGAAGAAACGGACTTGCAGGAAAAAAATTAACTTTTCTTATATAAGACTCTGCCAGTGTGAAGTGACATTCAGCAACTCCTATTCAGTGCCATTTAATGATGTAACATACCCTGTCCTTGGAGTATGCAGATGAGGCTGCATTTGCAGTGTGCCACCACTAGATGTCAAACTAACCCCATGCTGTCCTCTGCTCGTCCTCTGCAGAATAAGGAGTTTGTGTGCCGCGGCCATGACTATGAGAGGCTGGAGGCTTTCCAGCAGCGGATGCTCAATGAGTTTCCCCATGCCATCGCCATGCAGCACGTCAACCAGCCAGACCAGACCATATACCAGGCAGATGCACAGTGTATCCTTGGCTGTAGAAAGGCGCATATACTAAATACACTCCCACAAGCATCGACACATGAATCTGTGCTAAGCAGACGCAGCCAAATGTGTCAAAATGCATACAAACTGACAACAGCATGGGACAGTATATAAGTCGGTATTTTTAATTACATTCACAGATACTTACACACAGCATGCTTTGTGTTAACGCGCACACACTTCCCTGTAAGGATGGAGATACTATCACACTGTACACAATATCATGCTTGGCCATACATGCTTAAACACAAACCCAAAAGCCACATTTTAACCTGTTTTGATGGATTTACTCATTGAAACGTCTTCAGACAGTGTCCTCTTTCTCACTATAATCTAGATGAGAGCAGCTCTAAATTGATAAAAATATTGATATTACATTCGTCTGAGTTTCCTCAGTTATTACGATGCACTCATTGCAATCAGGTTTATAAGCAGGAGTTAGTCCTCATGGGAATTTGTTCTGGATTTACACCTGGTTACCCTCAAACTGGTAATGTGGCTGTAAAACAGCCAGGCCAGACTCAGGATTCAAAATAGTACTGCAACCTTGCAGATGTATGTACTGTATATATACATCTACAGCTCTACAATTAATATTATTACAAAATCATGCTGTAAATAAACAAAGAAAAAAAAAAAGAATGAAGAGAATAGTACTAAAGGATACAGACAGAAGATTAAGAGACATGTTTAAGTTGTTCTGTTTTGTCCATTTTCATTCACACACTATTCTTACAAATGAATAATCATTCTCTTACACATTTATGACTATGAATGTGTGTATATTACTCATATTTCCTTGTTAAAGTAGCTCATCTGTGCAAGGTTTGCTGCTGACAACGATGAGGCTGAGCAATGCAGAAAACACTGAATCACTTCCTGCTCCTCTATCCTCCTCCTCTCCTTCCACTGACAAGTCTGTGCTCTTTTTTTCTCATATAGGATACAAAAACCCAGACTTTTTTTTCTGTTTTTGTTTTTTATCTGTTAAGTTCTTGTGTTATTCTGTGTTATTTTGTTGTTTGTTGGCTGTGTGTTAAAGAAATGGCTGCATTTGTAGCATTGTTTTCTAGATGTGTAGTATTTGAGGCATCCGTATTTTAACTTCAGGTACACTTTTGGTCCTTACTAGGGTTTTCTTTGCAGGGTATTGTTTCCATGAGGATGTAAATAAAAGTGTGTATGATCTTTTATTTGCCTAATAAAACACAGGTTATACTTACCTTCAAGCCCCCTCACACAGCCACTGACTTTACCATCCTTCAAACCCCTGCCTATGAGCGTGTCCTTGTCATCTGTGTGTGAATGAATAGGCGAGTTCCCATGTTCTTTCAGGTCACTGATGAATTCTGCAGTGCTTACCCTTGCCCGTCTCTCTTGCACTGTCCTTAACTTCGGGTGCTTCCAGACCTGCAGATCTACGCTGTTACCCCCATCCCGGAGAGTCAGGATGTGCTGCAGAGAGATGGAGTGCCTGACAACATCAAAAGCTTCTACAAGTTCAATCACATCTGGAGGTTCAGATATGACCGGCCCTTTCACAAGGGAACCAAAGACAAGGAGAATGAGTTCAAGGTATGGAGGAAGAAAGAGAAATTCACTAGAAAGAGAAGTGAATTTAGACAGCCACTCACACATGAAACACAGCCTGTAGACGCATACCCTACATGCAGAAAGGACAGTGTCATGTAGACGTTTCTCTACATTTATAATTTTTTTGTTGCTCCACAGAAATTGTCAATTTTGTGTGAGATAAGCTTTTAAAAAGTGAACTTATGGCTTGTTACGAATTGTGGAGTAGCTGCAAAATGTCATGGTATGGAATATTCAGAAATTTAAATGATACAGTTGTGGTGATTAGCATTGTTTCACTGCAGGCTGACTTCTCAACCTTGTTCATTGATTGGAGGCCTGTGTAGGCAGTGATAGTTTGAATCTGCACTCAGGTATCAGTCTGTGTAGAATGAATATTTTATTCATCATGACCCCTGTATCACTAATTATACTCAGAAACTCTGGTACCAGTCTGAGCTTCATAAAGCTGTGCGAAAATAAACTCTGTGCAGCTACACACTTGTAGACTCACACAGCTACACACACATCACAGAGACGCTGATATAAGGTTCAGGTGTTCAGTATTAACACATCCTCCATGCAGTCATTTCGTCTCAGTTCCATCGATGCTATTTGTCCAAATGTAATCATAATATCTCATTTCCATCAGATATCTCTAATCATCAGGTGAGAATAACATGTTTGATGAACTATGGTGACAGGAATCTGCGGCACCCAAGATCTCTCATAATAGAAGTAAAAAAAAAAAGAAAAAGAAGTTTCTATTTGCAAAAAATAAACTGTTTGCAGAAAGGTCAAGACTTTTTTTGTCAGGTTTTACTTTCAACTTTCTGATCGTGAAATGTAACACAAGTTTTTTTTGTTTTTTTTTCCAAGTGGTGTTCAGGTGGGTTACTTGGCCTTAAAGAGCATGAAATCAATAAAGGGCATCAGGGTTCTGTAGTGAGACGGAAGACCCTTCTTCAACCTGAGGACACAGAATCAATAGCACTTGTCAGCACTCATCTGCTCTGCTGTAGTGTCCTTGAGCAAGACACTGGATTCTAAATGAGTCTATTAGCACCTGAATATCTTCACTCAAATTTTTGTCCATCCAGTAGACTATTGCATGGATAAAGATAAAGGGCAGATTATTGATAATAAAACAGTCAATCATTTCATTCAATGTAACTGTTAAATATTATTTCTTGACTTTAGAAAGTGGTTGTCAAAAGGGAGGTTTTGTTGCACGGTTTTTAGATGAATCAGTGGATGTTGTCAGTACCTTGTTTTGTCCAACCAGCAGTTCAAATCAAATTTATAAAGATGGTAAACAGAGCAGCAGATCCTCTCATTTGAGAAGCCAGAACATGGGAATATTTTAGAGCTGAAACAAGTAGTTGATTTATTGTGCAGGTGAAATTGTAAACAAAACTTAAGTAGGAATTTTTTTTTTTTTTTTGCAGTTCTTTAATTGTAACAGTATGCTTCTTTTATCCTTTATGATATTAAAGATCTTTGGGGATGTGACTGGAGAAACTTTTAGCTTAGGGGATTTGTATGGACATTTTTCAATAAATCAGTTTATCAAGAAAAACACAGTTGATAAACAAAGTGCTCTTAGTTGCACTCCTAAAATGTTTTCTGTATTATTTCTCTTTTCATTTATTAATTACTTTACATTTTAACTGATCAGTATAGTAGGAAGCTAAAAATTTCAGTCTGTGTTAAAAGTAGAGTACACAAAAATGATCCTCTAACTGCCGAGCATTTGTCGGGTTCCTTGTAGTTGACATGTTTACTGTAAGTATACTGTGAACATTAATGTTGACATTCCATTGTAGTATGTTTCTCTTTTATGTTAACTGCCTACAGTTTACATGCTGTCAGAATGACCTTGTAGGAAGTTAGCATATTGACAAACTTGCTGGTTAATTGGTGAAACGTGAATGGTGATATGAGAAATAAGACTTGACATCTAATCTACACCTGAAAGTGCGTGTTTCACAGTAGGTGTTTTTATCAAACTATGTATCTGTAATTAAATTGTGTGCTGTCTGCCACAGGTAGAGTGCATGTGTGCATCAAGCATAAGAAGCTAGAGATTTTGTTTAGCAATCAGCTAATACTCATGAGCGTATTGTGTGTTCCTGCAGAGCTTGTGGGTGGAGAGGACAACCCTGACTCTGGTCCAGAGTCTTCCAGGCATCTCCCGCTGGTTTGAGGTGGAGAAGAGAGAGCTGGTGAGTGAAGATAGAACTGCAACACACACTCATCTCGCACAAGGGGTGCTACAATACATTTTTTATTTTTCTGGTTGCAATTTAGTACCAGCTAATATCCAAGTATTGATCCAGGTCATTACATCGAACAATAATAATGACCTAGGTCATGGGTTTGGGGCTATTGGACACATTTCATTTCCTCCATTAAACAGATTGAACGTTGCGCTTAAGATCAAATTGCTTTGCTTTGATTATCAGCATGTCCAATTATTTTGGAATGGATTTTTTTATTGGGCTTTTTTTTTCTTCCAATATTTACTCTGTGTATTCAACCTGGAATCACTATCATATTTCAGTCCATTCCCACTCTGGGTTACACGTAAATCCCCTCAAAAGCTCTCCGTCTTGGATCTCCTCATTCACATCTCTGAGGAGTGGGAGGATTTTAAATGCTGTTTTGTCCAGCATATGCAAAACATAACACATTGTCTGTCTCTGTTTGTCTAAGCGCATATTCTTTAGTGCATAGCTGCTGAGCATGGTGTGAAATTGGGGATTGTGAACGCAGTGTTATTCTATGGTGGTATGGCGATAATTGGTTTGGTAGTGTTAGTGTTTGGAAGATTCGCGCCAGTGTGTGTGGCTTGCCGTCTGTCACAGCCAATGTTGTGTTTGTTTGTGCTGAGTTTTATTGTAAATATCAACTCTCTACTGGTATATGATCGCCAAACGCTGCTAGATCTTCGGTTTTCCTTTCGGTATTCCTTTTCTGGCTGTTACCTGTCGTCGGCCTGGATGTGACGTCCCAAGCCCCGTGGACCCTGCTCTCCCCGTCCCCGCTGGCGCGGGGTCAATCTGCTGAACCTGTGTTCTTGTGCTTTTAGATTTAACTGCTGCATTTGACACGGTGGATCATGCTATTTTACTCTCTCGTTTGGAGCAGTGGGCGGGCATCAGGGGTTTAGCTCTG
>JAUMHL010000016.1:6995440-7018112 GCA_032362345.1 Sandelia bainsii | reverse complement strand
GACCTGCCCTTGCATGTTAGACAGGCTTCTTCTCTGTCTGTTTTTAAATCCCTTTTGAAAACTCACCTATTCTCCTTGGCGTTCGACAACCTGTGAGATGTTGATTTTAGTTGATTTTATGTCATTTTATTTTGTTTTTATTAACTGTTTTTGTCACCACTTATTAACTGTTTTTTTTAGCTAATTTTAATTGTCTTATTTTAATTCTCTGTACAGTACTTTGGTCCTGTGTGTTTGTTTAAAGTGCTTTATAAATAAAGTTGGAGTTGGATTTGAAGGCAGGGCTGTCGCATAAAAAATACAGAATTGGCAAAAGCTCTATTAGCAAGAGGATTAAGCTTTGTGTGAGACAGAGACAGAGAAGAAGAAATGCAGGATGAAGCAAAAAAGAGTTTTTATGAATCTGTGAGTATACACAAAAGTATACTAATCGCGTGTTTGCAGTAAAATGCTTCATACTTAAAGCTGCTGTAATTTTACAAGTCTGTATATATTTTAAAATCTTTCAGCTCATTGTTTTGGTTACTCTGTCCACATTTGTTTGACTGCAGCAGGCAGAATTTCTCTGTAAAGATGCGCTATATGCTACCTTGCCAGCACCAGCGAACATGGTGGCGCATTGAGCAACTAAGGCTCAGTCCTCTGGCTTTTTTTTAATGTGTAGTCTCCAAGCCAAACTGAGATAATCCAATTAATTTATCAGGTAACGTTCTTTCAGCTTTCAGACTATAAGAAAGCTCTCTTGCAGTATTGAAGTGTTGCAGAAGTGTGCCCTTAAAACACTTACATTTCCTATCACCTCCCTCTTTGTAGGTGGAGGTAAGCCCGCTGGAGAATGCCATCGAGGTCATAGAAAACAAGAACTTACAATTACGCACATTGATCACCCAGTGTCAGAGCCGGCAGATGCAGAACATCAACCCCCTCACCATGTGCCTCAATGGGGTCATTGACGCCGCTGTCAACGGGGGACTGGCCCGCTACCAAGAGGTATGGATGGATATGTGGAGGATAAGGTTGGAGGGTTTTAGAGACTGAGGCAGGAGTCGGGAGCACTGACATATGGACTGTCTAATGATGCATGAAGGTGGATTTTAGTGAAGAGATGTATAGACAGAGAACACTTTGCTGAGGGAGGAGCAGATGAACAGATGGATGGATGAATGGATGGATGCATGAATGGCTGGGTAAAGGTTTGATGGAATGCATAGCTGTGTGGAGAGCAGGAGGGGGTGGAAGCAGGAAAATGAGATGGATGGTGATGTAAGAATGAGTTGATAGATGGGGGGGTTTGGTCAATAGATGAATGGATAGATGGATGGATGTGAGGGAAAGAAAGGTCAGGTCAAAAAATGGCAGCTAGAGGAGTGGGAGGACTGAGTTAGAGAGATGGATGACTAATAATGGCTGAATGAATGAGATGGGAGTGGTTATGCAGTTTTATTACTATTATACAGTGAAGTAGTAACAAATGTACAGGCTGGTAGAAAAAAATTGAAGCTAGTCAATTTTGCTGACAAACACTGGCATCTAATCCTTCTCTAAATGCTCTTCGCCAAGAGACAATTGTAGAATAACAGTATGATACGAATACTGAACCAGAAGGAGCACAGTTACAAGAAAAACACAACTAAACGTCTACTCAGGAAACTGTGTCGACTCTGTGTTGCATAGTAACCACCCTTTTCTATTGGGAGCATGTATGTGGGGGTGCATGTTCATGATTATGCATGCGTGTTTGTGTGGGTATATACTGTTGGTTGTGGTTGTGTGCGACTGTGTACTGGGTTTGTGCAGAAGAGCATACCTCTGTGGAGAAGTAGCCTATTAAGGTAGGTAGGACACTTGATAGAGCCACAAAGAGCTTTCCAACCTTACAGACATTATTTTGTTAGCAAAATAATGTCTAAAAGATTTCCGTCTTTTAGTACACTGTATAAAACAGCACTTTATAGCACTAGCTACACTGTAGGCATGGCCATGTACATATTTCTAGGTCAATATGAATGTAGAAATGATTTATCTCTGGGTAAAAATTGACTGCAGCTTTCCTTTTACCATTTCTGATTCGTAATTTGACATATTTAATTTTTTTGCATGAGGTGGACACAGATAGAGCTGCATTTCTGCAGCAAACACATTGCCACTCATATTAACACTCATTTTTTCTTTGTAGAATATTGTATTCATTGCCCCACAGAGAACATCTATAAATCTATAAACTTCCCTGTGTAATGTCGATTGACAACTGTGGAAGTTTGCTTTGCTGCAAATGAAGGACAAATTGTCATTATTGATATATTAATATGAAACCCTTGAGGGGGAATGCTGTCTGATTTATTTCCCCTCCCCTCAGCATTCTTTCTCTAATTGGACTTTTTTAATGATTAACTGAGCCACTCCATGGCGACGTCTCACTCCCTGCAACCCGACGAGAAATGACATGCAGCACTACTCTTTAGTGTCACTACAGTGGCACTAATGCATATAAATATAAGTATGAAAGAAATATATAATGTCAATATAATAAAACACTTTTAATTTCTTACACTTCTGTGTTGCATGGTTTAATAAGAGATAAATGTAATATCATGTACAGTGCATACTAATATATGTTAGGTTTATAAAGATTGCTGTCTGAGCATGTTTGTCACCAATAATAATAATCTTAATTCGATTAAGCCTTAATAGTCTACACTCCATAGTTGCATGCATTCATTTATATTGATCTAGGGTTGTGTGTGTGTGTTATGTTTGTTTCTGCTTATATGTCAAAGCAGCACTGGCAATCTTTTGCCTTTATCTCATCTCTCATCTGGATCTGTCTCTTTGGAGATAGACAGCTGTGTCCTTGAGAGAATAACTGGGCTGATCATTTTTTTGTGAACTTCCCCTTTACCTTTCAGTCCCTTTATTTTGTGTTTCCTCCTGTGGCAGATTTGATAGCAGATTGTGAGCAAAGTATTTCATTGGCTTGCTGCCTTTCCTCTTTGTGTACTGTGCTCCACATTTGAAAAGGATTTACCATAATGTGTGACACATCGCATCATGTTGATGGCAGTGCGAACAGTGAGGATCTGACATTTAACATATGGATGCAGCACAAACCTTTGTCATCATTCAAAGCAGACAGGGCATTTTTTTTGTCTTAGCAGTTTCTGCTTTGAAGGAAATGTCTGTGAAAGTGAATAGAAAGCTTAGTTTGTAATCCATAATCAGAAAGTATGATGTTTCTGATACAGAGCTTTTACAGTCTTAGACCAAATGACTCCCAAATCAAAGTAAAATCAGTCAAAATCAATTGTTTCCACCAACAACATTCACCACAGAGAATCTATTTTTAGCTGTTTTATATCTTTATTCTTGTCCCTGAACTTGGTATTAATATCACAACACAAAATCTCAGACAACTATTTCACCTCACTCGAGCTGGATGTTAGTTTGCTCTGTTTGCATATTTGCTCACTTTGTTGAATTTGCATGAATATTTTTTTAAGGATTTAACAACAAAAAAAGTGTGGACACTAATTCACTGTGTCAGCCCAGCGGGGATTCAGGTAACACTGCGGTGCAAGAAAGCACTACTGCTTCAGCTCCCGGTGTGAGCATAACAGATGTTGTGCATTTTGTCTCCACACAGGCCTTTTTCGTGAAGGACTACATTATGAATCACCCTGAGGATGGCGAGAAAATTGGGCGACTGAGAGAACTCATGTTTGAACAGGTTTGTGAGGAGTGGTACATATAGCAGTGTATAAATGGAAGAGTTTATCCTCAATATGTGTTTAAAATGCAAAAATGCAAAAAAAAAAAGAAGAAATAAAAAGATTTTACTGCAGACATTTACATAACAGCATGTTTATTCTCTAACATTTAAACAGAATGATTTAGTGATGCTGTTGAAAGCTTCAGGACAAACAAGTACCTTGAGTTGTTTTGTCAGTTTATAATACTATTTATAATGTAATTTAGCTTAGTCCTGAATCTTGTTTTTCTTTTTAAAAAGGTGATGTTAACCAGCTTTGATTTCATTTCACAGGCACATATTCTGGAGTATGGCCTCGCTGTGCACGAGAAGTTTGTTCCCCAGGACATGAGACCTCTTCATAAGAAGTTAGTGGACCAGTTTCATCTGATGAAATCCAGTCTGGGCATACAGGTAGGCCAGAAAAATAGATGTTGTATAATGCAGTCAGTGCATCTTAAAGAATGAATTTCAAAGACTTCATATTAGTAGATTAATGAGGGATTCAAATTTCAAATTAAATAGAAGTTATTTTAGTTAATGACAATAAATCATGTATTAGGAAGATTCAAACCATCCCAATTGTTTAACATCATTTTCCTCAAATCATTAACTGAAGTCTTTTATGGAAGCTCACTCTGTATGTGACAACAGAAACCAACCGCTGTGTTTAGGGACTTCCAACTGAATGACCCCCTTAGTTCTCCGAGGCAAAACCCACCCCTCATTTAGCACACTTTCTTCATCTGCATTTGTGTGTGTTTTATTTACATACCTCACGCTGGCACAGCGAAGAAGAATTTAATAATGTGAACTTCCTCTCCTCCAATTTTAAAACCCCAGGAGTTTCCTGCTTATGTGCGCGCCAGCCCAGTCCACTTCACCAATGGAAGCCCAAGGCCGTGCAGGAACTCCGTGCCCAACATCATTAGCCCAGACGGTGGCAGAGCGGTTGCCAGGCGGAGGTAACAACCTTTTTTGATAATGTCTATATCTGCCTCTAGTTGATAATTGAATAATTAAGCAATTAAAATGTCTTGCTTTTTAATGTCAGTTACATTATTATTTATTTTATATTTATTATTTAAATATCAAAACGTCTTCACATGTATTTTAAATACCTGTCTTACGTTGCCTGAACTTACTTTGCCCTCTCTTCCCGTGTACCCTTCACTGCACACCTGTCTTAATCTTACTATTTTTTTGTGTCCCCACCTCACCTCGAGCACCACGCTCTGTATCTTTGCTCTCTCTTTCCTTCTGTTCTTTATCGGTCTGGCTCCATCTGGGCATGCAGTAGGTGGGGGCAGCTGACTGGCACCCACAGGGATTTTTCTGAACGTGCATATGTGTGTCTGCGTGTATTTTGATGTGTGCAGTGACCCTGCCATTCTGTCTACCTGCGACATTCTGCATCCACAGTCTTATCCCAGGAAGCACAGCCACACAGAACAATAAAGACACACACACACACACCACCTCAATCTCGGTGACATTTCGCATTTTGCTTATTCAGTTTTGATTCCTTTTTTTTTTTTTTTTTTTTGGACTCTGTCTGGCAACACAAAACCTGGTTACATTTTATTTTTAAAGCTTCTGCTTTAACCTTCATTTAAAACCTCTGTTGTGTTTGTTCTCTAACCTTTTTTTTTTTTTACACTTTTGCCTTTTGTCCGACTAATACTTGATGGAATGCTGTGATTGCTGCATCGATTATCTTTGTCTAATCTGACATTTTCTCCCTGTTTGTCTTTCTCCCTCCCTGCCTGCCTTTTCACCTGCTTTCCTGTGGTTCACGCTGCATTTTTGGTGAGTAAATCTAAAATCTAATGAAACATAATAACAAACAAACAAAAGCTTGTCTCCATTTACCAAAAGCCAATATCACCATCTCACTCACTGTTTCTCTCACCTTTAGTCTGCTCAGCTACCCTGCGGTGAACCGCTACTCCTCATCCTCTCTATCATCTCAAGCCTCCAATGAAGTAAGCAACATCACAGGGCAATCGGAGAGCTCGGATGAAGTCTTCAACATGCAGGTAATCTTTAATAAAACACATACATCCAACCCGTATTGCCTTCCACACACCCTCAGAAAGGCTCTTAAGTAGTAGATAGAATCCACAACCTAACATTTGTCCTTTTACTCCCTACAGATTTCACTTGCAATACTTTATAATCTGTTCTGGGCTCATTTCTCTTCTCCCCTGACCCTTTCTCTCCATCTTGCACTCTGCTTGTTCAGAGCTTTGTCTGGCCAAGCAAATTGTCGTGATAATATCAAATAAGGACACAGTGCTTTGTGTGGTCCATCCAGGGAGCCCACTGGAGTTGGGCAGTAATCTAAACTAGATTTGGCCAATTCAGAAAGCTGCCGACAACTCCTGGCAAGCTGTCTGCCGCACCTGGCACGCCTGAAGTAGCACAGGCTGAGAAAAACATGAGAGGAAAAAGGCTGTTGTCAGGGATCTGGCAGAAACCATTAAGATATAATATTTGGACATCATTAATTTTATTCTGTAGATCAAGATTAATATAGGGAACATATTTTAACATTTGCGTTACAGCTCAGATTAATAATTTAATATTCATATGGGACTTTTTAGTGTTAACAAACTGAATGTGTAACAAAAAACACATAATGTAAACTTACGACCTTATTAGAGGTTTCAACCACTAACTTACCCAAAGACTGCATCACAGACCTCTAGGCTTATATTTTACAATAACTTTGTATAAAGTTAAATAAAGTTGATGTAGTTATAAATTGTATAACATGCTAATTAATATTTATGATGTTCTGGTCATGTTTATGATGCATCATTGTTTTCGTCTGTCCCGCCTACAGCCCAGTCCATCTACCTCAAGCCTCAGCTCCAACCACTCAGCTTCACCCAACGTCACCAGCTCAGCCCCCTCCAGTGCCAGAGGTGAGACTGTCGGTCTGCAGAACTGCTCATTTTACAGTGTTATGCACTGTAAGCTTTTAGGTGATATTTCAGTCTAAGGTAGAGGGACTCACACAGAGAAAGCAGGCAGAGGTTCAGCTGGACACACCAAACACAGGGACTAAACCCTTGACTTTTCAGTGACATGATATTCTCTCAAACCACTGCGGTGTCCTGTCTGGTGAGGTTAGCAAGAGTAAATGACAGCTAAGGGATACACATAGGAGAGGGGTAAGAAAAAAAGAGAATAATGGGCGGGTTGAATGGAAAGTTAGAGTCTGAAAAACAGAGAGAATACAAAATGAGCCAAGATGAAAAATGAAATGGGCTGAGACGTGGAGGCAAATGCTGTTGAAAGAAACATGGAGCCAGTGAACATGCGAGACAGAGAGTAAGAGATGATTACAGCTCTCTGGAATATACCTCTTGGACATCAATACAATCTCCAGTTCAGGCTAGCCTCAGTCATCCCTGCCTCCTCTACAGTGGAGTGTAAATATCTCGTGTTCTGTCTGCCCTATTATCTTGCTGCGTTCAAATGTATAAATGTGTTTCTACCTGATCCACATCATAAAAAGTAACAATATATGAAGATGTTTATGGAAGCGTATACACTCGCCTTTGGCAAGATTCTGGCAGCGGTTGCCGCCCTTATAAAAGTGGCCTCTGTCTACCTATAAAGCATGTAGAGAATTATCGCTAGTGTGGTCTTATCTGAATGAGAGCCAGCGATGGGGATCTCATACTCATATGATAGCCTTCCAAGTGCTATCACATTTGCTAATGGATCAAGATCTCTACAGTAGCTAATGCCAGATGAGGGAAAGTGCTGTGAAAATGGTGTGAGTGTGTATTTGCGTATGTGTGTGTGTGTGGGGGGACTGTTTATCTCTGTTGGTGTGGTACTTTGTGTTTATGTTTTTGTGTCGAGGTTTAACACGTTTTTTTCAGTTGTGACTGTCCAGTCTAACAGGGAAGGTGAGGTGTGCATGTGTGTGTGTGTGTGTGAGGAGGCAGGCCATTTATTATGTTGTGAAGCTAGTGAGCCTGAAACAGTGGCGAGAGGCTTAAAAGGAGAAAGAGATTGGCTTTTCCTGATTGCTTTATTGTGGGTATATAGTTTAACACCTTGCTTCTATTTGGTGCCTTATGTGTGTAAATGCACTTGTGTATTTGTGTCTGTGTTCATTACCTCTGTGACAATTCATACCATCCATTCCAGGTTCACCCCAAATGGCAGAGAAACACAAGCATTCCAGAGAAAATGCCTGTTTGTCTCCAAGAGAGAGGCCAGTCAGCGCTATCTTCCCCAACCCCCTGGACCCTGCACAGGTAGGCACGCTCACACACAGGCACACACAATGAAAATTGTCAAGACAAATAAAATGCATTGTTAAAAAGTGAAAGTAATTCTTGAGGCACCATAAAAAAATTAAATGTAATTCTCCCATGTGTGGCCTATTGTAGTACTTTAGTATTTTGGCATACCTGAAAAATCACAGTAGTTTTACAGGGGAGCTTTAAGAGGAGATCCTGGTTCATTCATTTTCTCCATAGACACTGTGAGGTGAGTCACAGTTTCTGACGCTCACAAGGTTGAATCATCAGTACAGGAGTTGCATTCAGGAATATCTGGTACAAATAGACGTGAGTGTGTGCTTATACAAATATATACATAATATCATAACTTAACTACCACTCCCATGGTGCATTTCAGCAGACAACATCTTATCACTGAGCTTAAAATTCTGTTGTGTGCATTGTTAAAACCAGGCAGAAGCTAAAGATTATGGTATTGACAAAACAGCGTCGGTGGGCGAGGCTCGGCGGTATTGCAGTATCACACAAAGCTGGATGATAAAACATAATCTTTTAAATAGAAAGGTGAAACACTGGCAGCCACAACATACATTTCTTAGACTGTATATTTGTGTTTTACTGTTACAGAAGATACCATTTTTGTAATTGGAATGCAGAATGAGGAAGAAACACTTTGAAACTTCATATATTCTATGCAGATGGTTTGGGTGTGCTATATTATTCTTAGGAGCGTAATTGAAGAGAAACTCAATATATTTCCTCATTTGCAGCCCTCATGGGTATAGTAGTTGCACTCCCTTTGGTCATGCTCACTTAGCTTCACCTGTCGCCAGCAGCCGCTCAGGTGCATACTGGGGCAGAAAACAAGGTCACCTTTGTATTGTACAATGTACCTCAAAGGGTGACTTCTGTCTTGGAGAAAAATGTGCCTCCTGGCCCCAGGGCACATGCCATGAGGTTTTCTGAAGCTGAGAATTGCATTTTTTTCAAGAGCAGCTGAGGTTACTAATGGTAAAGTCAGACAATCAGCCACATTTACAGTAAAAATAAAGAAAACATTCCACTACTGCACACTGATGTTACCACAATCACAAAAGGCAACTAGAACAACATGATATTGCAATTTCTTCTCTAGCTGGAGGGCATTTTGTAACTCAGTCACACCCACCAGCATCAGTGACAAAGCTACTGAAAATTGAAATTTGAAATCTATTCATCTCTTATGGATATGTCAGTGCTACTGGCACAGTTAACATTTTTTCTTACCCTGTTTGTGTTGAATCAAATGTTTTAAATCTGCAGATGTATTGATATTGAGAGGCGTAACAATTATTCCAACCTGACAACACTGAAGTTCTTGCTGTTAGCTGCAAATGGAATATTGATTATTAGAACCACTGACCACTTGTATTAGCTGTGATTAGAACAAGTGGGTAAAAAAACCCAAAAAAACATTTCTATATCTTTGAGGATGGAGGGCAAGTGCTCACCCACATCTACAAATATCACACCGCTGCTAGACGTAAAGGGCATTACGCATTCAACATTGTTTCTCTCTGTGTCTGCTTGTCTGGCTCTGTGTCTCCTGTCTATTCTATAAGAAAAAAGTCAAACTATGATATTTTATTTACTGCCCAAAATTCAGTTATTCCTCAGTGCATTAAACCTGGTATCTACTTATGGTACATCACAAATACACTGTTTTCACTCTCTATTTATTTGACAGTAATTTGAACTTACTCTTCTGTGTGCAGAGAGCTCCTCCTCATCAGATAGGTGATACCACATTACCAAGGAGTGACCCCAACCTCTCAGCACCAGACAAAGGTAAAACACAGTCTTTTACCTTGTTTACTTCTTTGCACTCACTTCTGTTTTATTCTCTCAGCAACACGCACAATGTACTTTCATCTTGTAAGAAATCCCCTCCAGCAGAGTTAGTAATAAACCTATTCCAAAGTAGACTTTAAATAAAATTTTTTATTGTTTTCCATGTTCCTTATTGTTATTTAAAAGAGCTTTTATTCTGCTCTTATTCTCATTTCCCATTAGTCCCCGGCACATATCAATAACCATAATTCCTGTAGAATATCTTAAACGTTCTCATCAGTGGAGCACAATAGCACAGGAGTGTTGCAGGAGTAACAGGCAGCTTACTCTTTCGCTCGCCAATGCTTAGACCAGTGTCCATGGTGGCGTTTATCTATCCAGACATGCAGCATGTGTGACAGTTTGACCACTGAGTGACTAGAGGCATCTGTCTTCACACAGCACCTACAGGGGGTTCCTCAGGACATACACATATGTCCCCCACCCCCCGTGCAATTTAAAAACACATGAACCATTGTTGTTGATTAGTTTTCTTCAAACTGCAGCAAAACTCAAGAAACAAAAATAAACCAGTGCTGCTTACTGCCACACAAACGGAGCAGTTTGTGAAACAATTAATGAGGAAGAGACACTTTAAAAAAAAGACTGAAGAGTGTGGATGTGATAGCTTCCTTGTGACTCACATACAATCTCACGCACAGTCTCCACGCGAGTCAAATGTGATCACTAAATAATGCAGCGAGAAATAGGTGAGCTGCCACAATATGGTGGCATGACACATTTATGCATATGACAATGACAAAAGGTGCTAGAATTTTCACAAAACCTGTGACTGTATAAAAGGGTCGTTTGTCGCCTTTTCTGCCTCAGAACTCTAATTATAACTCTAGATACCAAATATATAAATATAAGTCAGTAAACTATGCTCACTAGGTCTTGTTGTTCACTTATCGCAGACAACATTGCTCAATGCCGAAAACAAGACTAAATCTAAACTAAATGTTACCTCTAAAAACGAACTGTATTACAATTTAAAAAAAACCAAGAGTTAAGCTTTAATGTCTCATTCATCATCCGGCATATGTCTGCAGGATCATACAGTTTATGGTTACAGACGTTGAAGAAAATTTTACTTTAACCTCAAATGTGCTGATGTCTAAGATGCAAATCCATTTACATTCTGGTGCTGATGGAAGGTCACAGTTATGATGGTGCCAATATCACTGTGAAGAAAACTTGCCTCTGTGATGCTGGAGTTATGTAACTGTCCAATTTTACTAGTCCCACTTTGGATAAAAAAAATCTCAGCATAGCATATATTAGAGCAGATAATGTGATTGTTGACATTCTGAACCTTCTTTGTAGAATAGATTATGCTTAGACCTTGGATGCAAACTTTAAGAATTTCTATAACATGAAATCTGCAGTTGAATAAATCAGCAACAACAAAGCAAAAAATAACATTTTTAACATTATGTTTTATGTAACACTACACAACTCAGCCAGTCGGCTTTATCAGATAAGTGTGGTTGGTGCACCAACTGTCATGTCATTCTTTTTGTCGTGTATTTAATTGGCACAACAAATATGTGACATCACCTTTCTCCAACTCCATCGTGCCCACTTTAAGGGAACAAGAGGAGCACAGTGACAATATGAAATACAGAAATCTGTCACGCAAATAACCAAAGCCAAAAATAGAGTGTTCATGTTGGATTCCATGGACATCATCATGAAAATAAGTTATCCACACTTTACCTTGGAAAATATATGCTTTGGTCTGTTGTGTAAACAATATTCCTACATTTTGTCCCTACAGGCCAGAATATGTTCTTAATAAGTGACAATCTGGTCATACTTCATGTTTCCAGTTATCATATCATGTGTGACAATGATTCCACTGTTCACTGTGTTCTCATGCTGTCTTTTGTAATCCCATGACTTGTTACATGACTTGTGATGTTTCTGTGTACCGTAAGTGAGACCCACACCCAGTAGCTGGAGCCTAGACAGTGCCAAAGAGGGCGCTCCATCCTTCTCTGGCTCTGTTGGCAAATTACTATGCCCTCCTGTCCCTCCTAGGCCACCATACTCAGGTAAACTGAACAATCATGGTGAATCCTCGAATGAGGAATGGTACTAATTTTCCTCTCCAACTTTTGACAACTGGTGCTTTGTCCACTTCTTGGCATTTTCCCATCTGAGGCTCTCAGCTGCTATTTCTTAGCTCCTGCTCGTGTACCTGATTATGGCAACGTTTTCTTTAACCAGCTTGAAATGCTGATATTTCCTGGTATGAGATTATTAGATAGATCAACCAAGTCTGAAATTCTCACTCTGGATGTGGACAGTCAATTGCCATATTTGTGCTTTTTCCTTTCAGAAATAGTTTTCTTCATCAACTCAGACTGTGTTTTTATTATTTACTTATTTACAGATAAAACAGACCCAACTTATTCCCTTGTGCTTTTCTGATGTATAGTACAACCCAGCAGTGTAATAAACAGATGGAGTGTTTTTCCCCTTTTTTTCCTGTCCTCTTTGCATAAAGCAGTAACAGCTGTTGGATAGAGAAACAGCTTAAGGCAGCCTAAAGGACCTGCAGAACATCAGCGCTTATTTGATTCATTGATGCTTTAAGCCACTGGCCCTCTCGGCTCCATGTGTGTATGTTTGCATGACTCATGCTGTGTCATCCTGGTGAATGCAAGAAAACACTCCTCTAATTTGAATTTGCCCTGTTTTCTTCTCTCTCTCTCTCCTACTGTCTGTCTGTCTCTCTCTCTCTCCCTCCCTCCCTCCCTCCAATCTGTCAGCAGGCTCTTCAGCTAAAAACATGAGGTCGCAGTCCCCTGTCCCCACATCCAGATCACCGCAAAAGGTTGGTTGTGTTTCTGTCACTCCCTTCCTCTTTCTGTTTGGTCTGAGATTTGGGCTGTTTTTAGTTTCTCTTTCTTTCTCAGTGACAGTCTGACCTTGCTTACTGACAGCCCTGGGGCCTTTATCCTGCTCTGTTAACATCTTCCCAGCTAGCTTTAGGGTCTTTATCCTACTCTATGTCAACCATAGGGCTGGAGAGCATTGCATTACTGTTCACGGAGGCTGTTAACTGCTCCAGTTCTGCTGATTTTTTAGTTTTTATGAAACAGTTGTCCCAAAGAGGACCCAAAACAGGGCTGGCTGGAGGGCATTTATTATATTAGTAAAATGTATGCCTGGTAGATGCTGTCTATACAGTGCCATTTGCCCCTTTCCCTATTTTTTGTACAATTGTCACACTTAAATGATTGAAAAAAAAATCTTAATATTACACACATTACAGCAGCTTTAGACAGTTTTTTTCCCTTAATAAATGAAATCATTTAAAAACAGCATTTGGGTATTTACTCGGGTTATCTTTGTGTAATATTAAAATTTATATGATTATCTGAATAATTTAGGTGCGACAAATATGCAAAAAAATAAAAATAAGAATCAGGAAGGTGGCAAATACTTTTTCACAGCACTGTGGTGTTAAAGGTCTGAAAGGATGTCACCTGGCCTGCCATGTAAAAAACAGCTGCATTTATCCAACTTTAATGCATGCATTTGCTAGTGAATTTAAATTTTGAAGATTAAACCTTATTATGTTTTTTCCTTTACCAATTATGTAATGAGACCTCGGTTTGCTGTGTTGAATATTCCCTTCAGCATATTGTACCTGAGATGTTGAATACTGTGTCTCTGACCTCAAGTGTTTTTATTTTTATCTAGAGATAACTGATTGACTCTTGCTTTGTCTCCAAGCTGTGATTTATTGTTAATGACCCTCTTAGTTGTTGATACCAGAGTTTAGAAGCAGGAGAGGTCCAGGGAAGGTTAACTAAGCTCTAAATAAGCTTTTAATGAGGGGAAAAAAGTTGTTTTTATACTCGTCTCCTGTTAACTGTTATCGTCTTTGTGAGTTTGTCACAAGTAAGAGTGCTATGCTCCCAGCTTTGTTGCGAGTGTGATGCCTTCTTACATGTGACAACTACTAAGAATGCCATTGTTTGTGTGTGTGTGTGTGTGTGTGTGTGAGAGAGAAGGGAGAACAACCCTGGAAACCAAAGTATGAGTGACAGCTTGGCACACAGCATGCTCTGTCAATCAGATTAGTGTGTGTGGTTAGGTGTGTGCATGCTTCCATATTTTTGTGTGTTTCCGCTGCGGCAATAGAAGAGAGCTGGAGAGAAGTATGAAGCTGCCCATCACAGCACAGCCAGAGTAGGGTCACCGCAGACCTCCAGCAGGCCCCATTATCTGACACATGAACACACACGCGCACACACACACATCAGCCAGGGGCCCATTACCAAACACAAACCCCAGGACAGCAGTGAACCTGCAGAAAACACATGGTGCCAGTCTGACAGAGCTGCACTTACTCATCTTCAGAGGTAGAAATGATATTTAGTAGTGATCTCTCTGTAGAAAACTGGGTCAGGGGTTTAAACTGTCAGCCCTGTGCAGTAATATATATAAAGATTTTTATCTTGCTAACCCAAATGTGAAAAGGTTTGTCCAGTGGTGCATGTCAAATGGATACCTCTTTGTGCATGCCCCCTGTGGCATGAAAAGTACAGCTTTACTGATAAATTGTATATGACACTAGATCCAATTAAATTTTTGCAGATATAATAGCAGCATGGTGTAATTGCGTAGAAAAACATTTTGATGAGTGATCGGATTTTTGAGGAGGGAAGTGCAGCATATTGTGTTTTCTCGTCTCGGTGCACAGGGCTGGTTGATGGAGTGGAAAAACCTGGTCCTCTCAATCTGTTCACTGACTTTCTCTTTTTTTGAAAAACTATTGTTGCTGTATATCTGTGTCAGCATGTGTTTTGGTGACAGCAGAATAGAAGATATGTACAGATGCATACCACAATTAATGGGTCACAAAATTGTATAATATAATTGAAATTTTAAATTTTGGTTCAGATGCAGATTTTGGAAAATAACACTTGACCTCATATCAAATATGAAGCTAGAGCCAGCTGCCAGTTAGCTTAGCATAAAGACTGGAGAAACTGCAACTGTCCACAGGTTAAAAAAAGTCAACATGTAAAGAAGACATAAGAAAAGAAATTTATGATTTCATGTCATACTTTCTGTCCCTTCAGAGCACAGTTCCACCTTTCACCCCTTCGCCCACTGAGTGCCAGTCTGCTAGCCTGGTCTCCAACTCCCCAGTACTCTCTGGCAGCTACAGCAGTGGCATCTCCTCCCTCAGTCGCTGCAGTGTATCGGAGGCCTCAGGCACTGAACTGCCAGCAGGTGACCACCCACCCCACCCTCTGCCTCCACCCACTACCTTGCCAAATTCGGTCTCCAGTTCTGACGAGCCGATCCGCAGAGAAAACAAGACACCGCCACCCTATAGCGTGTATGAGAGGAACAACCCTCGCAGGCCTGTGCCACTGCCCCACAGCCTTTCCATCCCCCCACAGACGGACGCCCCAGCACTGCCACCCAAGCCTCACCAGCTTCGCACAGGCAGCATGAAGCTGGATGGAACCTCAGATCCTCGAGTCCCAAGACCGAGGCCTCTGCCCAGGAAGGTGTCACAGCTATAGGTGCTGGTTTAGGCATGTAGAAGGAGGTGGAAGAAACACACTGGCGTATTTTGCACTTTTCTACTGGGCACTCATTTTTTGTGATCTTCAGTTTCGCGTTCCTGACCTATAATCCAATAAAAGATACAGACATATAGATTAACTGGCAGTCAAGCAACTGAAGAAACAGTCAGATAAAGAAAGTTTTTATTTGTATTAACTAGAGACATTGCATTGACTCTGACTTGGTCATTCTGCACTTTTAGCTCTAGTATGTACAATAGGTTCCAATGGTCAGTCGCGACATACAGTATGTTTACCAGAACACTCTAGAAAGTTTTGATAGATGTGATAATCTCAAATATATGTATATTGGTATAAATGACAATTCTTTTGCCTTAAGTATTGGAAATAGAGTCTTTTATTCATGAGTCTTGCACGTTTCTTTTTTAACAACAGTACATTTGTATACTATATGGCTAAAAAGGTGCTAGAGGCCTCAAGTATGCATTTTAAGTCAAGTGTTGTAGACAAGGGTGTGTTCCCATTGTCATATCCACAAAAACAATGGAATAAAAAAGTGTAACTAAAATAAAGGTAACTTCAGCACAGTATTGACAGTAACTTTGAGGCTTAACTCACACATGCTTACCTACCTTAATAACTCTACTGCCCACCTCTTTCTAGAATCTTAAAATCAGGCTCCTGCTTAGTTTAGTGAAGTATTGCCCTCATGAACAATAAAATTATGATCCTGGACCAAACACATGGGCAAATGGAAGTGCAGTGGCATGTTTAGAAGCTGGAATTTGTCATTGACCATTTATGTGAACGCACCCTAATTGTCCTGCATGATGTACATGACAACAGATCTTTAGGGAGTATTGTGCCAAAGGAAAATGTGCTGTAAAGAAACTTTTTTTTGTTTGTTTTAACTGGGACCTGGAATCAAATGCTTGGATATGTTCAGCTGAAAAGATGTTTTTAAATTTTTTTTAAAAATGTGGTTTCACCCAAAAATCCCAATTAAATTGTAATCTACTGATCAGATGTAAAGCACAAACAAGATTTTATCTTCTGTATTATGACCAGTACTGTTATTTCAAACTGGCTATTTGACAAAGTAGTAATTGGAAGAGACCTTAAAACACATGAAGCCTGACACTCTATTGGAGAAATATTTACTGACTAATCATTATCAAATATTTGTACAGTTAAGATTTACTTTGTTTGATTAAAAAGATGGACGTGAGTTGACTGCTCTATAAATAGTTGCTCAGTTCAACCACATTGCATTGTTGCAGTGAAGTAAATGTTCTGTGGCAGGCAGATGTCACACACTGTTTTGTATAATAGAGGACATTTTGACGTAAAATATTCATTAATCTTAAATTCCATGCAACATTTCTTTGGGGGGAATTAGCTTTAGTATTGTTTGTATGTTTAGTTTTTGTATGATTAATTTACTTTTTAATTTGTTGTGAATTTTTGAGATTAAATATTCACATTAATCAGTACTTAATGTGAGAAGTTGTAAATTATATGATGAGATTAATGTAAGTATGCCAAATATAAAATTTGTGTATTACAATTAATGTAAATATTGTGTTTTTAACAAAATGTAGCTATAACAATTTACAGCTTTGAATGTAATGTTGAAGCAGCAAATTATTATTATAAATGTTCAAACTTTTATGGTTTTGTGAGTGTAGAAGGAGTAAGGTCACGCATAATGAAACCTAACACATTTAGTTCAATAAACTGCCCTATGTAATACAAATCGATTGATCAACATATTTCTACATTATGAGAGCTTGGAGATTTTTCTTTTTTTTAAGGGTTACTGAGGTTGTACAGACGCAAAACACCTGCCCACCAGCACCAAGATTTGTGTTGATTGAGCATCAGCAATGTTTCTTCTACTAGAAATGCTTCTGTTTGTGGGTGGGAAGCCAGCTAGGGATTATGTGATTGTTACTGTATTGGTGAACTGTACTAGTTGGACACTGTTTCTGTTTAAGTCAGAATCAAAGCTAAACTAAACCTCAATCACTCACTTTAAGTAGGATAAAAATGTACCAGAGTTCACCAGCAGTCTACATTCATTAGATATCCACATTTTCTCTAGGTTAACACAATGTTTTGACAAGAAGAAAAGTTACAGTTCAGTATGGAAATTGTCTTTCCTTGCATTAAGATGAATGTAAAGCTACAACAGTCCTTTAGATTTTCATTTTCATTGCTTCTAGTATCCCACATTTCTTTGACAATATAACATAGCAATGTATAACTGAGCATTTGGAGGAACACAATACATTAAGAATATAGAGATTATTTGATGTAGTAAGTCTAATAGCTTGAACAGCAACAACTGAAAATAAATCCTTATTATAATATATGAAAGTAAGCTAAATTTCCAAACTACAAGTTTCACAACTTTCATCACAAGAAGGAGCACTCATGAGAAGACATTTTGCACTTGTTGAAAGCACAGGTGTTGCTAATATCACTAATGCCACCAGCCAGCACACACAAGCAAAAGCAGCTTTACTGAATTCACAGTAATATTTACACTGTGCTTTTGTTATTGTGACATGTAAGTGTTTTAAATGCCAGAGCTTCGGATTAAATATCCACCTCTTGGATTAAAATGAAGAACTTGAAAGCCAAGATAAACTAGGCTAATTTACAGCTATACTGTAAGGACTGGGCTATCTCTGTTTATTCCCTTTTCTACAAAGTGACCCATCTGTTTGGTAAGATCAGTTATTTTCTCTTTTCTTGTTCCAAAGCCGCTGTTTGGTTTCTGTATAGTAAACTAACTGCTGAAAACTTGTGAGCTTATGTCAACAATTAGCTGTATGTTGCTAGCATTAGTTAGCTTTTAACATCCAAGAGGAAAACACACCTGTTGATTAATAGGTCACAGTTTGAAGTATTTATGTTAAACAAAAAGCCCCACTGGTTTCAAAGACGTATTTTATTTCGATAAATGAAGCACGTAAGGTAAATAATGCTAGTCTGCTTGACAATTTCATGCAACCGACGGTGCTTTAGCCTAGCATAACCTTAAGCAGCAGCTAGCTTTAGCTTTCACATGTTTTAAAATCACTTTAGAGTCATGTACACTGTATATTGATGTATGTAGGACTGTGCTCATATCTGCTTCTTCGTTGTGTTTTGCTTCACCAAAGACATGATTTTCAGTGTCACATAACAAATTATGGTGTATGACTTTGCGAGTTGGATGGATGTTTGTTTTGTGTGCTTACAGCTCAATGCTGGCCTTCAGATTAACATTAAACCATACTATGCTATATAAAGATGTAATTAGCTCAGTTTTTAATTTACTCCTCTCCATAAATTTAACATGCTTGGGCACCAACCCACATGCAGTGTTAAACCCTGTAGAAATCTGCCTCAAGCCCATGTGGTTCAGAGGCTGTAGATAAGTCACTGGTGTGTGCTAACAGAAGACACAAGGGAGAAAGTTCCCTGTTCATCACAAAGCATCTAATTACTCCACCACCACAGTTGAACTGGAGACCACTCTTGCTTTATAATCTGCACAACAGTTGTGTGTTGATGGATCTGTGCTGCTTGACCAGGGGACCTTGAACAATTGTAAATTGCATTTGTGTGTATACTCTCACTCTAAACATACTGTGTGCGCGCGCACAGCATGGTGATTGGGGGACAGACGCACTTCACCTGTCAGCACTCATCATAATTGTTGGTGGTTGGCTGTAATTTGACAGCAATTATCATGTCAGGAATGGATTCCCAGCTAATTGCACACTCTCCTTGCAAACAGAGGGTGTATGCTACAGCGACATGAGGGACATGCCTCTGACACTTGAGCCTGGAGAATTGTTAGATTCAGACATCCACAGGCTTGTCAAGTTGATATTGTTGGTATAAATTTGGTAGTAATGGCAAACAAAGCATGTCCTGGTTAAAGATAAGACAGAGTTAACCAGGAAGCAAATTACTGCTAATCTCAGACAATGACATTTTGCATTTGTGGGCATAGATAGCTTCCTTACAACAGAAGGATCCATAGCATAGGAAGGCATGGTTCTAATAATAACATGTAAATATTATGAACCTGCAGAGCTTCCTGTATTTGTTAAGTTGTTTAACACTTCTTAAAGATGCAGCATTCATTATATCCAGCATGAGATTTTTGCACAACAGTTTAGCCCTATTATACAAGCACTAAACATCCTCCATTTCTAGCCTTCAGGGGTGATGATACATAATTATCATGGGAAAAGCAGTGCTAGGTATTAATTTAAAGTTGCCTGGGGCAAATTTTGGAGAACACACAGCCGCGGAGAAACCCAAGGTGTTTGTCTCGCTCTCCAAATCTCCCCAGGGAGAGCAGAAGCTGGAGCAGCTCTGCAGGGAGTAAAGAAACCTCCATCTCACACTGAAGAGAAGTTTCAAAGAGAGATTCATAAGAATAGATGGCGTGTTTTATCTTTCTGCTCCACTCCTGTATCTGCTCTGTTGTATTCAGCAGCTTATGGAGGATTTTCACCTGACAGCTTCAAATACTTCAGGTTGTTTTTAATGGCACAATGACTGAAGTGTAATTTTTTTACTTGTGCTGTCCTCACAGGAGGACTATTGCCTCAGCTGAATGGGGAGTTGAGTGCTAGTTTGAAATGCTTTGAATGCTGAGGAGGAGCACAAGACAAAGATCAGGGAAATGCAGGGGTGTGTGTGTGTGTGTGTGTGCTGTCATTGAAGAGACATAATGTATGTTTCCTGCAGATGTATGCAGTATTTTACTGAAACCATTGCAGTAGGGTGTAGCACAGAGTTCAACTTTTGTGCTAACAATATAGAGCAAAATTACTTGACAGTCTGCTGTTTGCGACACTTCTGAAAATTTCGTTGAACTGTATGGGGATTACATTATATTTCACAAGCTCTTTAATGCCAGAGAAAGAACTAGTGTGGTAGCACGGTAACAAGTAACCTAAGAAACGGCACCATTAAAATTAACAGCTGTAATGATAATACATATGAAACAAAACATTTTTTCATCCTGTAGAAAGTCGTGGGGGGTTGGAGCTAATCCCATCTGATACTGAGTGACATTGGGTCCTTTAAACTGAAGCTGGGTTGCAACTCTACCTTATTTACCCCATTTGTTGCATTTCTTTTGGATTAAATAATCTTTTCCCTTTGTTTAGTATGATGTGCATTGAAATTCTATGTTTGAAGATGATACCTGTGTAACATCTTCAGACATAGAATTTTGTGTAAAATCTAGTGGTGATTGCAAAGTCTCCAAAAATATGTCAGGCTGACATTTGGGAAATATGTATTAAAAAGATACATGAATTAGACGTTTTCTATTTGTAGCCAATAAAAAATAAGATTTGAGTAGTTTACTCAGCGTAAACATCTAGTACATAATAAAAATAATTAAGTAGCATTGGTATGCTATGCCCATGTCTTGTGCCTCTGGAGACTCTTTGAGTACTTAAACCACACCACTGTACTTCTCTCATCATCATATGCCCCTGTCCTTTCCAGTGAGTTACCCTCTGAATACGACCCTGTTTACTGAGCTTAAGTGCCCACCAAGAGTTCTTGATCCTGGCTTTCAATTCTGCCTTTGGGGTTCAGCAGTCTGCACGGCAGGACCAGGGGGCAGCTGTATCAAGACTTGCATCAAGCCAGCCATGTTAAAAGGTACTCTTTTGCCCTTATCTAACCTCTTGCTCTCACCTGCCCTCATTCTCCGTGGGGTGTATATTAAATTAAATGTTAGGCTCTCTCCATCCCGGCTCTCTTGGGTGATTGTCTTAGTTCTGCCTGGCTAGTTCAACTGTGAAGAGGCCCTTCTTGTTTCTCCTACACACATGAATAAACATAAGGTCAGGTGAGATTTTGAAGCGTTGTCCCCATAAGGGTTTGCTGTTGAGTTAAAAACCAACTCAGGGTTACACTAGGGCAGGCAGGGTGCCACAATAGGGTCAGTGGAAAATAAGCCACTGTCAGTATAAAATCGACTACACCACACTGGAGTAGCTTACGTAATACGGGTAATACAGTACAATAGAACTGTCCTGAAAGGAAAGGGGTCTAATTAGAACAATCACATGTGGTATTGGAGACTACAGGTTGTAAATGAATAAACTAGCCTTCCTCTGGAAGTTTGAAAGACATGGCTGTTCACCTACCTGGCTTCTCCTCACTGTAGTTCAGTCTTAGATTTTTTGGGATGGTAAGTAACAGGGAAGATGGATCAATTTTTTCAGAGGGTACAGTTAAAAAACAGTCGCCTCACCATGAAGACGGTCATATAATTTATCATGCAATATAAATATCTATTCTTGATCCTGGTGGTAGTCTCACATAATAGATTGGATTATTCTGTCTGTTACACTGCAGTGTTAATTGGCAGAATGAGTTATATAGTGGACTTGACACTGTTTGACTCTGTTTGAAATTATACAGAAATACAGTCTGTGGATACAGTAAACCCTTTCTTGTGTTACATCAAGCAGACTTGTTACCAATAGACAGCTTCAGCCTCAGCTTCAGTTTCATCAAACCTCACCCCTATACATAGCTATTTAGAATCCTAAAATCCTAACAATTAAATATTCTAGGGTTAGTGCTATATCATCTGGTTTTAGCTGAATATAGCTAAAACCAGGACTGGTATGCACTGTTGCTGAAATACTAAAGTATTATAACATTATTATAGTAGTAATTATTATTATTATTACAATAGTTTAAAATTAGATTATAATGGGCATGAAAACTCTAATTGATAAAACAAAATTAGCTCCTCACACATCTACAGTGCCAAAATCTCCTGAGATACAATTGAAGAAATAGAAGCAGCCACTGCTTGTATTTCCCTCAAATTTACAAAGTGGCCATAACTTTTCAGCAGCGTTCAACAGAAGCAGCTAACTGGCTGTCAAAAGAACAGGAGGAACTAAGATAAGATAACACTTTATTGATCCCACGATGGGGAAATTCACTTGTCACAGCAGTAGAGTAAAACTGACATCTGACAAAAGTTAAAAACAACATAACAAATCTTGAATTAATCAAAAATATACTACAACAAATACAGAGTACATCAATAGTATAATAGTAATAATAACAATTAGAGAGGTGAGATAGTTTGAGTTCATGAGAGGCAATACTGCACTGAATTGACAGCTGCCTTTATGCTGAGAAATTAGGCAGATCAGTCTGATGTTATCCAGGTCACTTGAGTT
>JAUMHL010000016.1:6927297-6959910 GCA_032362345.1 Sandelia bainsii | reverse complement strand
CACATTAAGTTCACCTGTAAAGGTTATAGTGCATTTTAGGTTCATCCTGAAATTTCACCCGAAAGCCGAATATCCTTAACTTTTTGTGAGTAGTGTATGTACATCCCAATCATATATAGAACATTCTTTTAAAAAGACAACATACAAAATAAATAGTCCAGTTAGTCCTAACAGGTTTTACATTTTGCTGACCTTATTGGTAACTGCTATTCCCCAACATCAGTCAAGCAATTAAAATTGTGTGGCCAATACCAAACCATCTTTTTACAGAAAATGTAAAATGGCAATCTTCTTTCTAAATGCTGCTCCTCTTAGCAGATATGTTATGGATGATGTCCTGTTCATCTGTGTGGCAGATATTGGCAAATTTTCTGCTTGATAAATTAAATAATTCTGAACTTTTTAATAAAAGTGTGTCACAAATCATGTTTTACCTCTTTAGTTGCCTTTACACAGTGAAAACTTTTGCATTTAGTCATGCCTCAGTTATATTGCACATCAGAAGTTGACAATCCCCAGGACTAATATTAATCCTGGACTGCATTAATTTGGTTAATAATAATAATGTTTTTAATGTTTAACTTTATATGGGGTTTTTGTGGTGGATACACGGTCTGTGCTGCCTCATTCATATTCTTGGCCCCATCAACAATGTAACCTACTGAATTTCAATTAGGGTGGCATGGTGAAAGGAGGTCTTGGGTGTGAACCTGTTGGCTGGCTGAGGCCTTTGTGTGTTGAAGTCACAGTTTCTGCCTGTGCTCATATGGTTTTCCTCCAGGTTCTTTGGTTTCCTTCCATTGTCCAAAACCTTGCAGGTTCTGTTAATTGGTCGCTCTAAATTGGTTGTCTCTCTGTGTGTTAACCTGGCCCGGAGTGTACCCCTCTGCAAGCAGTGAGGACTAGAGCTAGGATTGGTTGTGCAAACTTTTACAGTATAAGCAGGAGGCTATAGCTAAATGATAGATGATTGTAATTAAAAGTGGGTCATCAGCAGTGTGCAAATACCCTCTGACAGTCAGATGGTCCCATGTTGTGCATGGTACATCTAATCAGCTACACATTCTAAGTAGCTAACACCACAGTGACCTGTCCTATAAAAGGTAAATAGGCCAAATGAAATTCACTGAAACATGCAGTTAGGTAGATGCATCCTGCATTATAATGTTGCTTAACTGGACCCAAGTGCAGGGAACACTCCACCCTCGTAGTTTCATTATCTAACTCTCATTGAGGCTTATTTCTGTGTTGAGACAATAAGTAGATAAGAATCGAGAGAACTGGAGAAACTCTCATCTATATCTTCCACTGTGTGTTGTGATGGGGAAAACAACCCACACTGACATTTTTTTCTTCAAGATGGTGCACTGTAGTTGCAGTGCCATGAGTATTTAAAAGTTTATCCTTTATGTAGAAAACATTTCAACAACAGACTATTGATATTGTTAGTTCACCAGCTTGAGTATGGGGTTTAGAGCATCAGAAGACAGAGAGATGTGTATGAATCAGATGCTATACTTCATTTGCTAATGATTGTGGAAATGTATATATGAAAAAGTAATGGCCCAATAATCCTTGTGGGACCCCTGACTATGTTTTGGTTTCAGTAGTTTTGAAACAGCAGTTGACGCATAAAAAAAAAAGCTACTATTTTTGAATCACTACAGATCTTAAGGTCATTGATTTTAAGGGCTGTTACGCATAAAAGTTTTGACATTGGTCTATGGTTAATCACACACAGAACTAGATTCTTATTATTTAGTAATGGTGTAATAACAGCACACTTGAGGGAGGTGGGAAAAGATCCACTAAGCAATGAGTATCTATAGTAAAAGGTTATCTTTAGCAAAACTCTAATCATAATTTTATTCACTTTTATTTTCATAATTTTAACAATGGTCTGTAACAACTTAGTATTATGCTAGCTGATTTCTTTGTCAGTTGTCTGTATTTTTTCAAAATCATTTTTCTATGTGATCATTGGAATGCTGGTCACAATGCCAGCCACAGGAGCACAAGAAGACATTATTTGAGGTTGTGAAATGAAGCCTGACAACCAGTCAGTGTTGGGATGTTTGGCCAGAGGGCCCTCACACCCTGCTGAGCTCAGTGAACGGACAATTGAACGTAGTGCTCGCTTGTCCTCACATACTGCACACACACATGCAAGCATGACAGAAAACACTCACAGACCAGGCAGGGGAAGGAAAGATTGCTGTGCAAACCAAGTGTGTAGATGGAATAATAGTGTGTGTGGATACGTTTTAAATTTGGTTCTAAAGTGGTCTCTGTTTTTGACTAAAAACTGGAATATTTGGGTAGATGAAAAACATGGCAATAATTTGTACACAATAATTAAAGCGACAGCAAACCCATATGAACAATCTCAAACACACACACCTGTCTGTGTAAGCTGGGATCCTCTCTCCTCCTACTCACAGAAATGAGTCAGCCTTAGGTTTCTTTCATTGTTCAGCAGTCTAAAAATCTCTTGTTGCTGATGGGATTTTATAGTCTGTATTTATATGTTTATGTAAAGAGAATGTACATTGATATAGGAAGAAGTAGCTTTTTGTCAATTTCATATAGAGAGCAAGTATATTTGAATATGACATTTGCTTAACAAACAGGAAAAGTTTGACTTTAAGTGACTTGACAAGTGTATCTTTTCCATGAAAAGTTGAGGACTGTCCTTCCTTCATCCCACAGCTCCCCACCAGCAGAATTTCTTAGCTGTCACAAGGATAACAATACGAGGAAGGTCACACTATAATGTTGCCTGTCAGCCAGCCAATACGGCATTGCCCCGGAAGAAATTTAATTAGCTTAAAACAGTAGCGGAGAGAGGCGACATTAAAGGCATTGAACGATAACCAGCTTTTAATGCTATCCTGGCGAGAGAATAGAAGAAAAGAGAAGAAATCGTTCCATATTGAAGAGCTGTGATTTTGATGGAGGTGGATTCCATTTAAGGTGAAATGCAGTGTAATTAGTAATGCACATGTGTTTACAAGATAAATAAACCACCCTCACTTGCTTTTATGTGTAATGGAAACTTTCTTAGAAATTGTAGACTGGAAAATACTGAACCATTCTACACTGGTTCCACGGTAGTGGGATGTGCTTCCATCCCTGCTTTAGTCTTATATGGAGTCTAAAAGGAGTTTTTTAAAGTAGTTTAGGATTTCAATAAAAATAGTCTCATGCAGCTTTAGTGCAAGGTATTTTTAATCAGGAATTTATTGCAGCATACTAATGTTGAAATTAGGACATTTTTCTACTTAAAGGCCTGTATTTGAAGACTGTGACAGCAAACAATCATTCTGCAGTATCATTGTGCAAGAAATTGCCTTCCTTTGTTATGCACAGTTGTGTAAGTGTGACTAATAATTTGGGAGTTTTGCATGCACATCGGATTAACTGTGCATGATGAAACCACCATCAAGTTGGGCCAGATTTTCAAATCTAGAAAGTTAGCTGGGTCGCACATTTTCAGCGACTGATAAGCAGCAACTTAATAACAAACTCAACAAAATGAATGTCGCTAAATCCATACAAAACAAACAAAGTGCACAGTATCACTAATAATATCTTTGGCTTTAGAAATAAATGGATATTTTGGTTACATTTGATTGACAGGCACAGGATATCAAATCTAATAATGTCAAATTTACAAGTGTGCAAACCCATAAAAAAAAGAAAAAACTAACACAAATGAATATTTCTACTAAATCAGCTGTTGACATGTAAGCAACAGTTACTGTGCTAAGATTTTAATGGGAGAAGTGACATATTTGGTTCTGAACAAGAGCACTAACCTTTGGATCACACAATGTCAGTGCTATCTGAAGACACTGGTGAAGAACACTGTCACTCAGGGAGCAACGAGAGCTGATTTTTATTAAGTTCATGAGTGAAAAGATTGATTCACAAACCAACCCTGTCTCCCAAAAATTGCGTTCGTCTTATGCTGTACTGAAACAAGCGTATTTTTGTGAATGAATGACGTGATACTGTTATTACCACGAAGCGATTTAGAAAGAGGTGGTTGGAGTGGATGGGCGCTTACTGTGCAGGACTGACATGCTGGAGACCCGAGATGAAGACCAAAGTCCTGTTTGGGTTTAGGCAAGAAAAGTACTGAGGTTAGGATTATAGAAAAGATCGTGTTTTGGTTTCATTTTTAATGCAGACGTTGTGTGTGTGAAGTGACATTTTTGTCCATTAACTCAGCCCACAGTCTTAAAACACGTTAATATTGCTACACTCACATATCTGATGCTGAACTGTAACGTTGGATTTTTTTTGACAGAAAACCGGATGTTGTAGATCGGATATTTTGGCCATCAAAAATATCTTGTCTGTGTACATTTCATTTATATGTTCAGTATTTGCGACTTGTTATTTACGTTAACTGTAAACATATTATCATTATGTTAACAGAAAAAAGTAATCGTAATCATAATCAGCACTAAAATTACTACTTTCTTAACATGAGGAAAGTTTGTGCAGAAACTGATGTTTCTCAAAGTGTTTTAGTTATATTACATTATAATCTTTAAATACAGCAACGCACTCACGGTACTGGTAAAATAAACTTTTATCGACCCAGACCGGGTTTTGTCCTCTATTTTACACTCGTGAGATGATAAAGACATGTTTAGCACTGTCCTAACACGGCTGCCCGCCACACAACAACATATAGGTTGACTGTTGCTAGGAGAGTGCTGCATTCACTGTCGGTGCTACTGTAGGAATTTGGGAATTTCTGTGAAAAATTTCCAACTAGAGATTGGGTTTTCACAGGTTTAATTTGCATTTCTGGTAGGACCACGGGCTGGGCCACTCGGAGGTTGTTTCTGACAACCTCAGACTTTCATTGTCTTAAGACTCCACTAGACAAGACAGTTGTAGAAATGCATGCTTCTAATAAGCACAAATTACAAAGAAAGTATCTTACAAAGATGCCCTATTTCTATTCTCTTTTTGGATATACAGTATATTTCTCATTAAATAGTGATCAATAGCTAAAACAATGACCTTTGGTAGTGATCTTTAGCTTTAAGCAGATACTTTGTGTCTAATGGTTTGCTCAGTATTTCCCTGCAGTATCTGTGTCTGGTTGTTGTTAATATATAAACATCAATGTTGGTGTCTAAATAATAATTAATACCAGTGCTAATCTAACATTGCAGATGATGAAGTCCGTTATTACTGAAGTACAATGTTTAACCCTTTCTGCATTCTGCACATGTGCCAACGAGGCTATGTTAGTGCTGGTGCTAGCTGGCTGCCTGTCCTGTGGCTAACATTGTCTTTCTGGTATCACTTAAAATGGACCTCTGCTCATTTTGACAGTCTAAGAAAGCCTATTGTGAAAAAGGCATATTGGATCCCTACACTGCAGTCATGTTTCTAGAAACATTTGTGATGTCTTTTTAGCTTTGGTTTGGTCTCCACCAAGTCCAGGGGAACATCTCTGTATTTTGATTGCTATATATTTGATATACCAACTTGTCAAAACCTTGTTCAATATTTTATCAAAAAATATCGGCAAAGCATATCACATTCCTTCAACTAGTGAATTTTAGCATGCTAATATACTAAACTAAGCTAGTTAACATGGTTAACATTATAACTAAACATCAGCATCTTAGCATTTGTCAACAATTGTCATTGAGTGTGTTAGCATGCTAATGTTGGCATTTAACTCAAAGTACCATCTGACAGAGCCACTAGCATTGCTTTAGACTTAGTCTTGTTAGCAAGCTGCTAAATTTGTTCACATTTTTCTCTCGTATATCTTAGATTTATTTAAATGTAGCAGTTCATGATTAAGATAAAGCACTACTGCTGATCTCAGTACTACACAAACCACCCACCTTTCACACACCCAGCCTTTCACTGTCTCTGAACATTCCTCTGCCTCTCACTATCAGGAGAAACAGAACATACTTCTATGTTTTAGCTCTTGTTTTTGTCTGTAGTCATTCAGGGCTCTTCTTCTTCTAAAATATTCCCTCTGAAGCACTTAGCCTAATTAGAGATCATTTATTCCCAGAACTAATCAGTCCAAGTGTTTTTGTGTCTTCTAAAATAATAACATGAGAGAAAGCTGTTGCACTAAGTGAGGGTTCAACAGCCCACGCTGCTTACTTAATTTGACTCGCGTGTTTCATTTTGTGTGTGTATACGTGTGTTTGTGTGTTTGCTGTTACGCAAACTGTAGCCTAATTTGATTAGTGGCTAGAATATAATTACTTTTCAAAAGAAGGCGTAGAACACGTAGGATTCCTCTGATCTGTCTTCATAAATGTTACCATGTAAAAAAGACATGGATGTGTTTAGGTTGCATGCTGCTTTTTCCTCAAATTTTTTAAGCAAGAAAGAAATATTATAGTTACATTCTGGATTGGGTACATCGGGACTTTGAGATGAGGAAACAGATTTAAGAGTGTTAGTCTGAGGTGCCTACTCAGTTTGTGAGTAGAGATTGTTACGGTCCCAAACAATGGCTCAAAAGGAACCCATAACATATGAAATGTCACAACGCTGGTAAGGTTGAACTCAATTTAATAACGAAAATCATTAACAAGGATACAAGGGTGAATGAGAGCCCCGGCCAAAAGAAACAAAACTAATGGGAAGCCCAGAACCAGCCGCACAGTGGGCCGTGGGATCCCGGCTTCCCCTGCTAACCAAACAAACATCCAATGGAAGAAAACAAAACCGAAAACATTTTGGCCGGTGACTCCCAGCCCAACTAATCAATTAATCATAAAGAAAATACAACACAAAACTATGATGAGTGCTAGTGGCTTGGTGGAGAAAGAGAGAGTGACAGCTACTCCTTCACACCCTTTATATGTCCAGGTGAGCCTGGTTAATCAGCAGCAGCTGGAGAGGACAGACGCACACAAATTAGTCAACAACAACAAGGGATCATGCAGCAGCAAGGTGGCACACGTAACCGAGATGTAACATAACATCAACATGAATTAATATAAAAACAATAACTAAAAAACATCCACAGCTTAACTGAGTGTAAATAAAAGCTATGTAAATATTAATTAAGAATTTAAATGAGTAATGAAAATTGAGGTTTTTAAAGTGCATATTGTAGGCAATGTTATTTTTCAAAATGTAGGCTTAATATTAATGTCACTTAATATTACTTACTTAATATTATTTTAGAAGAAAATACACAAGTTTTAGTTCACTCGTTCACTCGCTCTGCTACACTACTTGCTAGTTTTACTTTGCATTTAACTGTTGACCATATTGCTGAGCTGTTGTATGTTGCACAAACTCCATGGATTGTAGTTCTCCTAACTGGAGGAATAACAGAATTTAGTTTCCCTGCCTGCAGTGAGCTGTTTACAGGTGAAGAGACAAGAGGATTATATTATCTATAACTGATGGTTTTTTATACAGTTTATCAGGTAGAAGCCCCCCCCCAAAGATCACTCCTGACAAAAATTTAAAAACATCTCTTGGCCATTGCACTTTTGAGATGGTCCCTGACTTCAGACTTACAGATTATGCTGACATTGTCTTTGGCTGTCATGTCCATTTAGGATATTTGTCATGCTTGTGTTCCAGCTTATGTTTTGATGCAGAAGGAAATACACAACACACATGCACACACAGAATTGTCTTGTGGCAAGTAGTGTGCAAATAAATTTCACATTACTGTAGGTCACTGAATTCATTTCTGAAATGGCAATTGGTATAATCTCTCAAGGGACCTGTTGTGAGCAGTCGGCCACATTTACCCAGTTACCCTTATGCCCCAGTGTAGATTAAGAAATACATTAACTACTATAAATCTATCAACTCCAGCCCATTTGTTCCCCTCTATGAACTGCTTTTGTCTGTAGTTAATTTTTACTGGGACATGGCTGTTTGAGAAAACGTTATCAGAGGACAAGCCAAAAGCTTTTCCTGGAGAACAAACATCTTCCCTTTTAGGTTGTCCTTTTTGTTTTATGAAATACTCTCCTCTGGGCTCATCAAAAGAAAATCTGGCCTTTTCCATCCTTATCCACTGTGATCTGAACCAAAGAACTCATACAATTCAAAGTCAACCTTGATCTGCAGGCTAGCGCTTTATAAGACATTTTTGCAAAGTTCTTAAAAACATTAAATATTTTTTCGCACAAATCCAATCAGTTATTTTCAAAGCTTTAATATTTTAGAGAGCAAAGTCAATTGATTGAAACAAGACTTTCACTGAAGATAAGGCACTAGACTTAGTTAATGCATTTATTAATGAAGACACAATATCATAACTATTGTTTCTAATTCAGTATTAACAGAGCATCTATCAACTATCAGAGCTGCAACATTTCTCCTGAGTGCTCAGTTGACTCCTGCCATCTCTCCCGCTTTCTCAGAACGACCTTGCAAAGATGACTCTCCTCTTTAACCCAGAGCCATGTAGCTAACTCAGCGCTACATCTCCCACACCTTGTCCCCATTGTTGCTGATCTTATCGTTCAGCCTATCAGAGGACTAAAGACCCCAGCAATCGTTGCTGACCTGTCGGGAAGTGCATCTGCCAAAGAGGAGGGAGGTGAGTCCATTAAAAGATTAATGTAGGGAAGTGGACACTGTCCTCCTGGACCTGTAGAGCACTACAGCATGAACAGAGAATTTGATTTATTGTCGTCCCCGCTCCTCACTTGCTGAATTGGCAGAGAAGGATGAGTAGGGTGAAGTGGCTTGTTTTGTCAAGAACAACTGACTGCAGTCAAGATTTGAATTTCAATATATACAATTTAATTAGAAACAGACTTAATATTTCCTATTTAGGCTGCCATTCCTCAGCAGAGGTGTTACTTTGGATCTTAGTCAACATAAAGGTCTGAAAGGCCATTCATTCGCCTATTTCATTCAACAGGCCACAATTAAGAATTTTGTTACTTTGGCAACAGTGTTTAATATTTATTTGATCAATGAGCAGAGTGGCATGGACCCTGCAACCTGCATCCATTACTCATGTGTATGGCATAATGTTGGCATTTGTGCAAGGAAAAAACTCTCTTATTATATGCTTTTAGTAAAGATTTGCTGTCAAGATTGAAGAGCCTTGTTTCCCTGAGTCTTTTAGTAAGGGTCTGAAAATTTAAATTGGGCACAAACACTGACTTCTCCTTCACTGCATGGGTGCTGAAAGAGTCAGCTTACTGCTGAGAGAGGGGGAGATAAATCATTTTTAACTCTTGATGGTCAGGTATTTTTGTTATAGACAAACCGGGATTCAAATATACTCTAGTACCCACGCATGATAAATGTGTGTTGGGCATCAACAATTTCTTGGTAAAATCAGTATCAGGTTGACATTCATGATACAAAATACCAACCTCTGAAGGCAAATATCCAGTTTGAAAGTAATCCACTTCACATTCCCCTTCCCTCATTCTCCACCTCCAGTTGATTGTATCCAGGTTAAATGTTAATTGGACAAAATCCCAGGCCTCCTTTGTTTTAATGACTGCACTTCTCATTTTCTCTCTCGCTGCTGCAATCGTTACAGAGTTTTAGGAGAGATAGATGTGAATGGTTGTGCAAACACAGCTTGGCTATCTCTGGAAGGACTTACTGTCCACATTCCTCAATGGATTATAATGGGCTTTCTTACCATTTGCAGTGTTTGCACCATTAACCAGTGATGACATTGCATCTAAGCCTGACTGAGACGAACAAGGTTGTCAGATGTTAAATCACAATAAATGGGTTACTGAAGCTAAGTGCTCTTCAATGCTAGGAGCACAGTGAAACACCTGCTCAGGTAGTGACTACATATTACAAGAACAGAGCTGTTGCTAATAATGTTCCAAAAGCTTAGAATTTAAACTATTACTCTTATGTGGTTCCTGTGCCAGGTGCAGCATTGCTGAGTAGGTGACCATTAAATGCATTGATTTTTTTTTTTTTCTTTGATTGATTGATCCATTGCTATTGTGCAGGGTGGCAATTACAGTAACTGCATTTAATCAAATTAGTAAGTAAGTACAGTACACTTAAGTACAGTTTTGAGCTACTGTTACTTTTACCTCACTACAGTTCAGATATAAATATTACATTTCACTCTACTACATTTACTGTATTTGCTGTATTACTCTATTATATGATGTAATATTAAAGTATAACATATTGTACATGCATCAAAGGGTTAAAATCAGCTCCACCTTTTTTATTCCACACCGAGTTGCTATAGAAACACATATCTGTCCATATTTTTTATTTATTACTAGAATATTTTATCTTTGCGACGTCTGTCAAACAAAAATGGACAGTAACAGCATCAAATTCAATACAATTTGAAATACATTGTTTCCTTTTGTGGAGTACTTGTACTGTACTTTTGTAATTCAAATAATTACTATTATTATTCAAACAAGAGTATGCACTTAATCCTTCATTAGAAAGTAAAAGTAAATAATTTGTGTAGTAGTATCTCTGCAAGTAATTTCACTTGTACAGTGCTGTGAAAAAGTATTTGCGCCCCCTTCCAGATTTTTTCTTCCCCCCATATTTGTCACACTAAAATGATTCAGTCCATCAAGCAAATTTTAACATTACACAAAGTGATAACTGGCAATGAGTCTTTCACATCGCTGTGGAGAAATTGTAGCTCACTCTTCTTTACAAAATTGGCTTAATTCAGCCACATTGGAGGAATCTGTTTATGGTCATGTCACAGCTCTAAATTGAATTTAAGTCCAGACTTTGCATATATAGATAATATATATAAAATATACAGAATATTTGTTTTACACAGAGTCTTGGAATTCACATTAGTTAGTTTAGGCTGATTTAACACCTCTGGTTTAACATTTTATCATGTAACAACGGTGATTAGCACGAGCTAATTGGAGGCCGCATAGAATGACCCGTACAATAAATCTCAAATGTTTCATTGTGGACACTTGGAAATTGTTCATTTCATCATATTGCGCACAAAATTATTCCATCAGCTTTTGTGCACCAACTTGTGTTGGTGAAATAGTGCACAGTTGCTATTACCTTACATAATTTTCCACTGCTTTTCAATCAAAGCCTTGCTCTTTGGTGCGCCTATTTGATCCACCCAGGCACAACAGAAAGTGACCGCAAAGAAGAATGCTGGACAGGATGCGATTTGATGTCATAAAGTTGAGTCTCTAAAATGGAATCTTGGAAATGGAAACTTCAGCAACCATTCTTATCATAGCATATGTATTATTTGTTATTTAGTTATTTATAACAATTTATTAATATCATTTGAGTATAGAGAATCAAAACTTTAATGGGATGGATGACGGTGAATATACTGTATTGGATAAAGTTTTTTTTGTTTATTTTTTTTAATTTCTTTATCAGTTTGTGTGTGATTATTACTTTTTTCATTGAGTTAGGTTGGGGCAAATTTTGGGGAAAAAAAAAAAGGTCAAAATTGTGCGGCAGAAGCTGAGAGCCCTTTAGTAACATTTAAGTCCCAAAGAAACTCTGGATTCTATTTGGATTCGATTCTCATTGATTCTCATCCTTCTGATGAAGGGTTTCTGTTAGGTCTGTAGTCCATATGCCATGTAAGCCCGATGACATAACCAAGTTAATTTCTAGAGTTTACAGGGCTCATTTGAGAGCCACACAACCAAAGAGGACATACACAACATATTGAGTAATACTATTCATCTAAAGCGTTGCTTAGCCTTTTAGTAACATTTGAAAACTTAAGGGGGAAAAATTGGACAGCAAGAAACTTTGGTATTAGGACAGAAGGTTAGACAGGGAAAAGGAGGAATGGTTAGTGAGCAGAGAAAAAAGAGAGAGGTGTCAAGGATTTAGCCATTCTGGACTGTGGTCAAATGCACTCTAAAAGCTTTCTGCTTTGACAGGATTGTTAGGCAAGATACTGCAAGCCTTACTGGCTCATGTTGCTTAGAGCATAATGATTGGCTGGTGGAGTATTTTTTATGCAGCGTGGGTAATTAAATCTGTGGATACTGTTCCGAAATCAATATGAGTTCAGTGACATAAAGTATTACCACTGACACACTCAGAGTGTGTGTGTGTGTGTGTGTCTCCAGACAAAGTGAGAGTCAGAAAACCAGGGTGAGGAAAGGAAACATGAGAGGCGGGGAGCGAAGGACAGAGTGGGCAGCACAAATTGCAAGCCAAATTTTTATTATGTCAGATGAGATGGGTTATTGAAATCCAGGCAAGGCTCTTTGACTGTTGATGCCATTACAGGACATGGCTGCTCTAAATCTAGGTCACCTATCAACTTAACCTCACACTGGGCATCATTGCTGTGTAATTATGCCTGGAATAAATAGGGCACTACACCACATAGCAGCTGCTATAATGGACAGTGTGGAATTCAATTGTTCTCCTCTGTTCTTTTCTAATCCCTCCTTCTCAACCTCTATTAACTCTCTACATTTTTCATTTCTTCCTCTGAGCCCCCTTCTACCCTTTAGTTTTCATGCCATCATTGTTTCTGTCCTTTTTTGTACTCCACTTTATCTTATTCCCTGCTGTCCTTGAGCAGAAGGAAGAGGGGTCATATGGGTCTCAGAGGGAATGCACGATTAAGAAAGAGTTGTTAGCAAATACTGTATGAACTGTAATACAGGAAGAAATCAAAGGCAATTCAACCACTGCAGCCCAATTAGGGAGCATAAATATTCTCTCTCCACTGAAACCTAAAACCAAACGTTCCATATCATCCAGCCTACTGTTGTTGGGAGATTTGGGTGGCTATTTGGCTCTGTAACGCCTTTTGAAGCCAGATATGAGCGCAGCACATTACTGCCTGCAGAAAAGGTGCTTCTGGCACTTTGGCTACACAGCAGCTCAAAGAAACTAAAGCCCCCCCACCTTTACTACACCCTCCCTAAACTACTAGCAGAGTGTGATCATACTTGTGTGTAACTAGCTCCCTTTGTGTATATGTCGTGCTGTGAGGTTACCAGTTTAGTAATTGATCCTAGTGGCTTTTACTTGGTGACGATGACTGGTCATGTCAGTGCTTTTTTTTTTCTTCTTCAAATGGCCTCATTGACCATTTAGAGCTCATTACTAATATTTCTACATAGTCTCAACTGTAATGAAAGAAGAAAAAGAGGGAGCACAGTTTTTTGTCATTAATTATATACCAGACTTTTATTAAGAGGTATGCAAGTTATTTTCATGCACATCACAAAGAGAACAGACGCTTGTTCTTTCGCCTTCATTAGAATAAATTCTGTACAACTTGGCTTTTATTAAAAACAACAGGGGTTCCAGTCCCGCTTCTGCCGTCATTGTTTTAATCTTTGCTAATTAATTTGAAGAGGTCCTGATTAAAATAATGAAATTGTCGAGGAAGACATTGTCTTAAGCTTTCATGGTGTTAATGTTCAGTGCAGCTGAACAGTGTATACAACAGATATTCAATAATTAAACCCTTTTCAATCACTCTGAGAATGTCTTGTTCCAAAACAAGTTTTTTTCTAATGCAGTCCATTAAAGTTGAATCATTTTTAATGATTCTGAGGAGCACTTCTTTTTCTGGTTTTCTCTCGTCCTGCTGGAGTGGGTTGACAACAATTCTTGTAAATGGTATTTTTCTCAGGAAAGGTAGTTTTCTTCTCCACAACTTATTATATAATAATTATCATTATCAGTTATCTAGTTTAACTCTTTGCTTAACAAAAACAATGTTTCTTCCTGTCACTGATTGTTAGTTTTACATTTTGCAGAATCAATTGGCATAAGGTTTATTATCTGTTAGAAAAATTTGCATTATTGAATCTTAAAAGGTTTTTGCTTTGATGCTTTACTGGTCATGTTCAAATTATGCTTTCAACAAAGAAAATTTGAATTTAAAAGGACTGAAGTAAGTAGGAAGTATATTATTACTATCAATATCTACACCACTATTTTTATGGTATGGCAGTGCTTACAGCAATGCTATGTAAGCTTATCTTTACCATGATAATGTTACATTTTACCTATGTTGACAGCTCAGATGCTCTGGAAAACAACAAAGGCATATTTAGAACACAAATCTCTCTTGGAGTAATAAAAGACCTCATACTGATTTGTTTGCAAATATATGACTCAAGTCTCTTATAATCATGGTTGTTTCTCTCACTTGTGACTTTTTCTTGTGCCTTAGTCCTTCCAACTAAAGATGCTTGGCGGGGATGTAAGGAAAAGACACCAGGAGTTTTAAGTTTAAATAAGTTTCAACTGTTTGACAAACATCTGCATCTTTATTACACATTTATTAAAAATCTATATTTTTAATACGCTCAGATCAAGTTATGATTATGATGGTTTATACTGTAGTTTGTGATGTTTTGTAGAATTTTTTTTATGGAAATATAAACAAATATAAACTATTTCCAGTAAATATACAGTACTACATCAAACTAGATTTCTACCTGATGCGTAGACATTTTAAACTCAGTGTTACTAAATATAAATGCTAATAGACAATTGAATTACATCTCTGGCTGAGAGACTCAGCCAGATGGTAGGTCAGAACAAATAAAATTTGTCATTCTTAAATTAGACCTGTTATGTGTGTAGCTCAGTATAAAGCTGCACTGGTGTTGATACAGTTCAGATCACTTTGACTACCTGCAGGATCCAATCACCAAGAGGTTTCAAAAAACGGGGTGCATCTGTATAATAAAAGACTTCTGCAAAGGATGGCCTTGTTTATCCTTGTTATCGCTCCTCAAACATCGCTTTTTGGTCCTTGCTTCTTGGAGAGTTATGAGACTTGAGTCCTTCAACGTGGAAGACGGGAGCAACTTCCATTCAGATAACCCTCAAACCTTTTAGGAGAATTTTCTATGAACTAATGAGTCAACAGTGGTTTGAAGCTGATTCAACTCACAGTGGTCCCAAGCATAAGTCAACATCTGAATGACTTAAAAGCAATAAAATTAAATGGGCCTAGTTGAAGTCTGGACCTGAACTAGCAATTAAGTTCAGGGGGTGATTAGTTTTTAACACTGGTGATTTACATAATGGGTAACCTTTTGGTTCAAAGAATAGAATTATCTTTTAAGCCTAGTATATGTGTTTTCTCAGGTTGAATGTGCTTTATGTTAGATTTTGTTGGGACATCTGAAACAGTTTAGTACGAGATACAAAAAGAGAGAAATCAGTAGGGGGTTGAATATTTTTTTTACAGGAGTGTACATGATGGCTCATTGGAATTATTCCCAGGGACATTTAGTGGCTAGGCAAAGAGACATTGTAAAAGATAGTGGTTCAGATAGTGCTTTTCTTGTTTTCATGAGTCAAAGTGTCTGCCCTGAAAAATATTTATTGGATGCACAAGAGTTTGTGGACATTTTTATAGCCAGTGTTTTTGGCAGTGTAATTTGATATGCTGGTTGGTTGGTCTACCACTTCCTCCCAGATTAAGATATGTGAACAACTCATAATCTTCTGACTTTCCTTTAGCATACTGCCATGAAGCTGACATTAGCAATTTTGAGAAAATGTCTTGTATCATCATGAAACTCAGCACAGACATTGTAGCATCATCATCAGATCAAATTCTAATTTGTTCAAGTCCCTAACCAAACACATGCAAAATTAATTGGCATATTTAGTGCTAATTAGCAAATATTAGCATTTTCACACATTAAACTAAGATTTGAACATTGTACCTGATAAAAATCAGCATGTTTCATTTTTAGTGTGAGCATTCTTAGCATTAGCCAAGATTGCTGTAGACCTTTAGTCATGTTTAACAAGACCTTTTCTAACCTAATCAGAAAATGCTCATTTGAAACACTGTTGTAATGGTCAAATTATGCCAATATATTGAAGTAGAGAGGCTGACAGGAAACATGGGAGAAAGAGAAAGAGGGTGTGACATGCAGAGCGTGAATGTCCCCAGCCAGACTCAAACCAGGGACATTGTGGTTATGTGACATGTGCACAAACCATTAGGCTACCATTGTGCGCCAAAAATGATTTCATATTTCACGATAAAGAAATCTTTTTTTTCTTTTTTTTCTTTTGTGCAAGAAATGTAATAACCAAAGAAATCCATGTTTGTTTGTGTTTTTTGGGGTTTTTTTTTGCACGACCTTAGAAGGCTTCATGTATCAGGGTCATTACAGTCCAGATTTCTTTTTAGCCCTCTCCTCTCCTGCTTAGCAGGCCCATTTTTTGTCAGCTCTGAAAAGGTTGTTCTGGTCTGCTCTTTTTTGTCTAGCGGGCAGACTGCTAAAACCTCATTTTGGGTACAAAGCATTAGAACACACAGAACCTGTGCTAGAAACTCTCTGGGTGCTCATCTCAGGCTGACAGCGGGCAGTTCCTCAAGCTTTATCGTAGTTGGCCATGACTGATTTCTCGCAGGCAGGTCGAACCACAGGAGGCTAAATGTTCTGCTTTGACTCTTCCGTTTTGATTTGCTGTCGATGTATGGCTGTTTGACATTTAGTCTTTTGGATGTGTTGTTTTTGTATTCTCACTGTTAGCAGCACTTGTTTACACTCAATAAACACCACTAAGGGACAAAGAAAGCCAGGAAAGCACAGGTGACTGGGATATAACTAGGAAATTATTTTTAGATGTGTGCTTTTAGATGACCTTTCTCCTGTTTTCTTTCCACTATAGTGAAGTACATTATGTTTTCCCATTGTAAACATTAATAATACTAATCAATACCCTGCAATCTGAAAACGTCAGGTCTGCATTTAGACTTAAAATATAGATGATGTTTGTCTTTGTAAGTGAAGGACTCCAGTGCCTGCCATCCTATAAAAGCACATGAAGTGGTTATCCAGGTTCACAGGTGTCACATGTTTAGGGACAGACTGATTCATGCAGTGAACATCTGCACTACTCAGCCTGAATGGAGGAAAATTACTTATTATATTTATGTAATCAAAACTGTTTTTGAAATGTACTATACATGGCTTTTCAGCGTGCTAACCTAATACAGCAGGTTGTGCAGAGAAACATTTTTTTAATCTACTCTATTGTCAATTTAAGATATAGGAAGATATTTACATTGACAGGCTGTCAATAGGAGAATGGTGTTTGTACATTGCGAAACAGTTACCAAGGCGACATTATCACCCAATATCTGTCTGTTAGGATTCTCACTCGTCCAGGTCATGGTTATTGCAAAAAATGCTGTTACAGAACTGATGAAGGCTTCATCAGTTCTACAGAACCTTAAAACAATTTTTAGGGCATGTGGGGGTGACGGTATGTGGGTGGAGATGGTTCATTATTGATCAAGACAAGACCTGGCTTGTTCGTTCCCTGATGGCAGTCCCACAGGTCTTCTAGTGAGCAGAGCAAAGTGGTGGACTGTCTTGTTCAACTGTGGTTTATGGGGCCTGTCAGTGGGATGTGGAGGAACATGTAGCACAAAGATAAGCCGAGCAAAGACGCTCCCTAGGGAGGGAGGTGATGTGGAGGCTGGGGGTCAGAGGTTTCAGGCTGTGAGTAAAACAATCTAAGGCTAAAATTCTTGACTGGAAAAATGGCAGGTGCTGAAATAACCAAAAAAGAACATCTAGTGAGAATCAGGTTAATGTTATCAAGCTTTATTAAATTATAATAATAAGCATAATAATCATGATAATAATAATAATAATAATTGTGGATAAAAGAAAAGAAAAATTATCTCAATGACTGTAGGAAAGATACACAATTCAACATTCCGCAGTCTGCAGACTAGTGCAGTCAGGGAAGCTTAGCTACTGTTCTTGTGAATATGACCAAGAATGGTTTTATCATCTTTTAAAAAATAGCTTTTTATTTTCTTATATAAAAAGTGAGAATTAGAATTTCAGTTCAACCAAGAAGTTCTGCTAGTCCTTCCAACCAAACACATTAGATCTAAACTGAGACTATTTTATCTTTTAAACACAGCAGAAATACTGCACACATAAGCTCTCACTCTCACACTCACACTCTGACAATGAAAACCATAGGCAACCCCGCTCTAATTAAAAGCAGTGCGATGTTCTCTTTCCATGATTGGTACAAAGATGGCCTTCCTCTGTTAGGGGAGATATATGAGATGGAAGATAGAAAGCCAAGGCTCTTAATAAAAATCATCAATTTCTGTCAGAGCTGGCCAGGGGAAAATTTGCAGCAGTATCAATAGGCACCATTTTTTTTCTACTTCTTTATCTCATCCTAGCTCTAGCACCTTGTTTTTTTTCTTTACTCCTTTCTGATCAACAGCATACATCAGCAGTGAGAGAGCGCATCACTTCGACTGTCACTGATATCTTCTAAATCATTTTGTCTCTTTCTGAAGGCTGACCTCTTTGCTGTACATTTTGGGGCTATCGAGTGGCACTGAAAGTCATACTTATCAAGAGGGAAAGGGATGACTACCAGACTGCCATTTGAGTTTGTAGGTGTGATTGAATTCTCTCCTTCTCTTTCCTCTTGAGCATTTAGGCCCAGTGTGGAAGAAGTAAGTTGAGTATCTAAAAGTGTGCCACACATTCTTCAAACTAGATTATTGTTATATTTTCACATCCAAGATAGAAGTTTGTAGTCAATATGCTGCTATATGACGAAAAATGTTGCAGCAGCAGTAGAGCTGCCCCCACATTTTCAAATAATGCACCACTGTTTTTTATGGTTTGTGAATCATTCCCTGTAAATGTTGAGTATTCTGTACTGAGGATACAGAGAGGTAACTATCATAAGAGAATGCGTAAACACATCAGTCATACTGGTGCTGCGGAGGTTGCTGATACACTCTTGTAGGTGGGATTGTCATGCCTGGGGATGGTGGTGCGACTCCTCTCCAGGAGAGCATGAAACAGGATTACGAGCACATCAACAAACATGCAAGCCACAACCTTTTTTTCAGGACAGCTACGTGTCAAAAAAATGGCTGCTGAGCTTAACCTTTTATCTGTTATTTCTTTCAACTGATGTAGCACTTACTTCATTACCACACACATAAATAAAAATATAAATAAACTTCTTGTAGCAGAATCAGTCCAGTTTTAGTCTGTCAGTAAGAAAAATAATTTGTCACACTTGCAGCTTACACCTGTAGCATTTTTACAGTGTGTGATTTGTGTGATGTCACCTATGTCCTGGTGGTACAAATAAAGCCTGTTATTTTATCAGGAGGATGTCATTTATCATCTTATCCCCATAGCAGAATGTCCAAACCAATTGTCAAGACACTCCCTAGGAAAATAGGTTTCACATGTGTGAAAGTGTCTCTCCAGCCTGATAGACAGCTGTCCCGCTTACGGCGCTGCCATTTAGACCTGTGCTCTTCTAAGAACTTCACTGACAGCAGGGTGCACTGTGGTTTTAAGCGTCCCTTCCCTGCTTAGAGGAATCCGATTGGCTTTTGCCTGTGCACTGATGACTGGCTGCTAGAGTTGCACTCCTGACGCTTGGTTACCCCTCGCTTGACAGCCAGCTCCCATCATGCCTTATGCCCCTGCAGCAGGAACATAATACTCCCATGAGTTAAGAGCACAGGTCGTCTCGTCCTGAACACATGCACCTTGTTTCACACGTATAAACACAAGCACACTTTTTCCTTTACGCCTGTCAGGTCATATACCTAAATGGTGCCAACTACACTGTTATAGACATCCCTACTGTCTCACCGTCTGACCACTTCCTGAGTCTAAATGGCACAAAATCCAGTCCCGGCACAGGTTGTGGTGTGAAATGAGAGGCAGCAGACGCCCACTAATGTGATCTGTCACAGTCTGTTGGAGGGGAGAAAAATATGAAGCGGGGGGATGGCTCACCTTGATAAGCACAGCAGCCTTTCCTGTTTTTACATGATTCAAATTTGGATACACACTATAAAGATGTACCTCCTCCCAACAGCTGCATGCTTTTCAAAGGACCCTCTTTCTTCTCTTCACCGCCCTCCACTCAACTTCTGCTTCCTCCATCAGTGTCACCAATTGCTTTTTTCCCAGCCTGCTTTTAAATTAGTCTGTCTCCCCCATCTTCTCCTCTCATGTTATTTTCATAGAAGGCAATCCAAAGTGGATTGCATGATCATCTAAGTAAGGGATCACTGTCCCTCACAAGAGATAGCATACAGAAAGCAATTGGAACTGAGGAATAGGGTGGACATGTCTGACAAGCCCCAAGTGACACAAAATGCAAATAATTTCACTTACCTAGTGTCTAGACGCTGCTCTTTTCCTGACTTTGAAGCTAAAGTACACCTTTCAGTAGCAATGTACTGTATTTATTTGATTGTCTCAGATTCTATTTCATGGGTCACCAACCTCATTATAGTGGTGTCATTTATTATGCATCAGACAAATTAAAAACTTCTGATTAAAGATGTGGTTAATTTGGAAAGGGCTGACATGTACACACTTCTAGGGAGGCATGCACACACATACTATATACACTCTAAATGAAAAAATCCTTTCCCCTAACTCTTTAACCATGACATGAATCCATAAGCAGCAAGCCTGCTCCTTGTTACAACAATATTGATGAACATCTACATCCAATATGTTGCTCCATTGATTCTTCATTATTCCAATTCCCGGGACTGTTTCAATGTGGCATAGCAGCAAGATGTACACAATTAATTTGTGCTTTCTATTAAAACAGTCATTAAAAGCATGCTGCACAAAAATGTATAATTAAAATACCAGCACAAGTGAGAGGTAAAAGTCTCATTAGTATTGGTGCCACACGCTGTTCATTTCCTTGACTAATTTAAAGAGCCAGTTTTAGCTGTTGCTGGGATTTATGCATTGCACATTCTGCATGTATTTTAGGTTAAGTGTGTAGAAATTGTGACTAAAAAAATACAAAGATAACCTCATTAATTTAAAATGGTAGTAGCCAAGGTCAACGGATAAAGTATTATACATTAATGTAGTTTTTGAGGATCCTAAATGTTTATGTCCATACTCGACTCCAAAAAAGTTGGTATGCTGTGTAAAATCTACATAAAAACAATGCAATGTTTGCAAATCTTATGAACTCATTTTATTCACATTGGAACATAAAAAATTACATTGATTTACACATTATTCAGAAATTGTTTGACACTGTGTGTCGCAGCTTATAAACGCAGCTTATCACAGATTGGTGAACCTCTGCCCATCTTTACTTCTGAGAGACTCTGATTCTCTAAGATGCTCTTTTTTATGCCCAGTCATGTTACTGTCCTGTTGCTAATTAAAATAATTAGTTGCAAAATGTTCTTCCAGCCCTTCTTTGTTTGTATCACTTACTTTTTCAGCCTTTCGTTGCCTCTGTCCCAACTTTTTTGAGGCGTGTTGCTGCTGATCACTGTGACAAGGACACTTCACATTAGTTTTGTGTCTACATGCACACACACGTGCTTTCTCCTTTCCTGGACTGTATCTCTCTACCTCTCTGAATTTGACTTCTCCTGATCTCATATTAGTTCATTGAAGTGTTGTCAGCCAATGTTAGCATCAGCATCAGCATAGCCTCAGCAGTTTTGTTCTTACCATTCTCCATCAAACTTGTAGTAAACAACTGCTGAAGTTTCCGTTTTAACAAGTCCACATTCTGTGTCGCACATTCACCATTGCGGCTCCGTGGTAAATACAGAAATGGTGCCACGCAGGTTCAAGCATGTCAGCGTGCTGATATTAGCATTTAGCAAAAACTGTTGTGGCTGAATTGTAGCTGAATTGACTGTGAGTCAATCAGTTGGCTCTTCTGTGACAAAATCTGTGACAAGTGAAGACAAATTTGCACAGTAATACTCAAGACTGCTCATGTTCTCCCTTTGCACTTAATTGTTAAAGTACCAGTCGTTTGTCAATATCTTGGTGTAAAGTGTCACAGACATACTGTAGATCTGTGCAATGATAATGAGATGCAATTGATTAACTTTGCTTCTCAAACGAGACCTTGATAAGGAAATTGAAATAACACACAGTTTAACCATACGGACATGATTAATAGTGTTTTGAGGTTGGGATTTAGTGGCATTTAAATAATCAGCAGGGTGTTGTGTGTTAACAGCAGCCTTGCACTTGTCAGCCTATTGCTCTGATTGTATTTAATTGTCTTAAAATCTTGATTTCTCAAAGGCTTTGAAGTGATTGGACAGATAATGAAGAGTGAATCTCTTTCATCAAAGTTAAAATGACTTAAAACATGAACAACCATATTTTGTATGCATAATACAGTTAAACAATTTAAATGTGCACATTGTATGTTAAACCAGTGAGACAGGATACAGATCAAAACACATACAGGAATCTAATGTTGAATATAACTATTCTAACTTACTGTGCTTTCATATAGTTCCTCGTTCCTCATTGAGAAAATACATAATGACCTTTATTCCTATGTCAAGGTCATTGATAACAGATGTTTAAAACATTTCTTTTATATGTAAGATTTCATTTGATATTTAGTTGAGCTTGTGTATAAAAAAATTAGGTATGTGAAGAGTCACAAATGGTTGAATGCTCCTGAGTTCCCTCATGGACATTAAAACCTGTTGATTGAACATAGTGATAGAAGTGGGATTTAGAAGTGTCAGAACTAGATGGAAATTAATTGTCCTGCACATCTAGGATGGTTAAATTAGCCTTAATAAACTTTGGTCATACCAGACCATGTGAGAGTTTAGCAGCGAAAATAATAAATTTACTAAACTGTTATACTAAGCAAATGTGCACTTTATTGCTTTTATAAGTGTTTTTATTTATAAGTGCAATTTCTTTTAAGGATAGCAGTCACAGTCATCACTTTAAAGGCATAATAGTAGTTATTCTGTCGCTCATTAACTGTGTATCATCTTCACAGCTTACATTTTACCTCTGTCTACTTGCCTGTGTAGTGAAGTCTAAAAGTTCATACAGAGATTTAGGACAAAGGCCTGGTATTTGTATTAGTCTATAAAACTTGGAGTGTCAACATTAAAAACTTGCATTTTAACTGTATACAGTTATGCTTAATTGCTTCCATGAAATTTTATGCAAAAACTGTAAATACGTGTGAACCATACACATGCGCACACACACACCGTGAGAAGTTGGACATGGGAGAAGCCCTTGAACAACTAAAGCTACTGCATGTCCTCTGCTGGTTCCACCACAGAAAGGTCACTGCATGATTTATGCACCTGTTTTGTGAGTTAGATGGGGAGTGTTTGTGCTTTGGGGCACCTGACCGATTGAAACGTGAAATATGAAAATGAAATTCTGTTCATGAATTGATTTACAAGGTTCAGCAGATATTAAACCACCCAACTGAGAGGAGATGGATAAATACATACTGTGTGTTTTGTGCGTTTATGTGCTTGTTAATGCACACCTTGGCTGCTTGTAGCATGTATGAATGTTACATGCAGTCATACCTGTGCAGTGTCAGAGTCAGATCAGTATAGCATAATGTGTAACCAAACACACCTATTAAAAATTAAGTGATTTCTTTTTCCCCTGTGTGCCTGTTTTTTACTAGATACATACTATAAAGCTAACCATACGATAATTCCATTATTTGTATGGTTGTGTACTTAAATTATACTAAATGTGTTGGGGAAATGTATTCTTTAGCATGGCAGCTCACATGAGAGACAGAGATGGGTTTTGACTTCCTAATGGTTATGCATGGCTAAGGGTGATGATATTGTAGTTGACAAGCTTCTGCATATTTGATGTAATCAAATACCTACAGCATACTTTTTCACGAAAATTTTAATTTTCTGGTCAATGAGTAATTAAAAAATGTATGTAGGGATGGCCTACATTTAGAAAAGGGAGAAGTTAGTGGGATTCCCAGATGTGTTGGCTTCCTTCTGAAACAGACTGGAACAAAACAGTACATTTTGAAAACGTGAATAAAATATGAATAAGTGTTTGATTTACTGTATTCTCCCGAGTGATCTGCGTGGTGTAAAGACTGTTTTTGTGTCATATTAGATACATCAAGCACATTTCATCTCATCCAAAAGGAAATAACAGTCACAGGAAGATTTGCTTCTGTACAGTGTGTTCTTCGAAATCACACAGCATGTTTTCTTCTGCATTTATTAAGTAGCTACATTAGCTTAAACTTCATTTATGAGTTTATTGGTTAAAAGTTAATTATTTTTGAATTAAATAAAACAAATGACCACCTCTACTCTGGAGCATTTAATTGAGAGCATGAGAAGATGAGTGCATTTGAGATAACACATTCATGCCAGAGGTAAATAGATGGTAGTTGTATGCACAAGCTTGTTTAGCACGACAGCTGTGTTGGACACATTACTGCATTAAATCATACCCAATTACTGCCAGCTCATTGCGTCTGTGCTCCAAGAGGTGTCTGATGCAAATGCAGAAGTGCACAACCGCTCACTGTTACTGTTGAGGGAAGAAACCTTAACCATATGTATTGTAAAAATGGGGGGAACAGAAACACAAATCCTGTTTAATTACTGTGTATCTTCAACACCTCTGTTACACTTTCTCTGTGCTTTTTTGTTTGTGAAAGAATTGCTCCGGTGTGGTCTAGAGTGCTGATGTTGTTTTTATCTGCTGCTACTGCTGCTGCTGTTCTTTTTGTCACTTTAGAGGGTCAAACAACACACTGTGATATCCGCTCCAGCACTTAGATGCACTGTGTTTCGCTGATGGAGGAGGCTTTTCGGGGACAGCACTACTGGGATTGGGCCTGAGTGGTAGCCTCTGAAATGGAACGATGTACCGTATGAGAGTGTGTGTGTATGTGGCTCAGAGTATCTTTAAAAAAGAAAGTGGGGCTGCATTGAATGACAGATGAATGGACAAGAAAAGGGCGCAAAAGGAGAAGCAATATTTAGTATGAGAGTGTAAAACAGAGAGGGAACGAAAAGAGAAACAACTGAGGACTTCACACTATCACACAGACAAATGGTAAAGAAGAGTGTGACACAGACAACAGCTCAGCAGCAGACTATGCCACCAGTTTTTTCCAGTGAGATGCACTGGAGGTGTCTGTCAGGTCAATTAGTACTACTGTGCTTACATTTTCCACCTGACTTCCTTCATTAGTGTTTTTGTTTGCAGCTTTGAGCCTCCTCGATGTGTCCGAGTGTTCAGTTCTACTTCAAGCCTTTCCCACACAATCTAGGCTTATAAAAGTAGTGTAGGTTTGCCAAGCACCTGACCTAGAAGAGGTCACAGCTTTCACATTACAGTTTCTTAGCCACTGTTGCAGCTTAAGGATTAAGATGAAATTTTCCATGTACCACAGGTAATGAAGCCTGGTGATCTTGGTGATCTCTTGACTTTTTCTACAGCGCCAACAGCAGGTTAACCATTTACATTCTACTTTTAACATTTTAGTTTGACATGTGCAAATGGAAGCACATTCTAGTCAGCAGATGTTGCCTTTCTTTAAAGCTCAACTGAACTTTACTGCTAAACGTTAGCATATTAGCGTTGTCGTCATAGTGAGCCACAGAAATTACAGCTGAACTGTTGAAATAATGATTTTAGAAGAGAGCATTGTGTTTTCTGTATGTGGATAAAACCATGTCACTGTAAATTTCTCCAAAGACAAAAAGTTAAGATTTTTAATGGCAGCTTTACCAGTGTGTTGGCTTGTTTTCCTGTTTATGTAACAAATACTGTAATCTACTGGATAAGTGAAAGATGCTCTGCACTTTTTTATTTAAATAATTTCAGATATTTTCTAGTAATTCATCATTTCCTTTTATATTTAAACAATGTGTCTGCCATTTAACTATCTAGTCAGTTCCACTTCTCTGTTTAAGATTTTACTTTAGGATGCACTTTAATTTATACACTGTTTTTATGAGCCTGGACAGCACATTTACGTTTACACTTTCTGGCATTTCACCAACACCAGGCGTTTTACCAAGAGGTATACTAGGGAGAAGAAGAGCTCAGCAAAGGAACAGAAATAGCAGGTATTGGTCACAATACAATAGATGTTTTCCCACTGAGTAAAGTCAGTAAAATTCTGGACAATCAGCAGCACATTTGTATTTGTTCATCTGTAGTTTTATTGATTGTGATTCAAATTGTAACTATGTTAGATGGAAAAGAAGCTAGTATGCAGGTCAGTCTGTTATTGACTCCGTATAAGTCATTCTAATTAGAAAACTGCATCTTTTACCAAACCACTGTTCATTTATCAAGTCTATTATAATTGATGTATTAACATTGGGATAACGAGATGTCCTTGTTCAAACTAGCAGCATCTTGCCGTTGCACTAGTGGACAACTGATATGAGATTTTTAATGGCAATAATGGAAAATGTCAATATGTTGGTGTCATTTTTCAAAATAAAAATAAAATTCCCACTGAGAGAACTGAATAAAGTCAGAACCAGATTAGAAGTGATTTATCTTTTAAAAATTGTACAACAACAAGTACATGAAAATATCAGATAAAATTACTTTACTGTATTTTCAAATCATAAATACACTTAGTTGACAGTTTATTAGGTACACATACAGTAGTTGAAAGCAGTCCAGTCTAATAAATCACTTCATGAAGGTTGCAATAAAATACATACTGGTCCTGACATTAAGAATTGGGTGAAGTTGGAAAAAGAAAAACATAGAAATCAGTTACTATTGCTCATTGATCCTCTGTCCTTCTCTCTTTGCTGCTGATGTGAGTGTGATGGGGCTGAGAGTGGGAGGCTGCTCTCAGATGGAGTCCATATGAAGTTGCTCAGTCTTAACCTACAAGGCAAATTAAGATGAGTCACTGTACAGTTCTGCCTTCAGTCAATTTTCACTTTAACAAATTTAAACTGATTAGCCAACAAGCTCATTAACACAACAGTGTATGGGGGAACACAGACAAATCTGGCATTACTATTATTCTGAGAGTTTATGCTTGCTGCTTTTATTGGCTTTTTCTACTTGCTTTTATCACACATACAGTAACAAGGTTAACAGGTATAACAAACTAGTTAAGTCTCACCTTACCTATGCTCCCTCTGTTCTCTTTGCTTTGTGTGGATGAGCTGAGCCCTGCCCTCGGTCAAAGAGAGCAAATACAGAGAGGAGAGGCTGCAGTATGAACACCAGAACTATTTTCAGGTCTGCTAATCTCACTCACTCACTCTCTGCAAGTGTTAATAAAATACATCCAAATGAGTCACTCGCACCTGTTCTCCCAAATAATTTTTCACATTCATATGCTGTAATATTCACTCGCATATGCGAGTGAAATGCACCCAGGATCAGCTGCAGATATGTCTGCAGACGTTTTTATTAAATTGGCTGGCTTGAGCGCAGACATTGGCCGATTAATTGAAAAACGTCAGATATCATCTCGATTAATCAGTCAACCAGTCATTCAGTCGATCACCAGTATGCAGTGACTCTAAAATATGTGAATAGCACAGTTGCTGCATGAAATGCTTAGTCATTTAGGTTCTTCAGCGATTCCTGAAAATGACACTGCTGGGGTCTGCTTTTAAACGTGTGTTTTGATGTGTCACACTTTGAGCACACGCAGAGCGGCTGCTTTGTGGGGGCCAGGAGATAAGAGGTAGGGAAGTTTGAATGTGTAATAGGGAAGGTAGGGCCACTATTCCCTTTCAGGTTTGTTTCAGGCCACCTGCTGGATCCTCCAAACGGAGCCTCACAGAGCTGATCAAGGCATGCCATCAATGCTTACTGAGATATCATACAATTTGTGGTTTATTTATGCACGAGGAATAGATCTGACAGTATTAGCAGCTAAATAACTTCCACCAGTGACAGAAGTCATCTTGTATGAGACAGCCAGGAATTAATTTAGCACTCATTGTTACTGTTTGCAACTTTTCTGCCAGGCTCTGATACAATCTTGGACATACGTTCGACTAATAAAATGGATCAAAGCTGTCCAAGGGTAAAAGTGTTTACCGCAGTAAATATGGTGTCTTTGTAACATGCACCACCGTTTACCACATGACCATTTGTTTTCTGGTTCCAGTGGACTGCTTTAAGGCTTACCAACCTTAACTGAGCAAATAAATTGCTGTCACACTCCTCAAATAGTGTGATCGCCTGTCATAGCTCTTCACATCAGTTTATTTTATTGGATGTGGCGCATGCCTCCAGATATTTATATATTTTACATGTATTGTAGTGCCTAACAAAACAAAAAAAGAAAGGGAAAAATGTGGTGATAAAGAAAGAAAGAATGCAGGAAAGCTAGACAGCTAGACCAGTAATGGTGTAGAATACTGAGAAGGAATGTGTGGTGCTTTGGCTGGAGACAGTCTCTAGATCCATCTTCCCCTGCTTAAAGCCCCAGTGCCTGGATAATGGCCGCATAGCGGGTGCTTTCAGAGGTTATGGCGCAGGAGATGAGGGATCTTAGAGTTGAGAGGCCAAACTGAGAGCTGATTTCCCCAGCAGAGGCCTCTTCATTTTGTGGGTAGAGGAGGTGTCGGCATTGCCACTGCTACTGGAGCCTGGAGGAAAACAAGCAAATTACTCCCCACAGGAACAGGGTGCCAGCAACAAACTGAATCTGACAGGATATAGAGTGTTGCCTACTCTACTACCTCTCCATTCTTTGTATCTGTGCACACATAAAACGTTAATTTCATATGTGTATCTAGTTTTTTTTTTTATTCGTATATAAATACAGTACATACATGCATCAAAAATATTCAACTGGCACATAACACAAAAAGATATATTGTGACTTGCAAGATTTATTGCAGCTCACAGCACCTACTCATTTAAATGAGGTCACTACACTGACTAAAATGAATAGAGTCCCAGGCACATAGTAAATGACGCAGCCTAACTAGTCAGGGGAAATATCTCTTCTGGGGTTTGCATGAAAAATCACTGGTTCTTCTGCTTAAGGTTTAGAGGCAACAGTTTTGAGCAGGAAAGCTAACTAAATTTTCTGAATCACCGTGACAAAGGCATTGGTTCTACATTAGTCAGAGGTAGTATGCTGGAAGAAGACAAGGCCCAACATCAAAGCTGTCATCTTACATTGTGACTAAAGAAGGTAAAGCCTGGTGAGTGGAACAAATGTAACGCTGAGCTCGCTTGTGCTTCCTGTCTAGGAGGATGCAAAGCTGTTATGGCCTCTCAAGCTTTATCCCTTTCAGTGGTAAATTATATATCAAGCTTCTCAACAGCAAGATATCCAACTAGCTTTCCCACTTTAAATGCTTGAGTGAGATTTGGTCCATTTATCTGCATCAACTCTAGCCATCTTCAATTTGATAAAGTCTCTTTGGCACCTCTGAGTATGAAGGAAGATAATTGAATTGAGCTCATTCTTCTTGCTGATTTTTCATGTTACCTCAAGGAACTTCCTAAATGGAAAGAAACCAGTTTTCAGAAAAAATGCCTTTTTTTATTTTTTACAAAGGCTAATGATAAAAGAGGGAATATAAGTCATGTGCAAGGCTGAGCTGGAAAAGAGAGAAAGGAAGTGAGAGGAAGAGCGGCCCTCCGAGACTGTTCATCAATTTCATGTTGTTTCTATACAATGAAGATGTTTTCTCACAGTACTATGTCTTGCATTTAACTATATTTGTTTATTCTATGAATTTGATTTTATGTTGCCAAAAAATGTGATTAAAGAAGAATAACATGCATCATAAAAACCTCTACAAAAGTGTCAATGCAGTCAAATATTTTAAAAAGTGTTTTTGACATGTTAAATTGCCCAACACTTAATTTAATTTGTTGGGAGTTTATACTGTACATTGTATTGTTTTTGCAAAAATGTCATCAAAAATCATCAATAGGCCCATGTATTCGACCTTCTGTGAGACAATAATTGTTCAAATGCTTTGATTGTCAGTTTTAGGGTCTGCGTAGCTTACATATAACTCAACAGAACTTTCAGCCATCTTTAATTGATGTTGATATACCAGAGGGGCATTTTAGGATTAAATTAGCCTGCTGAAAACGAGAATTAGAATTCTAAACTGTGAAACCCACTGTAAGAATCAGCGAAACATTTGTGAGCCTTGGGCCTCTCTTAAATGTGGAAATGAATATTATATAAAGGCATAAAATGGCCCTATTAGAGCAATATGAAAATGAATTACTAATAGAAACAGTAATAGATTTAAAGAGACACCATATTCAAAGAGAGCTCTGTGTTTTTAGTGACACGTGAAATGCACCAGAACATAGAGCAGAAGTCTCTAATAGTGAGGTGACAGCTTCTCCTATTACAGAAACTGTAAGCCACCTAAAAGAAAAAGCTCACTGAGAGTTTCTGAATTTCTGCTGCAGCATTTTGACGTGCTTCTCAAAAACTGTTGACACATTCTAAATTAAAATCATCCTTCTCTTTTCTTTCCTGTGAAGTAATACTTCATTAGTTATGATTGTTCATCCATGCCATGAATACAAAGGATTATTTCCTGTGAAATAACAAAGGACCTCTTTTGCCTCAGAACCACTGAAGATAAAAGAGCCTTTGACGAGTTAATGAATAAGTATGGATAAAATCAACAGTGGATCTGTACTCGCACAGTAAGTAAAATTCGGTTATTAAAATAAAATGCAATATGCAATCATGGGGGAAAAACACATCAGACTGTGTGCTGGAGATTCCATCAATTTAGGTTTCAGGTCAGCTGTTGTGAGCTGTTGTTTTATTTTACAGTGCTATGAAGAGAGGAAATGACTATTACTACTTTTATGTGATATTTTATGCCTGTGTACCCATATATTTTTATAAACATGCATACATGTATGCATCATATAGGTGCAAATATGTGTCTGTGTGAGTGTGCATTCATGGTATATGTGCCTTATGTGTCTTTGTCTGTTGTCTGTCTTTGTCACCGGCCTTAGTATTAATTTCCCAGATGTGGTTTGGCTGGGAATAAAGGAAAGATGCTCCCTGATGAAAAGGATGGATGTGTTTGTGGAAACCGTATCTCCCAGAGTGCCACATTGCCAGGCTGTCAATCATTTGGTGTCTTTACCAGCACAACAACAAAGTCTGCTGCTCCCCACACACCCAATCCCATCTGCTGCTCTAGTGCATTGCTATGAAGACAGTTGAAGGCTTGATGTATGTCTCTGATAGGAAAGGCCAATGTTTGTGTGAATGGAGTTGACACCTATCTGAATGGGTCATGGCTATGTTGTTGTATGTCTTCTGCTAGGAGACTTTTAAGGCTTATATTGAAACAGTAAAAAGGACATATTGACTGCAACTGCTGACACTATGCACACTGCAATTGCCTATAATTCACCTGACTGTGACATTATAATCACTGTGGATCGGAGGTGGTTGTGGCAGCCTTGCCTTGACAGTCTTGACTGACATTGGTAGGGTGTGCTTACACACAGGCCCAGGCCTAGGGCAGATGGACACACAAATGGAGAGAGAGAGGGCCAAGGGTACATTCAACCCCATGAACCCTTAACAGTAGACACCTCTCCATACAGCATTTGTTTGCTTTCATCTCCAGGAGATGAAACAACAAAATCAGTGCTGAATAAGTACACTGGTTCAGTATAGTAGGAATGATGTCCTCCATTTCATATTGGTCCCTTCCTTTTAAATTGTTTTAATCAGACACCCCTCAGTTTCTCAGTCAATCATCTGCACTTGTACTGTACCTTTCCTACAGGAGTATTGCTTTTATTAAATACAGCTTTCTAATCAGAGGTTGACAACCACCTACCTCCTTCTGCCTACTTAGAGCTTCTCAGCTTTCTACACACTCTTTGTCATTGCAGTGGAAGCACTACAATCTTAATTAAGTGTTACAAACTCACTTTATACTGTGGCGAAGTGAGCATAGGTAATGATACCCATCACATGGCCTTCATAACTTACTCCACTGTTTTTAAGATATCTTTCAATCTGACAGTAGATTAGTGATACAGGACACAGCAGATCATGATACTATGATCCCCTCATAGTGCCAGGTATGTTCCCTTGCCATTAAGTTAACATGCTCTGTATTATATATTGTGGTATTATTAGTTGATTACTGCTTTCTACTCTTGTATATAGGAGGCCACATTACTTAATTCGCAGCAGACTTAAAATCCTGAAAACTAGATTTTAGGACATAGTGATTCAAATGTCCAAGTACCAGTGCATTCTGACACTGTGACCAGTATAGCTAAGCTGATAAAACTTCCAGGAGATAAAAGCAAACATAAAGGTATAATCACCAACCTTGTCACAGTAAGCCAACTGTCTACCAACAGTCTTCACCAGCAATCTTCAGATAATAGTAAGCAGTATGTAATGAATAATTTAATATGACTAGTGTACTCAATTTCAAATAATTGCAATGGTGGATTACCAGCTGTGTGAAGGGGGAAACTTCCCTGGGGTTCTATATGTGGGAATTACTTTGTAGTACTTTGATTGACTAAACACTGAAATGGTAAGTCCTCTAATATGGCTGCTGCCTTCCTACACAACAATCTAGTTTAAATCCCCCTACATTTTTTAAAAACATACTGTTTCCTAAGAGTATGAGTATACTTAAAATATATTATCATTCCCATACCTGGCTGGGACATTTGAAGCTACAGCGATGGTTAACTTCGCATAAAACCTGAAAACAGAACTAGTGCAGCAACATCAAAATATCAATCTTACACTACTCACAAAAAGTTAGGAATATTTGGCTTTCGGGTGAAATTTATGGAAAACGTAAAAAGTTCACACTAC
>JAUMHL010000016.1:6903199-6927197 GCA_032362345.1 Sandelia bainsii | reverse complement strand
GGTTATAGTGCATTTTAGGTTCATCCTGAAATTTCACCCGAAAGCCGAATATCCTTAACTTTTTGTGAGTAGTGTATCTATCTCTTTGATTTTTTTTAATCAAATGATCAGCGTATACCCAACACACTGATACAGAGCAGTATACTATCAAAAATATATTCCCTCAACCCCAAATTGGTTTGAGGGAATATGCATGTGGCCATAAAGATAATTTTTGGCCCTGCTCCTGTGGGTGGGTTATTCACCTCTGACTGATGAAGATGTAGTCATTTCAATGCTAGTCAGATATTAATAATCCTGCTGAGGTTTCTACAGCTAACTCGTTTGTATCAAGGGTGTGTAATAACTACTACTTCATAGCTTTGCTTAGTAATGTGTTCTTGTTGTGAGTTTTGATCAGCTTCAGGCGATATCTATTTCTGTTCTCCTCCCACTTGATCCAACCCTTCTGTGCTTGACATACAGAAATTTACTGCTGAACAAAAGCTTTTTTTAACATTGTCTTGGGTTGCAGTGGTATTGGCTTAGAAACTGTGCTATACTCTCCTCTGCAGTCTCTGTTTTGCTTTTACTCCCCAACATTTGATTCATAACACCACTCGGTTTTTAATCAGAGCTTTCAAATTTGACCTTGACTTAAATCTATCAAGCTGACAGTTTTGGTGAGAACAGGGGCCCAACGGCAGCCTCAGAAGTCCAGTGATCAGTTTTCCTGTGTGCTCACAGAGGGCATGAATTTCTGTACATGGAGCATTATTATTACAAGCTAGTTCTATTTGCACCCTCCAAACACCAATAAAAAAGGTACAGTATGGTGTTAGTGAAAGCTAGCAAGAAGTAATTATCATAAGAGTGTCCGGAACAGAGCTCAATGCAGATGAGATTATAGTCCTCTCCATCCTTTCCTCTGTCCCTCCATCTTTTCTCATTCTCTCTCCCCTTTATTTGTGAATCATTTTTAACCTAGAATCCAAACAACTTTGACAGGGATTATGGAGTTTTGATGAGAGACAGAGAGAGGCTGGGAGAAAGTGAGTTTGGGGTAATGAAGCAGCAGTGTCAAGGAATGATTTATGAACATCTCCTTCCTTCACTCTCCCTTCATTGAGATGTAGTCAGTTCAAATATCACATTTCACAAAAATTCAATTCTGACCACGCACAATATGATCAGTGTACCATTTCGAGAAATTGAATAGCATTGTTTGTTTAATATAGTATCCCAGGCCTTCTAGTGATATGTCAGCAATATTTCCACCTAACACCAGAAGAATGCACATTCAGGCTAATATCTGAGGAAGATTGTAAAGCTTGGCAAGGAGGCATTTATTAGGATTCACAAGTTTTTTTTCTTGTGGTGACGCATAGGGAATAGTGTTGTGTTCAGTTTATGATTTCAGACAGATGAGACACAGAGAAACTGGTGCCAGGGTTAATGCTTGAGCTAATGAACAGTTCACAGGCCACATCAACTACAGAGCAGACTACATCTTGTTGCTTAGAGAAATCAAGAGTTTAGAAATCATTGCAAAACATCATACATTTTAAAATAAGAAATCACACCATACTATTAGCCAAAATTAAATGAATGCTGTGGTTTCTGGCATCAACATTAAAGGTAGCGTGTAGGTTGTTATGACAACCATTGATGCTGCCTTTATTGGATTATTGCACTGTTTTTCTACCCACTGCGTATTTACATTTTAGACAGTAAGCTGACATTTTTAGCCTGTGCTTCAGATGAGTAAGCAGGTAGGAGTTCAGTGCCTTGCTCTGGAACAAGTAAATAGAGACTGAATACAGGGATGCCTGTGCACGTACACACATGTGAAACACCAACTTCCCAGTTAGTGGTCAGAGATTCAGCTAAATTGTAATGATGTAGGGCGGGGCCAACCAATAGAAAATCCAAAGCCATGCCAGCACCTTTAAATCTCTGTAAGTAACATGCATGATTAGTGAAAGTATAAACAAATAACGCCTAGTTAGTTGGGGAGGGTGGTAGGTTACAAGGTAGGTCAAGGTAGAGGCCAGTTGGTAAGGTGTTGCTCAACTCGGGTGGGAGCCAGACTAGCCTCCTTCTGCTTCCAGTTTGTTACAGCCTACTGCTACAACCATCAGCCAATTATCTTAGCATAGCACAAAGACTGGAAACAGGCAGAAACAACTTAATTGGCATTGTCCAGCAAAGACTTGAGGAGTTTCAGAAATAGTCTGTCACATACTGTAACTGCCCATAAAAGACTAAACTGCATCTGCATCTGCATCTGCAGCGTATTAGATGAGACTCACCAATAATGCCTCTTCAGTCCACACGTAATCTGTGTTTTTCCAAAACACATTATTAAATCACTAAAGTTTTGTCTGTAGCTTCCAGATGTATGTAGAATTATTTCCCGTGAGTTTATTAAACATCTGCAGCCATCAAACTGTAAAAGGATCCATACAAACATATTCAAAGTGAGAAATTCAGTGGTAACTTCAGTAATTACTCATGAGTCAGGATTGGTCAGAATGTAACATTAAATTATTTTGTGAACTTTTCCACAGGCTGTCCTCATTTGCTACGTCAGGGATGTTTGCATATTTAAAGTTTCACATAATAAAACCTACAAAACTGCAGAAACAGATACCATAACTGAGAGAAGTAATGAAAGTACGGTGGCCGGGATGTTTCAATCCAGAAAGCAAATGTTGGGTGCGGATGTTCTGATGCGTCTCAGATGCTGCCTGTGTGTATTTACTTTCTATGTTTCCCTTTGCTTTAAGTCTTTCTACTTAAGCTAACTACTGTCTGGCTTAGGCCCTCTACTTAACACAGAGTCATGAGTGGTATTGATCTTCTCATATCATCCAATGACAGCAAATTCCTCAAAGTGTTGAATTGTTACTTTAACGCGTCATTATCTGTTATATGCATGACATTCATGGTGAAATAGATTTTTCTATCTTAAAGAAACATGAGCCTCAAACAACTTGCAACTTGGCAAAGTTGTGTGTATATTTAGTCTACAGCAGCTGTAGGGAAATTTCTTGTTAGAAGAAAGGGGACGTTCCATCTTCCGACATTCTTACTGACTTCTGCCTGTTACAGTCTGTGCTGCTCTGTGCTAACCATAACATATTGTGGTTTTTCATTTGTCTTCATCACCACCACCATGCAAGGCAATCACAGTGCCCATCTCATCCCCAGAACCATGAAGGATGGATGAGACTGGTGGAGCGCTCCTGTTGTCTTACTGTAGAAATATGTTAAATCCCTGGGAAGGCTTTCATGTTTCATATGTCTGTCATTCAGAATGTATCACCTCATTTGACTATATATTGTTATGACTTAACAATGGAGAACTATAAACACATACTGTAGCTGTCACAGTCCCTGACTGACTAGCCTATTACCATCTGTCTTTGTAAAGTGACTGGCCTTATTCATAAAAGCCTTGGATGAGAGTGTGCTGTGTTGTGGGAAGGACAGAGGCTTTTGAATGAAGCTTTGATCATCACAAATGCATATCAACAGACATTTGTCAGAGGCACTGCTTTATATGCAGAATACAACTTCACTGGTAATCAGGAAGAACAAACTTAACCAAGCTTTTAATTGTTGTTTGTGTAACTGTCTGATCCTATTTAAATCATACTGCGGGATCTGCACAACATTAAGGCGTATAAGTGGCATAATAAGGGGTTTTACAGTATATTCTCTCTAAACGGAATTTGGGGTTTCCGTAAGAATAGAGTTAACAAGGCAATTAAGACATAATCGTTAAAGTCTCTGTAAATTTGGAACCACACAAAATTTGACAGAGCAAATCCACAACCCCAGTTTGAAAAGCTCCACTGAGGTGCCTTTGTGCCACCAACCCTCTCCTCCAGCTGTTCCCGACTCAATTTTTGGAAAATATAATGGGGGTAATGATGACAATCAGTAGAACTCAAGCAGTACAATTCTTTTTTCAAGAAATGCCAATTAACCTTGTAAGGTTTTCAATAAATTCTCAATTTGTTCTATTGTTCCCCATTATAATTGGATTAAAACAGAGGAATACAAATACATATGCCTGAAATGTCCACTTTAAGAAATTTTAAGTATTCCAGCCATTTACAGCATCTTCTGGCCATATCTGTTTGATCTCTACATATACTAATCATCTCATTAATAAAATCTCCTATGAAGACATTATGGTTTGCTCTTGTGTAAATCAGTGGATTTCACTTAATGCTGACACCTGTTGCCTGTTTCTTGGGTGCAGTGCAACAAGAGATATCATTGCTTTATGAAAGTGATGGGACCTAATTACACATCCAGCAGACAACCAGCATTACCATTAATTTTAAGTCATCTTTCAAATTAAAGGTCAACGTGACTCACATTTGCTGTTCGTTTGGCTCGTTTGTGCCAAATCATCTTTTATGTCATCCAGTATCCTTTTTTCAGTCCAGCATATTGTACAGTACTTAACATCAGAATACTTTCTACTACTGACAGAGAAATGATAAATACACTTAACCGTTTCATTACTGACGTGTCTGTCGCAAAGCCAAACTTCTTCCAATCTTCTCAAAACTCAGCCAGAGAAGAGACCCAATGTGAGCTGTAACTCATTCTGTATTTCATGCACTGTACAGTACATGAATTACAGAATTCCTTCTAGGCATCTAAGTGACAGATCCACGACTCTTCCCCCCCCCCTATTGCTGTTAAAGGAGACATGGCCCATTACGCGAAAAAGGGGTTCAGTATTTTTTCTTTAAGTGGAGCAGTTGAATCATTTTTGCTGACTAGGTTGTGATAGAATCAACCATAATTCAAATAAAAGGCTTTTGTCTTGTGTAAAATTTTTATTTTAACACATTTTTACTGTCATTTTACAGCTGACAGAGCAGGTTTGTCACAGTTTACCGTAAAATATTTAGATCTAAAGAGCAAACTGAAAACTGGGTTTGGCAGTGGATTCACGTACATCACCATTCCTCTGTGAATTAATCCAGTATTCTTCTTCATGTTCATCTTTTTTGGCTTTTGCAGTTCCTTTGAGATGGAATGAAAAATACATTTGAGAATTGATTAATAAGGTAGTGAGTCTATTATTCACAAACACATTCTATTTTGGGGTTTCGAGATCATTGTCAAAAAATGCCCTGGTTCACACCTGACTGTGGGGCCATTGTTAACTGACATTATACAGATATATCCTAATACACATTCATGCACATATTCCTATATCTTATACACACAAACACACATTCCTAGGGATTGGTTCCCACTGAGAGACCTCCTGAAGGGGAGCATCACACTGAGCCAGAAGACTGGCAGTCTTTTTTCAGACCCCCCCTCCTGCAGACTCCAAAACCCACTCTCCTGCTCCTGTACATGAAATATGGAACAAAGATGAATTATACACAACACCTGCTCATTTGACATGCCAAATATACACGCCTTATGTGGCGGTACAGGAGCTTCTGTGGCTGCACACCTGTTCCCCAATGTGACAAGGCAGTGATGCCTCATTTAGGTGTCCCCACTGAATCATTCTGCCTAAATGTATTATTGATACATTCAATCTTTCATGTCGCTCAACGTTTGACCTCTCACTGCAGGCTTTGCAGTCAGTGTGTATCATAGAATGTACTCTTTGATTTGTCAGTGTTTAGTTGCTTTTTACAGAGATGAATGTGTTTCAGGAGGGAAGAGTATTGAGCACAAGGTTGAGCGAGCAGTAATTGTATGTTATAATTATACTTACAAGACTGTTAGTCACATGAGCTTGCAGGTGCACTCAAATGAATGGATTTGACATTCAAGACATAGAGATGGGCATATTCAGACAGTTCACGGGGAATGTATTGAGTTCAATAATGGAGTTTTTGCGACAAGTATCTGTACAAGTATAATGGCTTCATTTCAAGATTTGTTCAGACTATTATCATACATGCCATAGATGTTTTCAGGAACATATTCCTTGATTTGATCTTGTTGCTATTCATATGCAATACTTACGTGAAAGAAAAAAAAATGAGTGCACTCACCATATTTTAAAGGCACAGAGGACAGTTCCATTAAATCCTGGGTATTGGGTAAAACCTTTGCTGTCACACACTGTTAGCCATTGTATGAAGAACTCTGTCGATAACTGCCAAAGCGAGACTAAGCACTAGAAAGCTTTTAAAATATCACATGCTGACAGTTACATTTAACCGGCATTCCTTCTCTGGATAACTGCATGTGTGCTGTTAAGTCATGCTCTTCCCCTCATCTTGTCCCGTCCCTCCACTTACCCCATTGCACATCACTCCATAAAATATGCCTACCGTCTGCCTCTTCCTCCACATTCATGATAACAATCATTATCACTCTCACATGGAGACATGGCACCCACCAAGATGGAGACTGCCAAGGCTCACGACTGAAAGGTCACTCAGGAGGGGAGATGGAGGGAGGTAGAAACAACGAGGAAATGTAACTGAATCACATAGATGAGGCCCAGAAGCAGACTCGGGAGGCAAAACAGGTGAACTTAAAACAGTCATTATAGATCAAAAAGCATGATTACAGTTGCACATGTGAAAGTAACCAGACAAGGGAATGATTCCAGAGGGTGGCAGAAGGTCATCAAAACATCTGTCCTCTATATTGTACTGAGAGTAATGGCTCAATAGTGTCAAAAGTGCATGCAAATGTTTTAACATTTTTTACTTACCAAAGTCATGACCGCACCTTCAAGTTAGCCTCTGTTTGAAGATGATGTCTTCCTTTCTCAGCTGTGATGGATAGACTAGTGCTGCTACACATATTTTTATTTTCTTTTAACGATTCTTTTTTGTCATGTTTCAGTACTCAGTTACATTCAAACGAAATTAGTTCTCTGCATTAACCCATTAGAAGCAGTGGGCAATTCAATCAGCCAAGTCCAAACAATGTAAGTGCATTTGTATCATGTGTTTTTACTGTTGTAATGATAAAAGCGGCGTCAGCAGACGGACATCAGACATGAGCTAAGCTTAAGTTTACTAGCTAGTATGGTCTTGGCTTCTTTATAATCTACTTCTTAGAGCAGAACGAATAACTGAGTAGTTTAAAAAAACTGGGTGGTGTTAAGACTGCTAAAAACAGAAATATAGATTTGTTACAAGTGTTAGTGGAATTCTAATAAACTTTTCTTACTTCTGCCACATTATCCTGAAACTCTAGTTTCATTTCAACTCTGTAACCATTTCTTGCAAAGACACCCTGCACACAGATCATATATTTTTTGAGGCATATACAGATATTACCTTTGTGTTACACCCTTACACTAATTTATTAGATCAACAGGAGGAACTATAAGAGAGGGGGATGCTTTTGCCATGTCAGGAAGTATGGACACACATACTCTCAGTACCGTGTAAATAGCACATAGGCTGGGCAGCCTGGGACCACTGCCACGAGCCATACATTTGATATTGAACTACTAGAACAAAGAGCCTCTGTCTGAGAGTTGATTAGATTTGAGTAGCTATAGAGATCAAATTATATGATCATCAAATACAGTTTATGACCATCAAGCGCATCGATTTCCGTTATGAAAAGCACTAAACAGGCCTCGTGAGTGGGTGTCTCCTCTTCTGCATACAATCCCACACTATACTTGTGAAAGTAAAGACATTAGGCAGGCATAGTGATTTACCTCTTGCTGTGAAATGAATGAAGGTCCAAGTCATTAAGTAGAAAATCTGAAAATGCTGTTGCTATCTGCTATATCGCCAAGTTCAGAGAATTTACAGCTCACTAAATTGCAGAATACTGCATGTCAGCATTTGCTAGCCAATATGATACATGTTAGACTAGCCTAAATAGAAGCAAATGTTGAAAGCATCCTAAGTGACAGTTTTACGAAGTGACAGCGGTACATAACAGGATAGATGAATAAAGTGAGAAAACAAAACATTCAATCCATTTACGCTTGTACAGACGTGCTTCCACTTTGCTAAATGCAATTAGAGCCCTCCACTCTCTCCAAGTGACACCCTGAAGGCTTTTTAAGAAGTTAGCACAAATAAAAGATGTGATGGGAGGTAAGGTATAGCCAGAGGAGGGCTTCTCCCACTGTGTTTGTGTGCAAGACAGAGACCGGCAGAATTAAAAGACTACACACGTTCCCTCAGAGGAATCTGCATTGCTTAGCCCCCAACAGGGAAGAAGGTAGAGTGAAAACTGGAGCAAGAGAAGTCTCCGTGAATCATACTTCACTGTTTGTTCATCCTCTCTCCATCTTCATCTCTCTCTCGCTTCTATCCTCTCAGCTGAGAGCAGAGAAAGATGCACGGCGCGTGTAGAATGGTGAAGAGCCCTACTGAGATGAGTTGCAGAGTTATCTTTTTCGTGTGATGTTCATCTTGAGATGAAACACACTAGCCACCCCTTTGGGGCAATGAGCAGGCGTCATAAACCAACTAGAATTTTTTACTTTCAAAACCTCCCTTTTGTCGTTTGTCTCTGCTTGTTTTATCTTTTTTCTCTGTACTACTTCTTGCAAGTGGATATTACACACCTCCAGTACACTTTACACTCTCCCTTTGTCACAGTAGCTTTCACTGTCTCAGAGGGCCTTGCCTTTCTGACCAAACTGTACCACATCCTCAGTCTTGATGTCTTTTGAGGCTTCATGGCAGTGATGTTTACTCACTCCAACAGCACTGAATCATACACATCAAACCAGTGACTGTGTATGTCTGTGTGTGTGTGCCTGTGGATCAGAGGTTGGTTGGAAGTCATCTGTGTGAAACCATAGAGCAAGTTTTGAAAAATGGTAGACTCACTCCTGAAGAAATACAACCCTTCATCCATGTTAACACTGCTTTCGATTTGATTCTGTCTGTAGCACAGCTGTCTGTCATGGTATTGAGCTCTGGACTGGAAGACTGGAAAAATAGGATTCAAGGACACTTGCAACACTTGCACTTGATACTGTGATCCAGAGCGTATGGTGGACCCAGCTCAAGCCTGAGTCACTGAGATGGTTTTTGGAGTTGGTTGAGGTCACAAAGAAATGCCAGTTTAAAGGTGCCAGTCTTTACTCTATGCTATGCTAGCACAGGGGGAAAGCTGGAGAAATACCGTGCAGTAAGAGCAGTTATCTCATGGGTCTATAGATTTCTTAATCCAAACAGAATTCCGAAATATTGACCCCCAGGGGCTGAGAGGATTATTAATTATTCAGTTTTCAGTAAGCTGGACCATGTTGAATTATGGTAAACACTTAGCCCTGAATATTGTTTCGAAGCTGTCATGATTCCTTTGTCAGCTCTGTTTATTTTGACCATTTTTGGACAGACTTTATGCATTGGACAACTACTTGATTACTCCATTTCTAGATGACAATTAAAATTTTCCACACATCTACAACTAGTTTTAGCTGTACTTATTGTACTTACGTTTGTAGTCACGTTGCACAGATGTACTGTACATAGGATGTACATGTACACAAGAATTCTTGTATGATTCGTAACCACAAATATTGCAGATAAATATAGAGTGTCCATGGAGGGCAGAGGACAGCCGATGATCTTCACGGGGCACCCTGTCCACCAGCTGCCACTAAGGGGTGTTGTCGTATGCACTTATTTGTAAACTGGCGATGTATACCCTCTGTACATTCTGTGATATAGAGAAGAATTGACACTGGGGAATTCAAATGATGAGCAAGTTTAGCAGTCTAATGGTGTTTTGCAAGTTCTGGATTCTCCCTCTATTGACATGTAACAAAGGTGTAAAGAGTGGATATATATGAATGAGCTGTTTAACCATTTAGCCAGATGTGCTAATTATGAATATGCAGGTTTAATGAGAGACTGAAAGTATTTTCATTTCTAATTATTAATATGATAACTCTGTGTATATAACTTACCCAAGCTTGTCTGTTGTGTGTCTTCAATCAAGCTTACACATGTTTTCGTCCTCACATGCCTGTGCACATGCTATATATCCTTATGCAAATATCTGTGTGTGTCCAGCTATCTGCCAGATGCAAAGCGACATGTCTCATGTGCCTAACCTCAAGGGGTGTCCTGTACTTGCTGCCAGCCTAATAAACTTAATGGACTTGTAGCTAACCCAGAATGAGTTTATCAGGTGGCTTCATTTCACACTGGCATTTTAAACTCCTCATATTTATGCAAATTGAGAAAGCAGTCAAGGGCCAAGGCCAAGTAATACCAGTGAGGAAGCATCTAATAAAATGTCTTGTCAATGATATTTATTATTTTTGCCAAAATAAAATTTGCTAAAAAAAATGTTCCATTAATAGAATATTGTGAGAATTGTGATTGCAATCTTTTCATCATTGCAAGTGATGAAAAGTCAAATCATGTACCTTCTTGATTAAGCTCCATTTAGCATCTTAATCCACCACAATTCCAATACAACCCTTTCTTTAGACCCACATTTACAAATCACAAATTCTTCAATTAAAAATATAGTAAATCAGAAAGCATCTTTCATTATGTCAACAGCACTGCAGCGTCATTAGACTATACTATTCTCATTCAAATGTCACAGTTTGTTTTTGCTGAATGCAACTCAGATTTGAGCTTATCAGAGGGACACTTCTGGTAGAGCGTTTGAAAATCTGCAGCTGACTAAAGGGCACAGCAGCAGAGACGGATGCTGAGCTGCTGATGCTACTGCTTCTGCTCCTGCTCGGAGAGACAGCAGCTGTTGAGACTGCTCTGCCAAGATGATCATAACCCTCACTCACCACAAATGCACCACAGTCTTGTAGTCTAAGTTGATCTCAAGCGCATTGTTGCATTGTTTTCAGCTTGTTCTGCGTCCATACCTTTTTTGTTTCTGTGCTGGGTTCTGTGATTCTCCTCTATTCACACACATCTTTAACCAATAACAAGGCTCTCTGTTCCATCTCTCTCCTTCATTACGTTTCCCTCTCTTATTTTCATTTTTTTCATTCAACAGCTTTATTTCTCTGAAGGATGGATCCTCTCTGCCTGCTGCTGGATGGAAAATAAATTGCTCCACAAAAACCCAAGCAGCTCATGAAAACCCACCTCTGCCCAGCTTAATCAATAGCAGAGCCTCTAATTAAACGCTCCTTCAGTTTCATACACTCATACACTTCACCCTGTAATTTTCTTTCTTTCATTTTATGCACATGGGCTACTTTTTACTTGCTTTCTTTGATTTCACCCCACCCCACCAGTCGACACTTCTTTACCATATCATAGCAGGTGGACCTCTATAAATGTCAAGCACCGCTGTGCACAAGCCGATCATAGATTTAGAGCTTGCAATTATGTCAGAGTGCCTGGAAAAAAAAAAAAAGAAATACCATGGCTCAAGGGACCTTAATAGTTACCTTCACCCATAATTTACATAAATTAATTTCACTCAGTATATATTTTTTATAGACAGATCCATACTGGCCAGGTCACATTGCATAGATCTTTCACATAAGACTGAAACTCTTGTAACATCATAAACACCAAGCAGATGATGGTCATTCCCATATATCAGAGTTTTATTACAAACTGCACAATTTACAAGAGGTGAAACTACAGATCACTGACTTGATCATGTTCAACATCAAGACCCTGGACATTTTCTAATCCTACTGTATCAGTGACTACATCCTTACGACTTTGCAAAGCAGATAAAACCTGATGAATGTTGGAATGGCTCCTTTGGCCTCATGTGATTAATAACTTTTTAACCAGGGTTTAGTCGTTAACAGCTGCCGACAGTCTGCTTCTCATTTATTTAGGATAGGCGTGTCAGGCACAGTATCCTTGTTTTTCCACCCTTGTCCTTTTTTGTAGTCTTCCTAATGTCTCCCTAAGTTGTTTTTTATCCATAATTTAATGCTAGAAAAACCAGCTGAATGTACATGGTAAGCCCACTACCTTAGTCATACACGTGCACAGTTTTGAAAACATAGTTCAATATTTTGGGAAAAATCATTGTTATTTTTCTTGTCTAGTTACACTGATACCACTTTTCGCATCTGTGCTTGGAGATAGAGCCAGAAAGACTGCAGGAAAAATAGATAGTTTGCTTCTCCCCAGCTGTTGAAAATATGGTAAATCTACTAGCACCTCTAATTAGCATGCTATATCCTGTTCCTTTAAGCTGTATTCCATCACTTCTCTCAGCCACCGTTCACTAAGACATAGTTACAGCAAGTAGTAACTTCCCCTGAACTTCTGTGTAAAGTATTTTTACAGTGTGATATTATTACTTTGATTTACAGGTCTGAATACAGAAAATGCAATGCCTTTACCATTAGCATCAGCAACAAAAATGTAGAAAAGATGACAAAATCATATTAGTTGTTTAAAACAGAGTTGGATTGGGATCAGCTAAGTCCCTTGTTTCTGCTGTTGCTGTTTGTGTACATTTTTTTTCCTGTGGCAATCTGCGCTCTGCAGGGACGCAAGGAGAGCTAACTCTGAAAGGTTTTGCCTGAAGATAAATTGGGTAACCTTCTTCTGTCATTAGTAATACCTTTTCCACTGGTGAACAGCAAGACAGAACAGGCAGAGGGGGTGATGGAGGGGAGAGAAGCCAAAGGGGGTGTGAGGGAGGGGGATGAGAGCCAGGAGTCAGCGGTAATTAGGCATGAAACAGAAGCCCACTCGGCTCAGTTATGGCTTGAGTTTCACACCTTCAGCCATCTCTCTGTGCCTCCAAGGCTCAGAGCTCAGCGAGGGCTGTGACTGCTGCGAGGTGTCCAGCTGAAACAGAGAGCAGACCTGCAGCAGCCCTGTCCTGGCTCTTCAATCCATCACACGACCTACAGACTTATATCTCAGTCTGGTCGGCTGGCATGGAGGTGCTTTGTGTCTGGCTGAGTTGTCATGACTGTCTGGGGCACGTGATTATGAATCCCACTAGAGTCATGGTTAGAAGCAACTTCACAGGTGAAACAACTTCAATGTGGAATGCTTTAATTTGTAGAAATTTCAACATGCAGAAATATAATAAAATTGTGTTTTAATAAAAAGTAAATAGTTACACTTTTATCTTTATTGCTGAAATTGAGATTAGATTGATATATCTGTCATAGCTGTAGAATAAGAATGATGACAGATCAATGATACAATTAGCTTAGCCCAGGTTTAGAAATGCAGGTAGGGATATTTTTTTAACATTGATGGAAACCAGGCTTCCTTTGCTCACTGACTAGCATGTGTTTTTTTCAGGTAAAACAGCATTTCACAGGAGTTGCTATTCTGAAGTGCACAAATTCACATCCAGTTTGATTTATAATATTAACATTTCTTGTGTAATATTTCTATACTAGGATACTGACAGTTACCAAGGTGAAAATATACTTTTTTTTCGGTTCATTTGAATGTATGTGTGAGGTTTTAGTGCTTTGTCTGTAAATAGGAGACAACAACATGCTCAGAAGTAATAGTAGAAGTGGAAGTGATATGATAAACTAAAACTGTAATATTTAGGTGGATTCTGCAGTTAAATATGTAATTTAAGTGCTGTTAAAGCACAGAGCCAGTATTTCTTAGTACTTCAACAAATTTGATGAAATTACAGCATTTAAACTGCTTCTCAGTGAAATGTTACAATAGGACAGAATAGTGATATTGCTTGTGCTTTTCTAATTTGGAGTCAGATACAAAATACTACATACAGTTTTCAAGATCATGTAGATGGCATTTCCTGTAGTTTGCTAGTGCGCTAGTGCCACTCATAAAAAGTGACAATAAGTGCTGATGACTTTGCTGCAGCTTCACAAGTTGTAAGTCACTTTATAGAAATATCTATACCAGTATCTCTTAAATGGACAATTTCTTTGTCAAAGGGAAAAATGTTAAGTGCTCATAACAACCACTACTGCAGCCTCTGTGACAACTGAAAATGACTAAATGTTTTTGTATAATGTTTTCTAAAAAACAAATACTAATTGTCACAAATTTGTTACAAAAATAGAAAACTATCCTTCCATCTAGCTTGGAACTATGAATCAAGTCTGGTAGTATTTATTAGTTTGTATTCCCAGGTGTACTCTGAGCAAGCATTATCAGAATGCAGGTGCTGAAAATGCAGCTGAACTGTTTTCGCTTTCCTCTTCAAAATAAGATCCAAGTGGGGGGCTCACCACAAGCGTCCCTCAAACCTCCATGACTGCACTGTTTTTGGAAGAGGCCTGTGTTGACAGGCCCTTCATTAGAGTCTTTGTCCTGGAAGAGCATAGTACGTAATTAATGTCTCCATGATGGATTACATGGGTGGGTTGCAAACAGCGACGAGGTCGGCAGAAAACTGGAGAATTGATGGGAGGCTATTTTCCCTATCGAACACGCCTACTGTGTGCCCCTCTGCACTAGCACTAAAATTGCTGATTATAAAGTCACAATATTTACACCAGTGGTGAATTTAGTACAGGTGTGAGTGAAAATTAACCCCCCGCGTCTTCACTTTCTCGTTTCTCTTTGCGCCCATGAGTGGGAATCAAAGTTGGATGCGGCCCGACAGATGATCTTCTTTATTACAGTTCTCACAGGTGGGGCTTTGGGTCGATGTAAACCATTAATCAAAGCCATCGTTAATGATGCAGAAAACGCTGTGAAAATTAAACCCCTTCTGTTCCCCTTTCCATAATGTTAAGGTCCTACGGTATGTGTTCAGTCTGGTATGGTGAAGACTGTGCATCTGTCAAGACTACATGTACGATATCTTGTTGTACTTGTTTTCTTTATCAGTAAGAAACTGATTACTGATGTGAGTTCTGTAAATATCAGCCACCACTGTCTTACTACTGAGTTTTAATGATCTTGAGGTACTTTGCTTTGTGTTAAATTGTAGCTCAAGGGTTTAGTTTAATGATTTCAACATTTGACTTCCAGATAAAATGCCAGGATGAACGTCAATATGCTGATTTTCACACACAACCGCCAGGCAGTGTTTTAATAAAACAAACTAAATCCGAACTAATGGCAACAAATGGCTTTTTACATAAGAGATCAAGTGGGCTCAAGTAGAATGGCATCTAATTGAAAGTGCAGGGAATGTTTGATCTCAGTGTTTTCATGTGATACCATCCCCAGGGAAGCAGAATGCAAAATTATCCATCCAAACACTGGAAATGGTTTGGATTGATAATATAGTTTAAATCTGACAGGAACTGATTTGCACAAAAACCCTTCACGTTTTAACGTAAGAATTCTAGTATCCTAATGTATGTCAGTCAGTTCAGTAGCAGTTGTCAAGATTTCAGTCCAAACACATTTGACTGTCTTTCTGTTGTTTGGTGTACAGTGTAGTGCACCAGTGGATGAAGTGACTCGCTCAATTATACATTTACTTAGACAAGTAATAAAGTGCTGCCACTCTCTGCCAAAGCTGGTGCTGATTATACCGGCTGTACAAGCTGTTGTCCCAGCCTCCTGTTCCTCACTGATCAAGACATTCTTCCCAAGGAGAGGCACACTTATTGGAGCGACTGCAAGTTCTAGTACTACTCTCATAGACTGTCGAAGGCCCTTCTTTCCTACATGTTTTTCTCCCCATGTGGGATTTTAGTCATCAGATACAATATCTAAACACCATTTTCCATCAGTTGACCCTCTAAGCATGCCTTATGTTTACAGACATGATAGGCTTGATCAGGACCATAGGTTCTGACTTTTATACTCCCATGGTTATGGAAAAAACTAGCCATACTTCTCTCAAAGGATGTGCTGGCATTTTTTATTTAACTGTTACCAGCACTAAAATAACATCAAAAGAAATGATGCGATCATGGAGGAGAAAAAAAAAATCCTTTTGCTTGTTGTTTGTGTCTTTCCTTTGATGAAAACGTGTTAAAGCTAACATGCAGCTGGGTTGTTTGATGCTGTGAAAACCTGCTGTTTAGGAAGACATGTGATGTCCCATTTGTTTGTGGTGGGTAGTCTCATAAAAAAGCATTACTTGTGAGTGGTGAGAAGGAACTTGGAAGATCCTGAATGCGTGATGCACAAGCATTTACATATTTCAATAACACAGTTTATGTTTTTCAAATTTTAATTTGCGATTGTTTGTGGCCAATTTATTTTTCTTTTTTGATAAGGATGCAAACATCAGGGGCATAGCTGTCTTTATGTGTTCTTACTAATTGGATGTGAACTTGTGACTTACTGTGTATACCTTATTTCTACACATACCTTCCAAGTTTTCTAAAACTCCCAACCACCATAATGTATGGGATCCCGAGGAGGTCATTTTCCTGCCTTACTGTGAAAGTGACAGACTGACAGTTTCTGATTGAACTGACGGCTCATGACTAGTGCTCGGCTGCCACATTTGGAAAATGATGACAGGAAGAGATCCTGAAGTTAATTAGACCTGCCTGCATGTGAGACAGGGCTTCAGTTAAAATCAATTAGCCAACTTGATAATCTTAAATTAACCTGATCTGTTTCCAAGCTATACAATACTTAATTTCATTCCTTATAACCTCACTCTCACTCACAATCACACACTCACACACTTTGACACATGCTCTGCCTGGCTAATAATTTATCATCTACTGTATGACATGATCATGTAGAGTATTTGAAAGGTAATAGTATTGACACATATTCCTCCTTACTGCAGATATGTGACTTGGGGATAATGACGGTTCTTCCAATTAACACTGCCGTGCTTTTGGATGCGAATGATTTTTCATCACTTTCATCGTAATGTGTCTTTTTGAAAATGGATACGTGAAAACTCGGCACATGCTGTAAAAGTCATCTGCTTAGCAGTGCAGAGCAAAGACAACATCTGTGGAAACAACCTTATAATAGACTGTAATTCATAAAAGAAACTACCCAAGCTGTTTAGAATGAACACTTTAAAGTAACGCAAGAGCTTTTGGAATTATCCACGCTGATGCTTTCATAACTGTTTAAAATGTTTCAGGTAAACAACACCGTCTTGGATAAAAGAATCAGTTCCACTTAGAGTAGAAATATTAAATATGTGGTCAAATGGTCATGAGCACTAAAATACTGTCGCTCAATATAAGTCCTTTCCTGGCCTCTGGTTACCAGGGAAACCTTTTATGAAACCTTTTAGTTCTGTGTGTGTGTGTGTGTGTGTTTATTAAATAATGTGTTTGTATATTTATGGTAATTATGCAGCTGGCAGCATCTGCAAGACTTAATCATAGCTGTATGGATGTGACTTCTGTATACAGACAACTACTACCCACTCTTTAGTCTTGTATAATGTAAATATAGTATTTACCTAAGTGTATGAGAACTGAGTGGACGCTTGATCTTTGTCAACACAGGAAAAGGAAAAATAATACAATTAATAATGGCTGGATTCCACTTAACTGTTTCCGTTTCAAGGTCCTGGTTGTGAAAGTTTCTTTTAAATGTGTAAGAATTAATTCTTTCTTGTTTTTCTTAGAAATGATGACATTCTTCCTGTTACTTAGAAGACGGTGACACGGTTGAGTCACCTTTTGCCAGGTAGGTTGCAGGAATAGTCCTGGAAAATAATGGTTGTCATTCACACATTGTGCTCTTTATTGCTCTTCTGCCTTGCTATTTAAACCAAATATTTCACCCCATTGACAGAAAACGTATTTCTCTGTGATAGTAGATATTTCGTAACCTTATCATAGTTATCAAGGAGCTCACAGAAGCTTTCTCCAGAATAAAAGCTTTGGCTAAGAAATAAGTGAATTCCTCATGTTAAATTTGTTGACACTAACAATTTAGAAAGTTACCAGCACTAGCCTTAAACATTGTTCTGTACATTGTGTTATCAGTGTGATAACTATGATAAATTCCATTCAACATGGTGTGGTATTTTTTTTTTCGACAACTTATGGTTTTTTGTTTTCCAAAAGTATAGCTCATCCTGCATGCTTTTTACAATCATATTCATATAGTGAATCAGAATGAACAGCAACAGTGAGACAAACAAGGTTGACAGAATGGACAGGTTAGTTGCTGAAACAGTAAGTTGTCACTCAGAGGAAATGTGCATTCCATTCATGTTGATGGCTAAACTGCATCATTTGGACAGACTTCACACAGTGAACTATTTTTCTTTATATTTGTTCACACAAGGTAATGCTGACGTGCATGGCCAATCGGATCAAGCAGATGCACTGTTTTGACTTGAGGGAAAATCTACAGTTATCCATACAGATAGACTGATGCCATACTGAGAGAGCCGACTGGTGGAGGTAGGATATGAGTCTACATATCCTATATGAGACATTTCTGCTTTACCATCTCCTCTTCTTGTCATATATCAAAGGATTTAAAGGTGTGAGGAATCCACATCTTACACATTCCAAAATGTGCACTTCAGCTCACACACTCATAGAAACTTAGTGTTTATTTTGAGAGGGACTGTCACTTCTTTATTGTTGTTCTAATAATTCACTTCAGTATGGTAGTTATCAGTGAGAGAACAGTAACGATGGATTATGTATTGTTTTCTTGAAAAGCAGTGTGCATAGTAATCCAAGGTGGTATCTTAAAATAGTCTAAAACTAATCAGTTTTAATGGACAGTATATACATAAACTGTAAACTAGCTACACGCCTTAAATTTCTCAATTATCAAAAAATTTATTGACTCATGTTCACGTTTTATTCTATGTTTTAGATTAAATGGCAAAATAATATTGTGGATGGAGGAAGAAGAGAATATGCACATTTCCCCATGTGTGTACGTGTGTGTGAAAGACATCTGTAGCCCTTTAAGGTTTTTTGTTGTCATATCTCCTCCCTTCTCCTTGTGTGGCATTCTGTCAGAGCCAACCCAGTGACATTTTCAGGCAGCTGAACTCTGGGACCTTTCAGTGTCACCCTCTGTTGTCATTTCTGACTGCTACAGCCCAGACAATGATGCACTCGCACTGTGGGGGAAAGATGATATACAGCCAGCCTCAAGGTCTGCCTGCCTCATAGTTTTTCCACTGCTCCATCAAACTGGTGTTCACAGGAAGAGAATAGGACTCACTTCTTTAATGAAAACAAAAAAAGGTTTTAGCAGTGTAATATGTATTCAGGAATTGAGAAGTCTAACACAACTTGTGCATTTGATATTTGACATTCCCTGAAGCTGATGCAAATGTGGAGAAAAAGTGCAATACTTCTATTTTCACAAATAATATTTCTCAATTCGTTTTACTTTTTTAGACACATGAAAGCATCAAAAATAAAAATCATCATTGTCATAGTTCATCATATTCCAGTTTGCGAGCACTAATGTGCACTCTTTAATTGCTCCTGACAAAATCAGATAGGCTTGGTCCCTGAGGGAGTGAATAACCACACACATCTTATCCATAAATCAGGTTCACAAGGCTGATGCAAGGTGGCAGTGGCAGTTATATAGAAATCTCAGCTGAATCGCCTTCCTGCTGCAGGGAAATGTGCCGAGTCACTCACAGCTTTGCTTCTTTATTTCTCTATCATACTTGAACATGTAAATGTGTGTGTGATGCAACAAACAGGCAACAGGTGCAGCTTAAACAACTTTCAACTTGGGTCTTATTAAGATTCAAACACGTATTTGACACAAGCAGTTGCACCCACTCTTTTACCACTTCACTGAGAATTATCTAATTGTCTGTGAGGGTTTAGATTCTTTCAGAAGATAGACTGGAGACTATTTAGCCTAACTCAAACACGCATCTGCCACCAACAGAAAGTCTGTCACTGCAGTAACACTCACCCAATATATATTCACCTATCTCTGAGTTCTCGATGCGTTCAGTTAGCGTGGGGCAGGACAGCTGCCTTTAACCATGTTCTCCTTATTGATTTGAGTCTGGCTGTAACTTGATATCAGGGCTTTGCGAAGTTCTTTGCTGCATTAAGTCGTGGTCCTAATTGAAGCCTCCCAGAGGCTAACTGGCTCGATTGCTCTGACATGTCAAAAAGCATCAGTCAGTTAAATGGGGCTTGGAGATGGAGAGCCGTTATTGCTGCTGCTGCTGCTGCTGCTGCCTGCAGGCTGTGACCTTGTGGTGACTGAGCTTGAAATATCTCCTCTAAAGTCACTGTTCTTCTCTGGAACAACCAAGTTCTATTCTTGACTAGACATCCACCACCGAGTATGTGTGTGTGCGCGTATGTACTGTATGTTTAATGGTATGATGTAGGCATGTGTGAACTTGTACATAGATATTCGAGGCCCAAGGCTGCAAAGTAACCTTAAATGTTGCTCTGAGTGGCTGATTACCCTGCAGCAAATCAGAGATTCTTCTTGGGTTGCTGGAAATGAACATTTACTTTGCTATATCTGCCAGGAGATAGGATCAGAGAATAGAGTACTGTTTGTAACGGACAACTACAGAATGTTGCCATAGTAAGATGGAGGTGATGGCAAGGTGTGATGAGCAACAGTTTACAGTATGTTCCTTGTAATTATATGGCAACTTAACTTTACAGCTAATGCACTGTGTCATGAATGCATATAATATTTTTAATTTACATTTACCCAACATTACATTATAAGATGCAGCTTTTGCTACCCTACTAAGGAGCACCACACAATGTTGTGTTTGGTGGCATGGTGGAGAATTCTGTCTTTAAGCTTGCACATGACACATTTTCTTTTAATGCTGTTTTCTGCACCTCAGTGTCAAAATGGAGGAGGTGGTGGAAGTACCTATTCAAAAATGCCAGCAAGTATCCTGACTTGCTTAAAAAACTCATGTCACTTTTGAATCAGTGGCGACCAGTGGGTTGCTCTCCACAGTAGTACAAGCAAGGCAGTACTGAGATGGGGGAGGCAAACAGAATATATTAACTGTTTAACAAACTGGCTGCTACAGCCTGAAGGTAGTAGGATGGCAGAGGGCACAAACTAAACTGAATTTTGTCTACAAAAGTACCATCCATCCTCTTCCTGGTGAGCTGATGTTGAGAGCCTCTGGCTTTTACCCTCAAGGTGCAACATGGAGTGCTTTAGGCGCTTTGTTGTGCCAACAGCCTTCAGACTGTACAATACCTGTTGTGTGAACAGCCCCACTTACAGCCACAGAGGATAGTGCTGAAGAGGGGCACCTGTGCTAATTGTGAACTAACCTGGAACACTTCCGAAACAGTGAACAGTGAACTCCATTCCTGTGTTGGCTGTATGTTTTATGTCATTGTTTTGCTGAAAGGTAAACCATTGCCCCAGTCTCATGTTTACCGGGACGGACGGACAGAAAGTATTTGAAGTAGTGTTTGAAATTACAGTACAGCATGCAAACCTCAAGTTGACAACTTCTGGTTTAACATCTGCCACCACAGAAATGCTGATAATTTTTTAACCTAGAAAAAAAAGGGGATTATACTGTAGTTAAGTACAACTACATAATTTTTACTTTTTAATAGGACAAACTTTGTGAAGCTCTTTGTGAAGTAAGAATGTTGAAGAAAGAATCTGGTACTTTTATACATGCAAGTCATAAAAATCTGGTTTTAGGTCTTAGTGGTACCTCAAGAGCTGAGATCTTTCAGATGAAATGTGTGAACAAAAGTCTTGAACATTTGAACAGCTTATTATTGGGTCAGAGTGAGACAAGGAGACATTATTTCTCAGGAGCTACATTTCAGAAGTTTGAGAAATTGACCAAAATCTATTGGTACTTATAGAAACTAGAAGGTACGAAATGCAGCTTATCCTGGCACTAGCATGAGACTCAAAAACAGTCTCTCCCTCTCCCTGCTTTGCCATCCACTACTACACTCTGCTCCATCCCTCCGAACTGAGACCAGTGCTTCAGGTGGTTGTCATTATGAAATTACAATAAATAACAATGCTCCAAAACGTACTAATCAAGCAGAAACAATTAGAATTCTAATTGGTTAGGAAGGCAAGCCTCATTTAAAGGCTTTTAGAAGGGGGATATCTAATGTGTAGATCACATTAGGCTCCAACAGCACCTCTCCGAGGTAGGTAGGTAAATAGATGGACTGTATTGCAAGTATTATTTTAATTATTGGGACACCCCTCCAAACCAATGAATCCAGTGCACAAAGCAAGGTCAATACGGATAAACTCGCTCATCCATGCTCAACTGTTTAGAGTTAGCTGTGGCAGCTCCTGGCTGCAGTTGAAACCTTTTGTCTTTGTTGGGTTGTTGTAACAGTTACACATAAACTGTTCTCAGAGATTATGTTGTTACAGCCCCAGCACAGTGCGTCATTTATGGACATTCTAATATTGTTTTCTTTATTACCTTCCTGTGGACATCATGGCTAGTGTAATCTAGTTTTTCGTAGCTGTTTAGCCACTTTGAGGTTAGGTGATACGGATAGGAAGGTGTCTGAGATGACAGTTGCAATAACTGCCACTTATACAATAAGTGTATAAGTGGCAGTATCTCACAGGTACACTTTCTCTTTGATTGATTCTGAAAGATTATGGCTTCAGTCTTTCCCTGTCACTCGTCGTACCAGAATGGTCTATAGAGATGCCTTAAGGGATTTGCTTACACAGCATGGTTTGGCTGGAACTGGCTATCAACACAGCCATAAATCACTTTCTATTATTTTTATGCGTCCAGGCCATCCAACTGCAGCTAATGTTTCCTCTCTCTGCTTTCTTTGCAACTCATTTGAGCTGAGCGGCGACACATGACAACGTGTACATAATAGGAATTGCTAGAATCAGCTTGGCAGAGACAGGGGATCTGTGTGGATTGACTTAAAAGTGCAACTCCCTTGACCTTACAGCAATGTGACATTCCGATTTTCTGAAAAGGGCAATTGAAGACAAATCAAATGCAGCCTTGAATTATAAGAACTTGCCCTCCACTATCATTGTAGAAACTCCAATCCTACATAAATTCTCAATCCTTAAACGTTAAACACTGTAATGTTGCATTGCAAAACTCGTCTCTCAGATGCAGTTACATTTGTTTTTTCTGCACATTTGTACAACTGAAAAAGAATCGGATGTGAGTATTGGATGTCATTTGCTTCAGAAGCAACAAATCTTCTGAAGCAGCTACATCTTTTGCCTTGAGATGATTGCTTCACCTTTGACCCCAATCCCCAACAACCTCCCTCCCCAGCATAGTGTCTAAGGCTGTTGTTGCCCTTGCTGCCATTATGCCCTGACCTTTTCCCTTAGCTCATCATGCTCTTATCAAATCTGATTGCACCATAGCCCTAGAGCAAGCAAAAAAATCTGCTAGAATTTGTCAGGCTGGTAAAGGAGTTGCCAGCCCCATAACCCTTCTGCTTTTTCCATCCATTAATACTTGTGGTAGTTTAAGAAAAACTTATTACCCTATCTGTGTTTCATATTGAAACATCAGCCAGAGATAGCGTTTTCAACTAAGTCAATTAGCTACACTCCTCAACTACTAATATCTCCTCAAGATAGTTTTCAGTGGAACAAATGGAAATCCATTTTCCGCTACCTCTGTGTGAAATCAAGAGACCTTTGTTAAAAAAAAAAAAATCTTTGAATTTGAGTTGTACAGTAAATCTGCCAACACTGTTATTGTAAACTGCAAAATTGTCATCCGAGAACAGAAAGCCTGACAGGCAAAGCAACAGTAACTAATGAGGATGGGGCTTAAATGACAAACATAATCTCACAACATCTACATCACATATTAAATTAATAAAATGCACAAAAATAAAATGGCAAGTATGGAAAGTTAACCAACGGATTACAGTTTGTTAGTTACCAGTGAGTAGGTTTATGGCCTGGTGATCACATTGACAGTATCTAAAAGAACATCTGATGACAGCTTTCATGATTCTCTGCCCAACTTCAGCAAATGCTGCCATATGGTAGATTTCATGTGCAGGAACCTGACTAATTGTACAAAATGTAGCTTTGCATCTCAACTCTCACAGATATTTGCAGATCAGTGTATTAAGGAAAAGGAGCACGCTGCTTGTGCGTCGCCCCACACGCATCATTCACCTTCTCTTTCACAGAAAAATACATACAGACATCATACTACTTTATTGTATTATCATGTGCAATATAATTACTTAGAATACTGTATATCTACTGTATATTTTACCTTGTAAACA
>JAUMHL010000016.1:6890257-6901561 GCA_032362345.1 Sandelia bainsii | reverse complement strand
ACACACACACACACACACACACACACACACACACACACACACACACACACAGGCTGTATTTATTTTGCTTTTCTCCCTCCACCTATTTGGCAGGTGGCACAGTGCTCGGTTCCATTAGGAAAAAATCTATAAAGGCAAATAAACAAGAGTGGAAGCTGCTGCCAGCTTTCTTGCATTCTCTACCAGATAATAGAAATGGAAGTGCGATAAGGTTCTTGTATAACCTCCCACACACAGGTGTAACTGAGTTCATGTTCCCTCTCCTGCATTAGGATTCTGGCTTAGGCACTAGTTAGTGCTATATGGTTTGGTCTTTAATAAACTGTACACATGTATACACATAATGCACAATGATATGTGCAGCAGTTTGTGGTACATTTAACATTTATTCAAATCAAGTGTTAAATGTCGATGTCTTTGTTTGGGTGGTTTTAATATATGTATTTATTTCAACAGTATACCTCAAACTTTGCGCACAGTAACTGGTTGACACAAGTTGGAAAATAAACAGGAGGAGTTGCAGTGATTTTGTTATTCATGCATCAAACTAAGCTTGACTCATTATAAATTAAAGCATCTGTAATATGTAGAGGCAGGTCCTTTTACGTAGGGAGCCATAGTGAATGATGACATCTTTAATTTATTAAAGGATCAGTGGCGAAACATATCTCGCCTCATATCATCCAAATAAAGGTGAATAAACTTGTCAAGTCTCAGGAACACATCTACTTTTGCAGACAAAAGACTGACAAAGTCTAGTAACTGAGGCACCTTTGTGAACATTGTCAAACAATACATTACTGAAGGCCTCAGATTTTATGCACATTATGGTGACACATTGACTTTTACTGACTTTTCAATGGAATAAAACAGGACCAGACTGGGGTTGGTTCACTGGGCCATGTCACTTCCTCACATTTAATATCCTTATCCTTGGAACAGCTATTGGGGCTACTGAGGTCTCTGCAAAGCTTGTCTTGTCCTTTAAAGGAAGGACTGTCTGCCCTCACTTTCAGCAAAGGGTGGATAATGGAATCAGTGGAAAATACACTATGGGCAGTGGGAAAGTATTTGGAAGAAAGTTTCAAAGCAAGATTATTTTTCCTCATATCCTGGGATATAGAGAAAACATATGTACTTGCCATTGTCATGGATATTGTTGAAGCTTTGGTCGATTAAATTTTTCTTTGTCCAGTTTATTCTTCACAGTTTGTCTTTTTTATAAAAAACACTGAAGCTAGAATTGTTCAGTTTTTATTTTTATTAGTTATTAAAAACAATATTGCTAATAAGTACTTAAACATAGATTATTCAGAGAGACAGATGGGGATACCACACTCACGACAACACCATAGATATGAAGCTACGGCCAAGAGATGATTTGCTTAGGAATAGCTAGCCTGGTTAAAGAATCCTATCTAAATCTAAAGCTTTCTAATAAACATATATAATTTACTTAATCTGTACGTGTAGGTGTAGGATTAAGGAAACCAGATACGTGTTAATTTGTGAGATTTAGAGGTGCTTGTAGTGGATTTATTTACCCTTGGACACAGCCAGGCAATCCCTCTGCATCCAGACATTATAGTAAACTAAGCTAACCATCTAAAGTGAATTTATTTCCCCAAACAAAACACTTAACAACAAACTAGCACAAGAAAGAAAAGCTACATCTCTACCAACAGTTTTGAACAGTTTTTAAAGTACTGTCATTACCAAACATGGTCAATGTTGAATGAGCCCAGTCTTTCAAGGCCTATTTATGAAGCACTGACGTAAATACTAAAAGTCAAAGACATGAACTGACAGACAACATTAGCCTCCTGCCATCTCAAGCAATCTACAGCTCTGCAGCCCTCTGTGGCAGTGTATGACATCTGGCCCAGTCTGAGTGCTGTAGGCCTACTGTGCTGAAAAGACCTTTTCGGCACATGCATTGACAGCAGAGTGTTGGTGTATCAAGAGAGGCAGGGTGGTGAAGAAGCAGAAAGAGACACAAACAAAGGAGGAAGAGGGAGACTTGGATGGGAAGGGCAGACTAAGCTTTTAAGCTTTTTAAGGCTCTCAGAGAGCAAGGATGAGTCCAAAAGATGAAGGAAGATGGAGAGAGACTTTCTTTCACCCTTGACTCATTCGTCCTGCGGCCACACAACCTGAGGAAAGAGATGCTCTAATGAGCAAGAAGAACACTTCTTTTGTGTGTGACAGAATACAGCTCATACTGTGAACAGTGGGGAGTTAAGTCATTTCATTAATCTCTAAGAATGTCATAGAGTAAGTGCCACATGCATGTATAGCATCACAACTGTGATGCTGCTTTGCTTCAGTGAGACCATACATTAATTATATTTGTGTTATGTTCTTTACACTCGTTTGTGATGTCATTGTAACCAACTGAGCCCAGAAGAGTCGTCACTGAAGTCAGTTTATGATGGAAAACCAAGTGTAACAGACTTCCTCATTCTGAAAAAATACAAAAACAGTGGAAAAAGAAATCTTAGCTGTGGAAATGAGGCAGAAAATGAGGCACAAAGAGACTTCGAAAAAATGTGTGAAGTGTGCTCTTGTTTTTCCACTGTATTACTCTAAGTGAAATCTTGCATAGGGTTGAAGTTGCATAGAAGTCCTTCATTATCTCTCTTTCTTGAGGTGAGGCGTGTGTACATGCATGGGTGCTACTGAGCAGTGCATTTAATTAATGCATGAGCGTTTTGGTCAGTGTATGAGAGAGAGCTTGTGTGTGTGTGTGAGAGAGAGTGTGTATGTGTATGCACGCACGCTGCTTGTCAGGAGCACATGTTCTTAAGGAGCCTTCCATTACATAGTCTCAGCCTGTGACCTGATGGGCATTGATTGGATGAATGAAATTATCAGATGCTGCTGAAGGCCACATAGTACTCTGTGTGTGTGTGTGTGTGTGTATATATACTTGTTAAAGGTGTGTGTGTGTGTGTTTTTCTGTTTGTTGTTTAGTCAATTTATGAATGTCTGTGTAAACTATTAGAGTGGATTTATTGTTGCTTCAGTTTTTGCTATCGGCCACCCAGCGTCTGTCTGCGAGTGTGTGTTTGCATGTGTTCCTGCATGTATGCTGGCGATGATGTCCTCTTAGATTACATGGGGAGTGCAATCTGTGTTTAGCACACTCGCCCTTAGAGGTCGGATTATGGGATAAACAGAGTGGCAGGCACCTGTCACCATACACACATTCGCACACACGCATTGTGGATATTCTTCTCCTGCAGGGTACTATAGGACAGATGCAAGGTGGTGATCAGTGGAGAGTGAGCTGTGGAAGTTGTGCACATACAATGATGCTCATTTATCTGCATTTGCACATGTGCTGACTGCCTGATTAGTTAATTGCTTACGGTGTTCAGACCCTGCAGGCGTGTGGTGGTTGTTGTGTAGTTGTGTGCTTTTTACTATTTACTGTTCTTATTAATGTTTGTGTATGAAACAATAAAGTTCAAACACTAATTATTTACTTAAGCTGCACTGCTAACAGTGAGCTCGTGTTCACTTGTTTTACAGAGTTGAAGACAAAAGAGAAATTACATTTAATACAAACATTTATTTTGATATTTGTCCAAGACTGTTATCAACTTATATGCTTATGCTTTATTGAATAAATCAGTGAAAGAGTAAGAAGAAGAATCCACAAAAAAAAAAAAAGCAACAGAGGTGAACACACTGGACCACTCATGGTCATAACTGATTGTTTGTTTCATGATGACAGTATTGTGTATTTGTCAAATTCAGAAGGTGTCTACTGCAAAGTTATGTGAAGCCATGTTATTTAAATCACACTTATCTTTTTCAGTCTTTGGTTACTTATATCTCTGCAGTCTGTCCTTGCTTGGATTCATCTCACCAGCATTCACACATCCATCTATCCACTTAATGATCCTCACATGCACTCAAATGCTGACATGTTGGCTTGGTATTTAATATTTGGTATTTCTCCTTCAACATCAAATAAAGGATACTACAAAGGCTAAAAAGTGCTAAGTCTCGCTCTCACAGTGCACGTACACTGTTCAGAAATAGTTATTACTATTTCTTGGGCACATGTGTTGTTTCAATGTTAGCTGATTTACTTTTACACATGTTTACACATGGCTCAGAGTTGATGAAGGCCTATTGGATCACATCAGTATCAGGAATTGGCTGATATGCAATGTCCGGGTGTCTGTCAGATTGATGCATCTGTATTAACAGCTATATCTTCCATGGAGTTCCTTCTGTATTGATGCAATCCTACTGAAATTAAAGAATAAAAGAATGCGGTGAAGCACACAGCCTGAAGAACTGTCTAATTACATACAATACAATATAAACATATACCATAACATTTACCAAATGCAATCTGCACTGCAACTGCACACATGCGCTCACTGTTATGAACTCTTTTTCCACCGTGATCTCAAGGACACTCAGTCAACATTTACTGGAGCTTTGATGGCTTTACAGCCAACATTATTATTGCCTCCCTTCCTCCTTCCACCCCAACACCCACCCCCCCTGTCGTCAGCAGGTCTCAGCCTTTTGTATCATGGTGTAATTAACCACGCAACAGGGAGTGGCTCAGCATCCACCTTTCAGCTCTGACTCGAAAGAGCAGGCTTCCAGCTTCAAGCCAAAACCATCTGGTTCTTTATTTTATTTGAGGACAAAGTACATGTGATTTCAAACATATTACTAATTTTCATAGCTCTTCTGTATGTACTTTGTACTGTGTTTTTTATTATCTAAAAGCAAAGCTGCCTTTCAGACTGTTAAACTGTTAAATAGGCTACATTTAGTAACAAATATAAATCCAGTAAAAATTGAGGCAGTAAAATTAGCTTTTTTGTTGGTTGGTCTACTACTTTGGTCTGGACTAATATATCTTAACTTAATTATTGAGTGCATTTTAAGACATTTTATACAGACATTTGTGATCCTCATAGGATTAATCTTAATGGCTTGGCCTAAATAATGACTTTGTGTTAAGCACTACAGATATGAAATAGTTATTGGTCTTGTGTTTTGTTTACTGATTTATTAGCAGCCAAAAAATATGTTCTATGTGATGTATGGTAAGTTGAATCAAATTTTTCTTTGCTTGATATTGATTTCATGGTACCTTAGTGCAGGAAAATTTAGAAGATCAGGGGAAAAATAGTTTCAAAATGTCTTTAGGAAATATTGCATTTCTCCCTTTGATTTTTGATGTTCTTCTATCATACCTTTGATCTTTTTAATGTGCACAGCTGGAAGATGATGATTTCATGGGCGATGATGTAGAGGGAAATCCTTTTAAGCACAAATTACAAAACATTTTAGATTGGAAGATTCAAGCATAACAGAAACCCTCTTTGGTTTATTCAGCATCGTCATTGCTGAATCTCCAGTAAAAAAAAAATGCATTTAACTGTACACTTGGCCAATTCTGGCAGTTTTAAGGGGAAGGGGTTGTATAAAATCATGACTGTGAAAAACCAAATTGAGACATATAATCTAAGCAGTATTACTGTAGTTAGTTTGGTGAAATCTTGCCCAGTGGCTAGATTGCTGATTCAAACAAACCAACATTGCCCATTACCACAAAGTCATACACATCTGATCTCATGATTCCATCCACACTTTTGCTCCAGCCTCTATGCAGCATTGCACCCAGAGAGACCTTGTGATCCCCTTCTTATAAGTGGTGAAAAACATAAGGTAAACCAGTGACAATTCATTTAATCCCTCCGTGAATGCTATTCTTCTCTCTCGGGGTGATACTGAAAAGATGCTTCAGGCTTTCCCGCAGCAAAGCGCCAAGCAGAGAGGCCCCTGGGAAATATTTTATTCAGGCGATGCCAAATTTTGTACCCTGCTCACACACAGACGGCACATCCAAACTGCAGTTTTTATGAAAGAGGCATCTTTGTCCTATATTTCAGTCTTGAATCTGCTGCATGCATTTTCATATTCAAGGGGGTGATATTATTCTTTAACTTTGAAAATGAAAGCTGAAGGTTGGTTTAACCGCTCAAGTCTTAATGTTCCCATTGTTCCCCTTAAATTTCTCATTAAGTAGCTTTAAAGATGGGGAAAAAACACTAGACAATATCACACATACACTCCCTGTCTTCATGTTCCAGCAATTCACTGAAGCTCTATCATGTTTACATTGAGAGAAATGTCAGGAAGGACTTGTGTAGAGCTCTAAATACACGTGTGGGGGAAAAAAAACACTTTCAGACATGGTTATGCTCTCTTCATCCATTGTCACAAACGTTCTATGGTAATGTGTGACCCTTGAACAGGTTACTTACTGAACGTATTGGTATAGTATCGTACAGTATGGTATAGTAACGTATAGTATCTCCAGTACTTAGTGTTTGTGTTCTAGTGTTTTGTATTATTTTCTGTGCACCTTGTAAAAAAATATGTGAATTTCACTTCATAATTCTCCTATTTAGCCTGGCCTACCAGGTCAATGCATTTTGCTTAATGATAATAGAGTTTAAAAACAACATTGTCTTATGTTTATACTAAATTAAAAGTACCAAGCATTTCTAATTTATAGGTAATCATGGACAGTATTTCTCTTTTAAATCACATGAGATACTGCCTGTCAGCAATACAATTGCAGTCCTTGTATGCTGCTTTCATCAGCTCTTTTCTGTACTTCCTTCCTTTCTAACTGTGTAACTTGGGTAATTGGCAATGATTTTGCAGAAAAATGGAGTCAGACAACTCCCAACAAATGGCTATGTGTCTTTGTGCATTGTTTTAGCATTTGTATAAGGTTTGAGATTTCTATAGCAGTGATCATTAGTGTTATGTTGCTTTTCTGGTTAAAACTACACATCTCACTGGCAGCAGGTTAGATTAGCTATATTAGCTGTACGGGTTGTTTGTTAGTGACAAGAATCACTGTGTATCACCACTCTTCAAAGAGACCATATGAATGGTGACTCTTCTCTAAAGGGATGATGTAACTTGATCTAGGTTCATATCAATCAGTGAGCATGTCTCATCATTTTCAGGACAATTTCCCAATTCATGCGTATATTATCACCTTATTAATTTATGCACTGTGATCTCTAGGGTTTCCATCAAGCCCCTGTGAAAGACACTGGAAAAAAATCAGCGTACTATACTGTATATATTGAAAACAAGCATTTTATACTTTATCTACCTGCTCTCATTTTCAGTTTGTAAACAATAAATACTATTGTCTCTGGATTATAAAGCAACAAAAGGTGATAACCTCAGTCACTTGCAGCTGACAAACCTACTCATACAGAGTTGCTACTGGATTTGATGAACTACTATGAACCCTAGCCATGTCAGTATTTTTTTTTAATTGCCTCATGTATACTGATATGATGAACCACGCCCAGATCACACGTTAGTAAAAACAAACTGAGTAAAAGATATAGCTGTAATTTCTTAACAATAGCATGTTAAGTATGTAATATAAATTATATTGCTGTATCATGCTAGTAGCTTTGGCTGAACTTTGGTGAACCATCTGTTATGGGTTGGTCATGCTTTAAACGATTTGAAGTGTGATAACTGTGGGGAAAAAAAGCCTATCTTCACACAACTACAGGAATGGTGAGTATAAAATAGAGATGGAGTTTGAAAATTCCATAGTATTTCTTTAAGTGCTGTTGTTTTAGGTGACATGAAACAATCTGACCTGTGGATTGGCAAGAAAGCTGAGAGAAACAATTTCCTACAAGGGTGAATCCTATCTACTAATAATTGTAAAATCACAGAGCAATCAGCAGTGAGGGCTGACTGACACAAAAACAAGGATCTTCGTATTGAGAAATTCATCTCACGTGGTGCAAGCGATTAGTAATAGAAGAGGGGAAAAGAAATTGAAGCACAGAAAAAGAAGGATAAAGTGCAGATGGGCTAGAAAGCTGTTTTTCTTTCTGTCTATACATTTTTACTCAAAAACATCCCTCAGGTGCAGTACTTATTATGGAGCACAAAATTGCCTAATGTGCTTATTTCTGCTGCTAATGCAGCAGGCAAGCAGGAAGACAGGGTATGGCTCTCCAAGGGAAAGTGTACAGTACAATAAGACCTGTAAGCACAATTTAAGTAATTAGATGTTGAGGCTAGAATTAAGGCCCTGCACATGCACACAAAAGTACTCCCACACACAGTGTACAAATACACACAGCATCTGGACAGAGAGTAAAAATGCACACACCGAATTTGAGGTCATTTTTCCTGAATAAGTCCAGTGACTATGATGAAAAATGGCAATTAAAAGGAACATCCCAGTTGTTCATCCTTTTCCTACTTGTCTTTATACATGCTGTCTCTCCTTTAGACTTCTTTGCCTCAAAGTCTTATTAACAGTGAATAATAATTTAAGTATAATTTTAACACCCATGCTGTACTCAGCAGGTGGCTACTCATCCGTTCGCAGTTTGAGACAAAGGATGGTGTGATGTAAATTTGGAGCAGGAGGCGGGAGACAGAGGAGGAGGAGAGTGGAACTAAAGTAGTAGAAATAAACAGAAAAATAGTGAAATGTTAAGTAGAAGAAATGAGCAGATAAACTGACAGGTGTGGCAAAAGTTCAGGGGGAAGAGATGGACAGTGAAAGGAAAACGGGAGAAAAAAGAATAAACAAGGAGGAGCTGGGATGGAAAGTGTAGCTGTGTAATTCATGCCCAGGAATGCTGTGTGTGTCTGTGTGAGCCTGCTTGCTGCTTTCCTAACCTGAGAGGCAAAGGGGGAGGAAACTGAATAAAATAAGTGAAAATCTTTTTATTTTTCTTTCCAGTGCAAATCTATGTTTGACATTTTTGTCTCTTCTATAAATGAACGATAGATTTTAGTTTGAAATTCTCTTTTTGTGGTATGCATTTTGTCCCTAACAATGCATTTTCGATTGTTGGACAAAAAAAAAGATTAAGTGTAGGGTTTCTACAGCCCCCGTTCTGCTTTGTTCTTTGCCAGACAGAAAGCTGCACTCTGCAACAGCAAATAATGGCCAAAGAAGGAGGTCCTTTTTAAGATTTTAAACAAGAAAGTCACAGTTGAATTATATATCAGTCTGTTGTTCCACACTTGTTTTCTCTCTGCATTAGCGTTGTATAAATGGTATGCATCTAGCTGGCTCTCTTAGCTGGATAGAAATTCAAACACATGGTCACACTGAGATAGCATTGGTACTTGCAGAGGCAACACATAAATGGAAACATACATACTGTATGCACACACAGAGACATTACAGGAACAAATATACATACTGTGCTGTAACTAATTTCCTTGCTAATGTCTGTTGACTTGCACAGTTTAATGGTCTCAAACTGGTCACAGCTAATGAGCTGTTATGCTATAGAAAATGCTTGACAAGCAGAATGAGGTGCTGTAATATAAAACTCCACTACCTGCTGAGCGTTTACATGTGTTGAGTGGTGTGTGCCTCTGCACGCTTGCTTTAGTGAGAGTATATTTGCACATCAGTATTACCAGGGTGCTGTACGTCAGTGTACTAATCCCTTTGCTATTTATGCAACTGTGCTCTTCTGTCATCCTACATTACCCATAATTACCCACAAAAAAGAGACAGCACATATCCCCTGGGACAGATGTGCACACACATACAGCACACAAACAAAATAACAAAGAGAGGAGTCTATGAACATGCAGACAGTGTATCCTCTTAATTACCTTCTCTTCAGCTGCATCGTATGTACTTCAGTATAACACAAATTGATACAGCTGGCGGCCATCCCGCCTGCAGGCAATACCACTTGGTGTACTGGTTGGTATGCTTATCTCAAATTCGTGGTCAAAGAAATGATATATGATGCTGCATTCTGGCATTTAAGTATGCTAGCATGCTCAGCAGACACTGCATAAGGCAGAATTTTACATCGCAATTTGCATTAATTAAATCACAAACCACTTACTAGGCTTTCTTCACAGTAATGTATGCAGTTAATGAGATGTGGTTCACAGACAGAAACACAAAAGAAAAAGTGATCTGTTAAAATGCTTGCTGCCTTTCACACATGCAGTACTGTAGGTTCATGCTGACTCTATCCCTAACAGGGCTGTTAGGGATAGAGTTACAAAATCTGTGTGATACTTGACATGTGGAACACAAGACTATAGGCAGTACATGATGTCACATATTGTATATCTTATTTGCCCAAATGTAAGACTGATTATAAGATGACCCATCTTTTTAATGGCCTGTTGAAAAACACTTTCAGACTTTTCTCATGAAAGTTTCCTTAATATAGCATATTGGAAAAAAAAGCATAAAATAAATCCTATATTTGCATCTCAGTCACATACCTAAACTCTATTCTGTCAGGCTGTTCTTTTTTACTTTAGACTCTTGACATATTAGACTGATAATTCTTGTCTGCTTGATTTGATTCTCAGTCCAGTGTTGCAGTAAGTACAGTGGAGACATTTTCAACTCATTTTTATACCTCCACATAGTGACAGCTTTGGTCGTAGGCATTATGCATTCCGTCTGTACCTCTGTATGTCTGTCTGTCCGTTTTTGTGAACATGATATCTCAGAAATACTTCAGGGAGATTTCTTCGAATTTGGCACAAACACCCCCTTGGATTGAACAATGAACAGATTTTGTGCTTGACCTCACATCTGTCCCATTCTCATCAACGTAATACGCACAGAATTTCACTACATCTGGTAACATCCACTTAGACTCATGTGGTAACTGTTAAGAGCATAACTCTGGACACATACATTTGTGAGGATTCCCAATAATTTATTTTCTCTGTGGTAGCTTATTAGCTAACAGAATGAACTGCTGGAATCACCAATAAGCTAAACTGGGCTTACTAAAAACCAATAGGTTAACTCTAAAGTGCTTGCTACAAACCTGTTACCCCACCAAAATTAAAACTGAAAACTATTGTAAAGCAACATGCTAAAGCTTTAGTGTCTTCATTTCATTGGAATTATTTTTTCCCTCTGAGTGTTTTTAAGCAAATTATTGCTCAGCCTCAGCTTGGGAGCACTTCCACTGAGCTCTGTAAATGTTTGATATAGATTGCCGTGGAACAAGTTAATGCTCAATAGTCATATCTCTGTCACCTGTTTATTTACTGCACAGTATGTATTCAGACAGATTCATATAAAAATCTTTTTTTTTTTTACATGTGTGTGGTAGGTTTTAAAGCATTAAAGTTAAGGTCCAGCAGTATGTGCAGCAGCTGAGAAGTGGGACAGCTCAGCATCATGCAGATGTGGTGCAGAGTTTGTGCCATTTGAGAAAACTTTGAATCAGGGCAGGGGACTGTCTATAGATG
>JAUMHL010000016.1:6855550-6890157 GCA_032362345.1 Sandelia bainsii | reverse complement strand
AGCATCATGCAGATGTGGTGCAGAGTTTGTGCCATTTGAGAAAACTTTGAATCAGGGCAGGGGACTGTCTATAGATGAATATACAGTTTGTGGGTGCTATGTCACAGAATATCTTATTTTGGAGTAATTTAATGTTCAATAGTAATGGGTTTCCACAAACCAATTGCAGATCAGTGATCAGTCCACATCTGCTCATTTCAACCAATCAAACTGCCACACAGCGCTCACCATTTTGTCATCCTTTGATGTGAGGTTCAAAGGGTTGCAAAGCTGTCAGTGGTTGTCTTCAGATACATCACCCGCAATAAACTATGAGCTGAAAGCAAGGCAGACCTTTTGCCTCTTTCGCTCTCTTCGTTTCTCTATCACACAAAAACCGAACGGACATTTTCGAGCAAAGGATCTCAGCCACCACAGACAGCGAGCAAAGGAGTTTTCAGGGCCTGTTGAAGGGGAAACATGAATGTTTTCAGGCTGGAAAAGACAACACAGCAGCTGGCAGCACAGGGTCCAACACACACACACACACACACACACACACAGACAAACGCACACAGTGATGGAGAGAAATGTCAGAAGATGGATGGCTAGGTCAGGGAGATATGATTGCAGAGTGGTGAGCAAAGATAAGCGACAGACAGACGAGCTTCCCCTCTACCAGCCAACTGATGAGCAGAGGTCTTGGGGAGAGAAGAGGGTAAAAGAGTGGAGCAAAGAAAAAAGGAGGAAGACGTGAAATATTGTTCGTTCGTTCGGTTCAGTTGCCTGGAACACTATTATACAGAAGAGAGCTGGCGGGCTTGAAAAGATACTCAAAGAAAGAAAACAGATTGCTTAATTACCTAACAGCTAGTACTACAAATTTTAATTTTCAAAAATATCCTCATACAAAGTATATCATATTATATTGTTTGACATTGTATCTTTTCTCATTCACACCATTCACAACTCCTTTTGTGTCATTTATGACAAATACTAATCCACAGAATAAAACACTTTACCCATGATTGCTCATCTTGTCATTCCATAATAGTCTTCTCATGACTGATATTTTGTCTCAACTATGATTCTAGATCTTTCCCTACACAACTGATGAAAGAAAATACACCAATCTTTTAATTTAAAGTTTTGGATGTAATTGATGCAAACAAGCTGTTCCGCAGCAACTGCGTCAAACTGCTTTGGAGGCTTACATAGACTTTGCATTACTCTTCCTTATTCCTCCACACTCTTCAGTTCAGTGAAATAATTGTGCACACACACTCTCTCCCTCACAACTTTGACTGACTGAAACTTCCTTTTCACAGCCAGGTGGCTCATCTGTTTTTAACCGAGCTCCACTTCTGCAGAATACTGAAAACATATGCAGAGGTGGCAGCTCTTTTCTGAATGTGTTGCTTAATGCACCACAGCAGTTACTACATCACCTGTGAGGTTCTATACAGTACATATTTTTCAGGCACTCATCACTTGTGCGCAGCATTTTTATTATCTCATTGTCAAATCGTCAGAATTTCATTTCTAATATTTTCCTGTTGGTAAAGACGGGCTCAGGGCTAACACGGGCGCTGACATCAGTGGGGTTCTTGTCATTGTGCTAGAAAGCTAACCAAGCATTTTTTTTTTCTCTGCAAGTAAGTTGCTAATGGAAGTTAAATTCCGAAGTCAGCAAAAGAGTAACAAATGTTTAGAAAATGTGTGTTTACTATACAGGTTTAATACACGATATATTTTTATTCTATAGAAACTGCATTAAGCAAAGTTTATCTTTGGCATATTTGTGTCAACAATCAATCAAAAAGACTTAAATCTAAAGAAGTAGATTATTAACAGTTATGCTACATTTGGTGACATTAACCAGTCCTTTTTGGGTCTCATGAATGCCAAAGTTTACCACACATTTTTCATGTTTATAAAACGATACTTGCTTAACATAGGTTCAGTTACATTTTAAAGATGACGAATTTAAATCCAACTTGGATGTACCAGTGCCACCTTAAATGGAAAGCAAGTTGTTGCTCATTTTGTCTGTCTGTCAAATCAAGGTTGATGAGTACCATGAACCAAAACAGTAAAGTTGAGGGATAAAACCAAAACAACACCTGGTAAAAAAAATACATAAAATATAATCTTAATACGAGATTGTTTTGCAAGTACTTTCCACATCTATTGATATCTTGTTTGAAAGCAGTAATCTTCCATGCCAAGCAAGTTTAAGGGCAGGGCTTTGAGTGCACACCATTTATTATGGTGAAATACCGCTTTGAAGGTTATTATATTATTGATTATCAGAGTGTTTAACCACTACCAGTGTCCTTGTGCCTGAAGTCCACACATTTTCCGTGGCTTTTTGTTGTACTTTGCCCAGTGCCATCACCCAGAGCCTTTAGGATAATGTGTCTCTGCTTCGTAAATGTCCTCTATTAAGAGATTGTACTGCAACATCCTGCTCTCTGAAGATTCTGCTGGCAATTCTTGTACTGCGTTTACTCCCTTTATCTCAGTTAACTTTTGCTTCTATCTTACAGTAAAGTTAATTTCAAGCTACTCTGGTTTCTGAATGTTTTTACACCATGGAGAAAAGAGCACAACTTTTTCTTGTGACTCAAGGGTGGGCCCCTTTTTAACTTTCCTCTCCATGGGGCCTCAGATGGCACACTAAGCAGAGGCTCAAAAGTGGACGCCAACACAAGCTAGGAAATAACAGAAGCAAAACAACATATAATAATGCTTCAAGCATGGCTGGTGAATCAGACTAATTAGCAGTCGAGTGCCTGGTCTCTTTAGTTAGTCATCTGAGAAGTCCATTAAAGACCCCCCTCCCCCCTCCTGCTTTCCTACTCTCTTGCTTTCTTGCTCACACAGTAAAGTTATTTTAGAAGTCACCACTTTGACAATTATAATTAGTCTAAACACATTTAACTACATTGCTAGCCTCTACTTGTACAGGTCTTCTTTTGGGTCATAGGAATGTTGAATCACAGTTGTACTCTAGGCTGTGCCTTTGAATTGAATTGTCTTTGATGTGTACAATGGACAGATGACTGCATGAATGGATAGATAGGAAACTGAATAAGTGTAAGCTTTATTGATTAGTAGAAGGATGATGGTTGGATGCTTGGATCAATGAATACTTGGATGAATGGATGGCTACTTGGTTATTTAGACGAACATGCTTCATAAATGAAAGTGTACATTTGTCAGCAAAACATTCAAAATTATTTATTTTTATTGACTTGGAAAGGTAGGAAATATGCTATTCGCACAACATACTGTATACTGTACAGCTATATAGTGTCTCCCTGTATCACTGTTTATAGTTGATGTGAGCATTCTAGGAAGCTTTCTCCTAAGCAGCGCTCGTCTGTCAGTACACACCCTAATTAAGGCATTATGGCTACTTCTGTTGAAGGAACGTTTGTATTTCAAGAAAAGGACAAGCCACACATTTCACTGCCACACACAGACCCATACCAAGCCTGTGCCTGAGCCCAACGTAGAGCAACCCTAGCCAAAATCAATACGACAAAGGTCATTGCTATTCCAATCATAGCCAAACATATTGTCTCTATTTACTGTACTATATGTGCTTGTCTGCACAAAATGGCTGCACTACAGTATAAACACTACATCTGAAGCACCGTATCAATGAAAATAGGATAGAGTTCTCTTATGGCTAATATCTATACAGAATGTGATATGTTTTGATGCATTAAATGACGGAGTAAGTGTGAGAGCAGTATAATGGTTTGTTGTTTATTAAGTGAGTTTCTGCCAGTTTGAAAGATCCCTGAGTTCATGAGTCATGAGTCATGAGTTTGGCTGCAAGTGATGGAGGGGGTGAGAACATCTGTTCTGTTAATCTTTGGGCCAGAGCTTTTTTTTTTACTCTCCTTTTCCCTCAGAACTTCCAGTTCCTGAGGACACAGCACAAATGTCAGGCTTCAGCTCAAAATCTAACACACTGCAGAAAGCCAGTGAAATCGCTAGGTGTCCACCATCTGTGTGTGTGACCTGCCAAATGCCATGTCAAAATCAGTCAAACCTGTATCAGTTTCTGGGCAGATCTGTGTGTGTGTGTGCGCGCGCGCGCGTGTGTGTGTGTGTGTGTGTGTGTGTGTGTGTGACTAATAATAGCACATGGTTCACGTGCACGATTGCTCTTCAGATCTTTTGTGTATGTCAAGTCTGTATTATTCCCCATGAGGAAATGCATCCTCTGTTCATTGACCCATCCTAATTTTAGAAGAAGTGGCAGTGCCTGAGGACCAACTCTTTTTCCAAGGTCAGTGCCTTGGTCAAGGGCAGTAGCAGGAGGATTAACTTATATCTAACGTGCTGGGGACTGAAGTTAATGTTCCAAAGTGCCCCCTCTCCTCTTGATTCTGTGTTTGTGTAAAAACATAGTAAAAATAATCAGTTGTAGTGGGTCTTGGTATTGGACAAATACATCCTCAGACAAACAGCAACATATAACTTTTTTTCACAATGCCATTATTTATAAGATAAATGAAGCCAAAAAGAAAAACAAACGTTGGCATAACTGAGTACCCCCATGATTCAGCAGTTTATAAATCCACCTTTAGCAGCAATAACTTGAATTAATTGTTTCCTGTATGATTTTATCAGTCTCTCACATTGTTGTGGAGGAATTTTGGCCCATTCTTTTTTTTCCAACATTGCATCAGTTCATTTAGGTTTTTGGGCAGAAGAGGCTTTCTCCAGTCAACCCTTCCAAACAAACCGTACTTGTTCAGTCTTCTTCTAATTGTGCTGTTATTGACTTTAACATTTAACATGCTCAGTGAGGCCTCTTAAGGTCTGAGAGATCTCTCTTCTCTAAGCATTGCACAGTTTGACCTTGGGGTGAATGTGTTTGGACATCAACTCCTGGGAAGATTGGCAACTGTCTTGAAGGCTTTCCACTTATGAATAATCTTTCTCACTGTACAACGTTATATACTCCCAATATTTTGGAACTGCTTTTATAACCCTTTCCACATTCATGTGCAGCAACAATTGCTTCTCTAAGACTATTGTTTGTCTTTCCTTACTGGGATTGTGTTACCACACACCTGAATGCTCCAGTACAGCAAACTGCCAAAAGTTGTACTTTTATAGAGGTTTGCAAACCTGCTGATGATCAGTTAACCAAGGGCTGATGATTAGCAGCACCTAGCTGCAGCTTACCCTCTTAAATCCTATAAAAGCAGTAAGGGGGTACTTGCACTTGTTTTTGTTTTGTTTTTTCTTTTTGGCTTCATTATTTTTAAATAAACAATGGCATGGTGAAAAAAACTTGCATTTGCATTTGAATTAAAAGAGGAGGTAATAACTCTGGAACATTACTGCATATTTCCATGGCCTTATCCAAAAAATTAAAAAATTCCAATTGCACATTTGTTGTATATGAACATACACTTTTGCTAGACAGTTTGTGTGCCAAACTATGTGTTTGCAAGTTTACACGTTAGTCCTTGCATGTGTCTACTGTACAGTATGTGTCCTTTGAGTGTGAAGATGTCGCCTGCTTGTCTGTGTCTGTGTATGACACCTGACCACCATTCATCTGTTGTGGATCTTAACATGCCTGGGCTGCATCTTCTGTCAGATAGCGGATCTGATGCAGAGCTCATATCCTCAGCAGTGTTACTGCTCCACTCCACTCCCTTCCCTTTTTGTAAATGCACAATAGATTCTGAAAGAATCATGTAGTATACATAATGCTGAAGGGCTTCCCTGTTTTACAATGCTTATTCCATATTTACATTTAAGTGGAAAGGCCCTATAACATGCAGGGTAAGTAAGACTCCATTTGATGCGAAGGGTGAATTCATGGGATGTTGAAATGGAACTATAATAAGAAAATGACGAGGTCAGGGTGTATGAATGAATCAACGACATGATGAATATGACTGTTCCTTTCCTGTGTTCATACACTGTGGACAATAAGTGTTAGATTATTTAACATATGACCTCGACCAAGTTAACAAGGAGAAATTTTAAATGTGGTGATTCCCTAACTTTAGCTTAGATATTTTTTGTGCCTAAGCCTAGCTCAGAGTGCAGTGATTTGTAATGGTTTTGGAAGGCAAATGTTAACAGGTTAACCAAGTTAAATGCTCTGTTGTCACAGAGCATTTAACTTGGTATCTTGTTCTTTAATTGTGGTGATTCATTGGTTTCATTTGTTTGAAAATGTAAGATAAACAACCCCTTAAAGTTCTTGACCTATGTTGTAGGCAGAGGTTCAAGGGTATATGGATATTTTTCATTCTAATTTCCATTATTGATTGACATTTTTACATGTTATTACTAAATTTCTACTGAGTTACAGTCAAGCACAGCCTGTCAGCCAACATAGACAGTATTCAAAATTCATCTTTAAACTCGATCACCTCAATCTGCAGAGTCCCCGGTGATGAGGCACCTGGCCTTCTGGCAGTGTTATTCTATTATAGAGAAGCTCATGAAAAAAAACAACTTCCTCTCTGCTCATCCCCGAAATAAGATTTCAATTGATTAAATGCCACTGTTGGAAGGGCGCATCATCAGATTTGACCAAAGTCTCTCAGCATGTTGCCACTGCTTGAAATGGGTGGAGTTCTGAGAAAGTCTGGGGTCAGGGAAATAAATGCATAAAGCAGGGGAGACATAGAGAGGGGAAGAGGGACAGTATAGTAGTGTGGAGGAGAAAGAGAGGAGCAGCAGGGTGATGGATGGAGGGAAGGATGGGGTGGGGATAGAAAAGTGTGAAAAGAAAAGTGAGACTCTGAGATTTCTACCTGATCTGCAGCATAATCATTCCATGTGTCTCCGTCTGGCTTGGCAAAGGCATCATTAAGGAAACCCAAGGTCATCGAGGTTCATGGAGCTGCTAAGGCTCAGCCACACTCCCTTCCCTCCTGCCACTCAATTTGTATAATTTACTTCCATTCTGAGTCTCTTCTGAAAAGAGCCTGTTTGCCCCCTAATGTGGAGGAGTCAAAAAGTTGCATCTAAATGTAATGGATGGCTACGAGACTCTGAGAGTGTGGCTAGTCAACAGGGATGCTGATGATGATTCTGCGAGATGGCTGCATTTTGGAGGAGTTGTTTGGGTGTGCAGTAAGAGCCAGAAAGGAAGACGAAGAGAAAGGGAGAGTAGAGGTGGTGATGGGAAGAAAATGAGAAGTTGAAGTGTACCCTTCCCTAAAGTGATTTGTACAAGTGACCCCAGGTTGCAGGGAGGCTCAGCGACATGCTTAAACCACCAGCTGTTCACAAAAAATGGACTATGTTCTGTTTATGTTTCATACTGCGCCATGATGAGGGTGCACTCTGAGGGATGGAGGGATGGGGGAACAGAGGAGGTGAGAGGCTATGGTGCAGTGGAGGAGTGATTACGTACTGTGGAGCTGAGGGATGAGAGTCGAACGGGTATTTTATTTTGTCAATTGGAGTGTGCAAATGGAAATGTCAGAGCGCCTGGAAAACTAATGAATCTGATAGGAGAGATGCCACCTCTCTTGCCAAATGCCTGATCAATTGCTGTTGTCTTTTCTGGGCGCTGATATTTTTCGTTGTTATTTTTTGATTGTTTTTTCCACCTGGCCTGGCTGTTTGCGGTTAAGAGTTTGATGGTGAACTTTGAGTCAAGGAAATAAAGGAATTGATCCAAGGTGGAAATCAATGCTTTCATCTGTTACTTACAAGTCTGGGCCTGTGAAAGTGATTTTGAATTAGTGTTCTAACCCAGTTAGCAAAGTAAACATAAACAACAAAAGGTGTACAAATTCTTGAACAATGTGTTTTAATAACGCCAATTTAGTCTTGCTTCTTTCTGCATTTCTGCTAAGTGACAGATTCATGCTGAGGCTGAAACTCCCTAATGGCAAAAACAGAAAACAAGTTGTTTCACTTCAATTAAGCAAGTAACTTCCATAACCTTGGAGCATTTTGTGCATCAGTGATACAATGTGACAAATGTGCTTAGTTTAAATTTAGACTGACAATGATCCAGTGTGTCAGGGCTTTGTGCTTATTCAGTCACAATTTCTGGTTACTTGATGAGAGACTGCAAGCATTGCGCGGGATGAAAAGAAAACCCTGCATTTGCACTATTCTATTTTGACAAGCAGGCTAATTTCTGCCCAAGGTCATCAATATTTCTGACACTTCAGTGGTGGCATAAATATAGAATGAATGTCCCTTTGTTGTGCTTGGGGAGCTACATGTCTCTGAGCATCAACAAAAATCACTTGGATCTGTTTGTTAGCTTGTTCAGTCAGTTGACGAGACTGTCGCTGGTCCCTCCGGAGTCTGTCTGCTTTCAATATCATGCATCATAAACAATATCCAATTTGGACTATTGAACTATGAAAATACACTGTGTGAACGTGAGAAGGAGATGACAAGAAATCAACCAGCTGTATGAGCGATGTGTTAAATCAGTGGTTTGTAGTAACACAATTTAAATTTATATTAATATAAGTTTTTAGTCATAAGTAGGAGAAAACATCACAATGCTTTAATCTAAAGAAAATCAGTAGAATCAACTTGATATTATATATTTCCTTTCAATTCCTTTGACTGCCTACCTGAATCAAACAATATTCTGGCTTTGGTTGAGTTATATCACAGTATCTCAATCTGTCTTCCAACTGCTGAGGGCTTAAGACCTCTTTGTTCTAGGAGAGGCCCCATTCCTTTGATTGAATCCCCCTCATTACCTCAGTTCCCGTTTGATTCTGATCAGGCTCAACAACCCCTTTCACGTTTACTAACCTTGCTAATCCTTCGCCAGAGTCATGAAAGATGGCACTTGCTCAATCTCTCTTTGAAGCCACCAGCGGGGCTGGGGCTGAGGTTTTTGCAGCAACAAGTGTCTCCTGGCGTCAAAGGGAAAGCCAATCGAGTCAGAAATAGTCATTTCTTAGAATCAAGATCCAGCAAAGCGCTTTTCCCACTAATGGCCTGCAGGACTACAAGAGGGAAGCCAGGCCCTCGTTATCACCCATGTTCTTTTGGAAGCACTTCAGAGGACTGAGGAAAGCGTTCTGTTTTGACAGAATTGAGACAGGGCTTACAAATGGCACCAATCTCTACAGCTAGTCTCACAGAGAGTACATAAATAGAGCATTTGTAGTGATATTCATTTATTTTTTTGCCTTTTTTTTGCCCTCTTGACACACATTTCTTTACTGGTCTCAACGTGCTCTGCAGTAGGCACTCACAAAACTTTGTGATAGCTTTTCATTCTCCAGTGAGAGAAAAAATGTTTTAACATGGCCTCAAGATGAAAAATTATTTATTTTGACAATAATGAATGTGATGGTGTTCTGCAGTCTGCTGTTAATTCCAGCGTTAACGTTATGCAGTTTAATAGGTCACTCACTCAGTTTCTTTTATTTCATGCTTCAACAGCTTTCAGTCAGTGGAATCATCATTCTGGTTGCATGCATTATGAAAAATAGCAGATTGCCAGACTGTTAAGTACCCCTCTCCCTTCATTTCAATTGCAAATAATCTAGATAGACAATTTATGTAAAACACAATTATCAATATAAAATGGTCATTCCATTTTGTTGTGATCTGATCTAAACTGGTGGATTTCTCTTATCTGGAGATGAGAGGAAACAGGAGATGGTGGAGAACAGTAAAAACACAAATATCAACAGAGGAACAAATGGAAGAAAAAAGGGAATCTATCAAAAAGATAATTAAGATCAAACACCAGGCTCTGGTTATTGTTATTCTAGTTTCCAGGGAAGCATGTAATGAACTGAAGGAATATGGTTGTTTTGTATAACCTTACTGTGAGCCACATGCTGCTCCACAGTGTATGGAACCACACTGAGCCACCATCCACACATAGCAGGGGGGTTGGGAGGGTGATTGATGGTGGAGTGCAGCCATTTATGTGTGTTCATTTTGGGAACATGTTTAAAATAATGGTGAAAACACCCCTTGACAGACAGCAGAAGCATACATCTTTTCCTTTTTCTAACTTGACTAGCATTAGGCCTGAGCAAGGCACAAAACCGACGAGTTTCATGTATATAAATATGCTTGCTGTGCAGTCAGTGTGCACAGGATTGAAAAATAATTTAAAACATACTGTACGTGGGAGAGAAGTACTGTACAGCACTTTATTTGCACTCATTGCCATTATCATCACCGCAGGTGTTCCTCCTCTCAATGGCCCCATATAATAAAATCCACCTCTCTCCACCCAACACTGCCATCATTTCATCAAAGAATAAGGCCACCCATAATAATGAAAGAGACACAGAGCCATTTTATTTAGGCCACAGGCTGCTGCTGCACTTCTATAGCACACAAATTCTCCAGAGCTTAGTGAAGTACTGTCGTGCTAAAATGCATTTTAGACAATTGACAGCATTTAGCATATTCTGAGATCAAGAAGAGATGAATAATACAAATAGTATATGGTTATACTTCATGTAAGTCAATTTAAACACCATGTCTTATAGACATAAATATTACATATTCACTTGCTAAATGAATACCCAGATTGCGTGACTTTATTATTATCTTTTGAGTGATAAACTAAGACCTTGTTCAGAGATTGCTTGATTTGATTGTTGAAGGAATTTGTCATGTAAACACGAAAATGTATTAAGTATACATTTTCAAAATAGCTGTACACATAGACAAAAACAATCAAATTTTAATTTTACTGTTTTATTACAGGCAAGTATTTAAATCACATTTTTACAGAGCTCACAGACTTTAATGTATGAATTTTAAAGTGCCTTAAATCTGCTTCATAAGGAGCTTTATCAAGTTTCATTTCATAGTTAGAACATGGGGTTCATGAGGTTTAAATGATCTATGGAGATGCAATGAGAATAGGCTGTTTGTACCCATAGTGCCATGGCACCCACTTTTAATGTGTAAATTCAGTGCTGATCATGTTTTTTAATTTCTAGTCATGTTGTATTTATTTCAAAATAAAGGCCCTGTTTTATTCAACATCATTTTGTCTGGGACTAACAAATTAGAATCCTTAACAGCACTAAGGAGTACTAAACTAGATAGATTAGAATTTACAGGGTCATTTTAGCAGACTAACAAGAATTGGATTGACAAGAATGGAGCCTAAGCCATTCCACAAACATTACAAATTTGCACAAGCACTGGTAAAACAGGATTCCAAATGTTTTCATTTAAACCTATTTTCTCTCCTTATCGTGGTACTTCATTGCTACTGCCTTACTAACACAGCAGAAACACTAAATAATTTAGATGTGCCAGCAATCTAATTGCAAAACTGCTTTTTTTTTTACTATGTCTGAGCATTGTTTGTTTTTGCCCTGTCATGCTGTTGTATACTAATCCCCTACTAATTTATTGTTGTTTTTTATTTTTATTGTGACCAAATTTCTTAATTTAATTTTTTCCTTTGTGAAGAGTTGAAATTAATTGCAATAAAATTGCTGCACAGAGCAAGATTCTGAGAACTGGTAAGAAAAAAAGGAGAAGGTGGCATTAAGCACTAAAAATAAACAACAAAATAATTTATTTTCTCTGTAGCTTTCTGTATTTTTAACCAAAGGGTCTTTGGATTTGCTACACTGGATTGTAAAATAACAATTGCACACATTTGTTGGATGTGAATTGAAGATTTCTGAGAAGGCCATCTTTTGAATTGAAGATTTCTTGTTGAGGTTATAGATTCTAATTCACCATCATTTTCTATTTCCTCCTCTCACACACTCCCCTGGTTACATGAAATATTGCGGCAGTTGGCGCAGATGCTCTATCAACTCGACCAGTGCATAATTACCAGTGAGTAAATTAGCATTTATGCATGCTTTTGCAAATATTAGCTATATAAGCAGTCTTTATTAAAATCATGAATGTCCTGGAGACTAGTCTGCTTTACCTCAAAGCTCAGTTGGAACCAACATGAACAAGAATTATGTAACTCTTCTTCAAACCTTTCATCTGCCTAATGGAGAGCGAAGTCTGCAGCAGGTCTTTTTACAGACAGATCTGAGTGAAGCATTACGTAAACAAGCCTGCAGTAAAAAGGTAGTACTTACACAGTGACTGTAACTGTAGGTGGCTCCTCCACCATTTCACAACAGGACTTTAATGTTCAGTGATGATTAATGCAGGGTGACATGAATATAGATGGCCTTCTCAGAGCTAATGCATCTGATGGGAGATACAGGGGATCTGTTCCATGAAGTTGACAATACTTTATAAAATTATTTTTAAAACCTGCTAAGAAGTGACATATGTTTCTCCATATCTTCACATTTGTGGTTAGGTACATGCTTCCCCATTTTTTCCCTATCGCATGCCATCATTAATGTAAGCACATGCATGTGAATAACTAATTAGTGCCTGCACTAGTCTGACCCCAGCACAAGCTGCATGCCCATAGAGGAAACTGCAGTGGGACAAAGGGAGGCAGCAATCAATCAGGAGGCCAGGAAACCAGTCATCTGTTTGAGCATAGGCCTTCCAATTAGCAAAAAGCCCTCTGTGGAGTAAAATCATTCTCACATTCAATCCAGGTTGATTTTTCACTGTGGCCTACACAAGAATTATGGTCATGTATTTATTAATATGTTGAGCTACTTACACTGTGAAACCACCAATGTGGATCGCTATCTAAATCAATGGGCTTCTGCTGTTATATGTGGAATTTCAGAGACGCCATGCAAGTTGTAGTCAGAGAAAATATGTAAATGTGACATCAACTCAGATCAATCGGGTGCACATGGGGTTAGTTCAAAAATGGAAATGAGCAATAGCAACTATGTTTTGGTAGAGTGTGTTCTCTGTATATTAATGGCATTATGTGCATGTGTGTGCATGCTTATATGATTCTGACTGTGCAATGCAGAGACCTTGGGGTTGAAAAAGGACATAATTTTTAACAGCACGCTGAAGACACGTTGGGAGTGAATGGTTATAGAAATTGAGACAGGAAGAGGCCAGGCAGAGCAGAAATGCACACACAAATGGCTTTTGACTGGTTGCTATTCGACGAGCCGTACCAAATCTGCTGTGACATTCTGTCTCTACTTTTCAGGAAATACAGCAGCAATGCATGTTCAGAATAGTGATGCACTGAGCAAATTCTGGCTCACTGATGATACATGTGTACATGTGTATGAAAAATTCACCTGTCAGTGGCACTAACATCAGCTCTGGTGTAAACACATCAGATGGTGATAGGACACAAAACAATTTACACTGCTACTGCAAACCTGGTGCTTTAATTAATAAAGGTCTGCATGGCAAATCCATTTTATTCTGTCATCAAAGCAATCAGTGCTTTATTTCAAACCACAGGTCATCTAGTTGTTTCTTCAATAGCTGGGCTATAAAGGCCTCTTAAAGGCAAGCAATGGCATTAAACATAATGCTAGCAGCAGGGTTGTAAATGCCTGTTGACATTTCACTTTTCATTGGAATGTTGCTGCCTGTAGCTACTCTGGCTGACCTATGGGAAAGTTCGTAATTTTAATAAGCTGATAATTCAAATGTATAAAAATGCCAGTAGTTGCTTGAACATTATTTGCTTTCTGCAGCCCTTGTAGTGTTAAATGTGTTTTTATCTTGTCAGACAAAGCGGGTAGGTAGAAATATAAATATTTCATTGCAGCTTATGTGTAAACTTTAAAGAAGCTCACAAATTCAGCTCACAAAACTCCCACAATTTGCTTATCCAATTATGTAAAGAGCAAATCACCTGTCATCACTGACTTCATTTTTAACTTATTTAAAAATTAAATAAACAGTAAAATATCTCCAACCAGTGTATTGCACTGTCAAAGCTTAGGCCACTGGACAATTCTCACAAAAGTAAAATGAATATGTAACCAGCGTGATCACCTATGTATAAGAATACACAGAACATGCTTTATTATCTATCTGAGAGTAGATAGATTTTCTAAATAGAACAAAGCGATTTTAATATTTTAAATATTTGAAAATTCAGTGAGAAACATCATTTATCGTCTTCCTATCTTTGGATTAAATGGTGACAGCTTCCTGGTTCTTATCATGTTGGATTTAAGTTATATCCAGAGGGTTTTTTTATAATATACTTTAGGTTGCCTTAAATGTTCAAATTCAGAAAGCAAAAAAAAAAAAGCCATCTCCCAAATGTGCCTGCCAGTGAAGTGAGAATGTCACCGGTGAGAAGAGGGAGAGTGAGAGAAAGTGAAAGAAAAGAAAGAAATCATTGAAATGCATGAGATTGGGACAGACAGCAGAAGAAAGGATTTTACAGATAACATTCAGCTTATTCAGTCAAATATGTAATTAAATCATGATTTGTAAAAAATAAAAAAGAAGCTGCTTTAATCTTGATGAACATGTTTGGTTGATGAACTCACTTAGTGGCTTCTTTTGCTGTCATGTTGTGTTTCTGCAAGGACACAGACTGAGAGAGACTGAAGCTGCTACACCTCTTCATATGAAGAGTTGGTTGATTGAGTGTGTGCACTTGTCTATGTTCACATTCTTGTCTTCTATAAATCACTTCTCACATTTTGTGAGTCAGTGGCCTTGGTTTTTTGTTTGCATGTACCTACGCATGTACTTCTGTAAATGTGGGTAGCTTTGCTATAATCATGCTTGTATTTGCAAAGACAAAGACTCACTCTGACCTGAGCATTACCTGAGGAGCATGCCGCTTCATATTTTAACTTCCTTTGTCTTTGACAGATGGCTTGGCTCTAAAAGCTTCTGTCCATGGTGCTGAAGGCTGGTCTGATGTATGAGCATTAGGCCCTGTTTGATAAATCCGCCATGTCACTCTGCCTATGACAGCCATTCATCATGCTTGGCTTTCTCATGTGAAATGTTCTGTATGCTGGATAATTCAGTAAGACAAATAAAATGGGAGACCTGAAGCGTAGACTCAGCTCCATCCCACCCTGTGTTGACTTTTCAGTACTGTACTTTATCTCTCTGTCGTAGGGACACTGTGTCCCTGTCTAAGCATGAATAGCAGCAGCTGTGGCTCTAGCACAGTGACTATACTGAGACCAGCTGAAGGACGAACATGTTCTTAATGAGGCGGCTAATGAGTTCTGTTCTTTGTTGCTATGATTTTGATTTTGATTATTCCCAGGGTTAGGACGACCATTCAACCATTCAGCAGAAGTGTCATGACTTTTCCCCTGTAGGTTGACTCAAAAGACAGTTTTTTTTGTCCTGTACCACTTCAATATAATGATTACATGATTGCAGTTGAAATGTCACTGATGAAAGTGATAAGACTTTTTATTATAACCCATGTTTGGATGGCAACAAAAACAGAAAAAAGTATAAAACAACTGTCATGCATTTTAATTTAAAATAAACCAGGGATATCATGACAAATACATGAAGAAAAGAGAGTGAAGCAAAACAAAGTACACAATTGTTTGTAAAAGATGACAATGACATTTATTTTTTTCTTAGCACTTTTCTTAGTTAGTCTGTTGTGCCCATTGATCACATATAATACAGTTAATATAAAAATGGCTTTTGAACTTTACACCCAAAGCAACAACAAAACATTTTCTTAAAATATGTATGCTAAAAATACTGAATATTTGCACTAAAAATACTGGAGAATAGCTTGTGAATCTGCAATGATGACATGGCCATGTTTTGCTGTGGCTGACCCGTTTCCTCAGGTTCCTCTGTTTACCTTGTGTAGTTCTTGTTGTAGGCACTTCCAGTACATAACAGACTGCTTCTTGAGGCGACAACTCCTCAATCTCCTCAACCTGTTATATTTGTTTTCTTCCAGCGTATCCACATTTTTCCCAGCCACCAATGCAATGAGAACTACACAGCATAAACAGCCATTTGGCAAATGTCCTCTCTAGATACTCATTTTGCAGCTGAATTTCATTAAGCTTAATGTGATGTTGTAATCAAAAGTAGTCTGCTCCTTGCCTTAATTTTAAACCCATTTAAACTGTTCAGATACAGAGGATTTGTCATTACATCAACATAATAGAATACGTAACAATATTTCCATGATAAATCAAGAATCAATTTTTAAATAGAAAAAGGGGGTATATTCCATCAAAAGGCTTACACCATAGTCACTGTTTGTCTACTCTACTAAATCTCCCTTCCCATAATAGACAGGTGTTATTACAGTATCTCTAACTCGTCTATGGATGTTTGACAAAGCACAGACGGTATTGCTTGGGACCACACAGACAGTTCCACAACTCTGAACACATTAACAGTCAATTACAAGAGAGTTGACCATCATCATCCTCTTCTTCTTCACTCCCCTTTCTCTGCCTGCATTTCTGTATGAATGGTACTGAAATATATCTTTCTGTAGTAAATGCCCCTTCCTGCTGATGTTAGCTTGGTTTGATTTAACGGTTACAAAGCTAACACTTCAGCTATGGTAGAATCTGGGAGAGCATGTAGTTTATTTTAAACAGTTCCATCCCAGTCTAGTAACAGTTTTGCCAGTGTATCTGAGCTGGGGATCAGCAATGGCTATGCCTTTGAAACAGTACGAGAGGTTTGTCCACCCCTGCCCATGGCCTTGTCCATTTACTGTAGTTGGTGTGTGGTGCTCTGCAATGCTGCACTTTTTAAAAGGCATTGTCAGATACATTTATGATTGTGGCTTTGACTTCCACTCCACTTGGCAGTCCATTACCCGAAACCCACAGCTTTGTAAAGAATGGAGAGTGAATACTGGTAGCTTCCACTGGTGTCAGTGAAGCTTTGGAATTGCATTTCCTTATGTCCCCATAAAGGTGGTGGTTCCTCAGACACACATAAAGAAGCAGACAGGCCACTGAAATGACAGCCAAGAGCATACCAAAAACAGTGATTACTGCTGCGTCCCATTTTTCTGTGTTCTTGGATGCCAGCTCCAATCCCTTAGTGGTGACATTGACACATTTGGTGTCATGGTTGTAGTGGATGGTTCGGACATCCACACAAACTTTGTACTGAGTGGCAGGGCTGAGATGTGTGAGGTTGTAAACCTGGACATCAGAGGGAACCCTAGTGGTAAATGCCAAAGTGGGATGGTTGCCATCTGACAGGGTATACCATTTAATGTTGGGAGCCAGTGTGCCAGGGCCAGCTTTCCAGGAGAGCAGTATCGAGTTTGTCCCCACTGATTTGACTATGACAATTAGAGACCCATTTGCAGGTTGGGGAAAATATCCATTCACCTCGACTGAAACAGATTTAAGATCAGCTCCAACCAGATTATGGGCAACACAAGTGTAAAGACCAGCTTCATTTTTTGTTATATCATAGATGTCAAAGGTACCCTCTGGGTGCATATAGAACTTGTCAGACACAGTGTTAGGCAGGACCCTGGTACCAGATGGAGTGATCCAATAGATGTCTGGCTCTGGTTCGGAAAAGGCCCGACAATGGAGTGACACTGAGGTCCCATTCTGTGCTTTAATATGCCCAGGCATGCTTTCAGGAGAGATGAGTGGCAGACAAATCTCCATCATTTCCCTGAAGTGCACCTGCCGGACATGCTGGCCCTCGTACTCTGGAGGCTCCACACAGTACAGTGAATCAGGCTCCATGAACCGAATGTTGGTCTTGTTCATGTTCATCCAGCGGACAACGCAGTCACAGCGGATAGGGTTGCTGTGCATGCTAACCTCTCTGAGATTTGGGAGGGACTCTACAGTAATCCTGTGGAGGGCGCTGAGTGCATTGCCATTTAACATAAGGGTTTCCAGGTGCGGTAGTTTGTAGAAAGCATTGGGATGGATATAGGAGAATTTAGGATTATTGGTGGCTTCTATTTTGGTCAGCTCAGGAAGGTTATTAAGGGCAAAGCTGTCAATGGAAACTAGCTCTGGCATGCTACTAATCCCTAGTTCTTTCAGATGGAGCATATCCACAAAGTCACCTCTCTGTATCCTTGCAATGGGATTTTTGTTTAGATCCAGAAACTTAAGATTTTTTACATTTCTCAGGGCAGAATGAGGTACCTCAGCGAAAATATTATCATAGAAAGAGATGCTCTCTAAGTTATCAAGACCAGACAGTGCATCATCAGGAAGCTGAGACAGGTTCATTCTGGTGAGAACAAGACTGCGGAGGTTACTGAGAGGTTTAAAGTTCAGATCATCAATAGAAAGAACTGGATTCTCACCAATCATTAGGATCTCCAGATTTGGCATGGGTTCAAACCACTCTTTTTCAATAACCTTCAGCTTGTTAGAATTGAGGTGGAGCCGTACAAGGTTGCTCAGACCCTGGAAAGCCATCAAGGAAATGAAGGTTATGAGGTTATGATTCAGGTAGAGCTCTTGTAGGTTAGCCACTTCCTCCAAACATCGATCAGGCAACTCCTGTATCCAGTTCTCTTCCATATGAAGGGACAGCAGCTGAGGAAGGTTTCCCAGATGGACATCACTGATAGAGGATAGGTTGTTTTGTGATAAATCAATCTCTGTGATGTTGGGCAAGTAATCCAGAGGCTTGTCAATCTTGGCAACATTGTTTGTTTGTAGTAATAGTACTTGTGTACCCACTGGTATTTTTTCCGGCAGGCTAAAGAGTCCCAAGTCATTACAGTCAACTGTCTGTGCCTCCATGTACACTGAACTGGGAGAAAACCACGGTCTAATCTCACATACACAGAGCTTTGGGCAATCAGGCCTCTCCTCAGTGGCCACAACAAAAGAGGCCATGGCCAAGCCCACAAAGAGACGATCCACAAATGACACGTCCTTCATATTGGACCGATTCCCGCCTGTAAGAAATTGGTCCTTCTAGATTAAGTAGTCTGAGCTGTTAAATTCACAAATGATGAATCATTTGCCGTAGCTGCTGAGGCGACTGACTCACCGGCCCTGCCACCACCATCAACTGCAGCAGGGCTCCTTAGGGTTTTTTGTCTTGTTGTCTAGATGTCCTTGTATGTAATGGCCAGTCACTCAGTGTTGCCTGTTAGTGTCAGGGTTTGTGACCAAGGCTACAGTCAGAGACCCAAGAAGATGGGTGGAGGAAAAAGAAAAAAAGGATAGACTGATATTATACCTCACTAATAACATTTATAGGTATCCATGAAGGATCTGCTTGCTGATGAATGTCCTCGCTGATTGTCCCTCCTAGCTTCCAGATTCTACAGCCCAGTCCATTCTTATCTGTGGAAGACAAAATAGACAGAGAGAAGCACTGTGAGTATTTCATGATCAGGGTGGTGGTCAGGAAAGGTAAAAGAAAGTTCTAGGCATGCTGATATTTGTTATAGGCACACTGGTACATATTGACATTTATGCACATCAAGAACAATTAACTTATATCTGCTTGACCTTCTAAACTTCATTGTGGGGATGTACTGTATGAGCCCCTACAATATGGCATTAAATCCTGATGTTAGAAGTGTTTTACTGGTTAAAGGGAAGGCTTTATTTAGATTCTTAAATGGCAGGCATCCTAGGGCTTAAGCATTAGCCTTTAGGGTAAGCTGCTAAGACAGTGGAATATGTCAGTCACTATAGCAACAAGTAAACAGGCAACCAGTAACACACAGCGTAGTTAGAGAATTAGGCCACACATGCAGACTAAGCATTTGCCCCAGATGCAATTTGCACCTGTTAGAAGAGGCTGCAACAAACAGTCGTGGAAATTGAAATGCAATAATGTGTCGACACAATTAATCTTTGTGCAATCAACAAATCTGCACCCTAATAGGATTTAACATTCATACATCATTGGAAAATGCAGGCATGCAGTTTGTCGGAGGTAAACATCACTAATAATTATGTTAAGGTGTCTACACTCAAATCCCAAATAAGAAGCCTAAAGGGCAGAAGATACATCAAGATAATTCTATGGTCTTAGAGATGCATTTACAAATAACAATAGTCAAACATTATTACAAATATATGCTTTAGTTAGATTTTCTGAAGGCGTCCACAAAGTGATGACTCCCTCATTTACTTATCTACTGCTCTTTATATAAAAAATACACAGTAGTTTACGCCATAATGAGCAGTGAATATACCCCTATGAATCACTGTCATTTTTGCATTATCACTCACAGGTGTATAACAGTAATTTTCACAAGCCCATTTTATAATTCAGTTATTTTCTCTGTTATGGAATAGGGCCGTAACAGTAAACGCTAAAGCATGAAATGGCAAATAAATCCACTAAGTGTCCAGAATGCCTTTTATCTGCTTACAGTGTGACAGAGGTGATACAGTTCTTTTAGTTCTTACACTAACAAATATTGATTGAATTATCTATAAAAATCTACAAGCATAAAATGATTCTGCCTTGATGAGTAAATCATCATTTGCGGAAGACTGTAAATGAAAGTATGATGCATGTTCTGGCGTGTGAGTCAGTGTCTCTTTTACCATCATATTATTAATGTGCTTACTTTCTTCTGCTAGAAGCTCTGCATTCGAGGTGTACCATATAATTTGTCGCATGTAGCTGCCTCTTACTGAACAGATGGGTTTGATGGTGCTTGTGATATTTTGGGCCTATAAGAGCATGCACCACATCATGGGAAAAGTCAGGAGAGACGGGATGAAATGGAGAGAATCAAGAGAAGTGTGATGGCAGCTGGAAAGTGAGAACAAGAAGAGAGAGAAATGGTTTCACTCGCTCTTTCCACCTCAGTGGCCACATGGGAGATGTGGGGGGAAAAATAAAATAAAATAAATACATAAATAATAAATAAATAAAAATTTCTGAAAACAGGTGAAATGCTGCATGTTTCCCCACTGGCAAAGCTAAGCCAAGGGTTCATACCTCAACTTCTGCTCCAGCACTGGCTGGAGTCTCATTTGGAAGAGGAAGGGAAGACGGGGAGGCAGACATAGAGCTGGTGCAAGGAGAGTGAGAATGAAAGAGGGGGTGGGGGATTATTTTTTTAAAAGCACCTGGCACTTTAATAAGCTGCAACACCCAGAGCATTCTGATAAACAGGGTTTAGCTTCTCTCCCTCAGCACTGGCTCTTCATTGTGGGCAGTGCAGTTGATCCGTGCCCTAGTAACAGGCCACATTCTGTAATTCAGCCTACAGCATTTGGGTCTTACCTCTGCTCGCCATAGCTTTTCTCTTTAGTAATCACAATTACCAGAAGTGTAATGCGGTCAGGTTAATCGTTATTGCATTGCTTTATTGTACAATCACAGCGGGAGGTTCTAACAGGCTGTGCTGTTATTTGTTTTACCAACGATGGTAATTATGCTGAGGGGACATATTTGGACTTCCAAATTCAAACACAGAAACATAAAACTTCTGAATGGGCAGTGTTGGAATAAGAAACGGTACTGCCCTATTTTTTACACCACATTAAATTAAGTATTTCTTAATCGGATTTTGGCAAGACTGAGGACGACATCACAGACATAAGAAGTGGTAGAGAGATACAGATTAAGAAAAATTATTTTAGTTTAAATATTAGTATCTGCTGTTCCATGTTGGTTTAAATCTAGGAGGAGATTACGGAGGCTTTACTGGACAATCTGCAAGATGGTGTGTTTAGCACACATACATCCCTGCCAATTTTAAGGATAAAATTCTGTTAAGAACAAAACCTGATTTATAAAAAAAATCTATCGTTCCTACATTTCCTCCACTCTGACATTGACATTACTGCCGATGTTTGCAACATATTAAAGTATTAGGGCTGCTGCTATTTTTTAATCAATTTGTTGATTATTTTCTCAATTATCAAGTGTTTGTAAGTCCTTCTGTGTAAAAGAAATGCCAGTCACAATTTCCTAGACCTCAAGTTGGCACATTAAAATACTTTTTGTCCAATCACTTGCCCTAAACACAGAGATTATTTATTTACCATTAAAGAACATTATGAAAGCATTATGCACCACAAAGCATCTTCAGTATTTTCAGTTTGAGATTAAATGGCCTTAATACCACTGGAAAACATTATTTACTGAGTCATTGATTCCTTAGGTAAGCTCATTAAAATAGTTCTTGTTTAGAAATGTTAAAATGGTTCACTATGTTTTTTTTCTCCATTATATCCAAAAATGTTAGTTTAATGGACAGAATATCTACTCTACGTGGATGTATCTTTAAATATTAAGCTTTATTCTGATGAGTTATGTAAATGAAGCCAATACATTTGAAATGGAGATTTATTAGGTATTATTAATAAGGCTGCTTCTTCATTTATGCTGCCACTTATCATTGTATATATTTGACTAGAGCAAGACCACATTAAATGTTACATAGATTTTAAGCTCACTGATGTAATGTAGACATATGTATTAAGATCAGGTTTCATTTTCAGTCTCTTGGATGTCAGCTGAGGTCATAGTGAAGGACTGGTGAAGGAAAACACTGGTAGTCCGTTGTAAGGAGAAGCTGACTGAATCAGAGGTGACAATGTGTCTGATGTGGCAAATGTACTGAGTCTTCAGGCATGCTTGCCGTCTGGGCAGAATAGTGTTGAGTCAATGACTCGGTTACATAACAAACTGTTTGGAATAAAGACAACTGAAACAAGACATCTATGTAATACAACTAATACAATGATTATGCAATGGATGCTTTTAGGTTAGCTTAATGTAAATGACAAGTGGAACAACTTCAGGGCACAATATACCTAATCAAAACATATTAACACATCATCAAAATTTAAAAGCTTTGAACAACACTACTTCCTCTTACATTGTTTGTTTGGCTGGAGAAATTTGGCATGTTGTGAGTATAGTTACGGTATTTCATTACATGTTGAAATTACTGTAGTACACTTTCCCACCAAACTACTCAATTTTAAGTGAACTATCCTAATCATCTACAGGCGGTTGAACAAGTAAATTGGTATTGTACGACTGCATTATGTGAAGCCCAGTGAAGAAGCAGTCTATATTCTGGGGGCCTTACACCGTGACTGCTTTGACTATGGAGTCCACACACCACTTGTACTAACCTATTAGTACAATACACACACACACACAGCTTCTGTTTAGAGCTAATTTTCCACAATCCGTTGCTCAATTGCCAGTAACTGAAGTGGAGTGAGTGGGGAGGGAGAAAGAAGAAAAGGGATCTGGAAGGACAAAATGTCTTGCCAGGGGAGAAACTTGTCATAGTGTCAGTGGTGGCATATTAACCCATGATAAGCCTGAGTATGCTTTCATTGAAGAAAATATTAGCTTTAGCAAGATCATAAAGTAGAATTAACCAAAACCCTTATGTATAGATATATAAGTAGCTGTGCAGCACAGAACTAAAGAGAAATGTGATCAATACGACTTGGGCAAATACGGTTTAAAAAAAAGATGGATGCTTGTAATCAATGCCTAGAAAAGCCTTTGGAAAAGTTAAGTAGAGATACATAATCAACACCTAGTAATATAACCTAGAGGGCTTGGATAGGATCTCCTGTAACCTAATGTCTGCACTACCACATTAAGCCTAAGCTTTGACATTTGTTCAGACTGCCAATAGAAGCCTTTCATAGGTCAGGCTAAGGTGTTCATTCAAAGAGCTAACACAAGTTAGCCGGGTGTCAGGGGAAGTGGGGGAACAATCATTCAAGCCATGGTTTCCAAAGAACCTTCTACAGTTGCAGGCTGAACGTGTAGCCCATGGGGTTTTTCATTTTCACCAGTGCTAGTCACTGAGTGGTGTTTCTGCCCATCTCTAAGTTCAGTGCTTACTTACCTTTGCTTAGGTTAAGGGAAAAATACAGCTCATGAGGTGCTCAGTGTTCCACTATAGTCAACAGCTGGACAGCTAGTGGACTGTGGGTTTTCAGAGCTTTTTCAAAATAGAAAACAGCTACCTGCACACTCTGATGCTCTGAGCTGAAACATCGATAGTAATCAGGACATTTTACAGTTGTAAAGTTGTCGGTGCTCAGTGATGGAAAAACTATGTAATGTAAACATTTCTGAAGTACCTCAAAGCTCAGTTTTTCAAGCTACTGCTATTGTAAATCGTTGTACTATACCATTTTAACATTACTATATATACTATGTATTACAAAATATATCTGCACCCTGGGCCTGTGTTATGCATCGTTTAATATGTATATTGGAGCTGGGATTTTTAGAAGTTTTACGGTGGTGTCTTTGAATCACCATTAAAAGCTGGGACTTTTCCAACTGATAAGCTGTTAAAATTTTACAGTGTCATTGCATCACTGTTATAAACTGATATGTCTTTGGTCCTTGTCAATCACAGATTTTAACTGATGTGACATTTGACTTTACTGGAAACTTTGAAATCTCTCTTCATTAAAATCTTCACATTTAGTTGTTGTCAGGTTTAGTTAAGTAATATAAATTTTACATGGGCACATGCTACTGTGTTGGATTTTGTGACTTATGTGTCTAAAACATATTATTTGGAGATCATTTGCTCTCATGTGGAAATGGCACCAGAATAATCATAATATACCTGAATTATGGCGAGGGTACATTTAGGAGGTTCACCCACTGTCAAGGTGAAAAGCTTTTCCTTTCAGATCTTGGCAACACCTCACGTTTACATTCCCACCGGGCCACCATGAGCACTGTAGCCGTTCCGGACAGTAACGGCACAAAGACACTTTGATTAGAGACCATTGAGATATGACCACTTTAAATTAATGAGTGTGCAGAGTAGGGGCACAAAGCATTGGTCCTGGTGGCTCTGCAGGGCTAATTCAGGAAAGCCTGACTCGTGTTGGCCAGGCAGAACTGTTTGTTTAACACTGTTTATTGAAATTAGTTATAAATCCTGCTTCACAGTGCTTGGAAGGGGCTTAGCGGAGCGGGGACCTAGAGATGATTGCTGTCGCAGGTCACCTAGAGACCTCAGGTTCTGTGAGGGTTATGGCAGGTATTAAAGAGAAAATTTGTGAGATCTGAGTTGTGGAATAAGTCTTAATGTAGGATTTGTCTGGAGCATACTGGCCCTAAGGGAGATGATTATGAGGCCTGTATGGTTTAAGTGGTAACAAGGCAGTATTGCATCTGCTGAGAGGTAGACATTACACTCACTGTGGTAAAACTGGGTGGAAGACATAAAGGTCATACGTAAGTGGAAAGTAGGGCGCAGCCGAATTGCCTTTTCTTTCAGGAGAATAGCCTGTGCATTATAGAAATGGTTCAATGGGAATTTTGATCCACTGGTAATAAGCCTCACGAGGCTTTCTTCTTCAAGTCACCTGCTCTCTCTCAGCTCTTTCTTTTTTCATCCTGTTCGCTCTTTAATTCGCTTTTTCTCATGCTATTGCAGCCCCATCTTTTTTCCATGTACCTCGTTCTTTTTATCCTACTTTCTCACATTTGTCTCCACTCTTCAAACCCTTGTGGCGAACATTTCATTTTCCCTATTAGCATCACAATGCGTCCAAGAAATGCACCATAGAGAAAGTAGGAATTTAATTTTTCTAATAATAAAATAATAATAAAATTGTCTCCCTGCATATTCAGGTTCCCGTCTTTCATTCTGGGCATCCTACTGCCCCTGTTGGCCTAATTGCCCTCTGTCTTTCTGTACACCTGGCTGTCTGTCTCAGTACTTCTTGGGATATGCTATTTGTAACCCAAATAGCATATCCCCAATTTTAGTGATTTTTTTTTCTCCTCAGATGAACATAAGGGTTAAAGTATCCTGTTACGAGTTGAAAAAGTTCTTCAGTTTCTTACCATAAAAAATAAACTATGTAAAATCCATTAGATTATATGAAAAATGTAATGGTCACAAATCTTTAAACAAACTACTTTTTTGTGTTGCTAAGGTTGCAGAAGCTCTTTCTATTTTCAGAGCTTATATTGTTAAAACCAAGAAAGTGAGAGAATGCTTGAAGACATGCCACAAATTCTCTGAAACACTTCCAGTAAACACTGATAGCCTGGTGGACATGTAGCACATCTGTGACAAAACCAAGCCACTTCCGACAGACATTCTGGGCAAGCTCCTCAGTGGGTGGGTGCCTTTGGAAGGCTTTACTGGCCCCTTCTCTGCCCTTCACCTCATTGATTTACTATTATATTTTCTACAAGGTAAGGCAGAGTCCATTAAAGGGAACCTTCTGTGCAGTGCCTATGCATAATGAAGCTTCCTGTCTGTATGTGCATCTGTGTCTGTACTTGTAGGAGTGGATGGAAAGCTTTTCCCTTACATCTACACAGTATAGCCATCAATCAGTGGCAAGTCGACTGTTAATGTAAAATCAATGTTCCAAATTAACCATAGGACCCCCGACTCTGTTTTTTCAGCTCTTTTCTGGACAAGATGTGCCCTTGGGCTGAGTGAGGGAGAACACACACGGTGCAGTATTGAACACTATATAGCACACCTACATGCACACGCACAAGAGACAGAAAGACACGCAAACACACAGAGGGATTCATGCATGTGCAGACACGAGCAGGCACACACAATCCTTCAGATGACGTCTTCATGGAGAAAAACAAACACACACCAGCTCATTCACATAAAGCATGCATAACGCACCACACAGTGAAAGAGCACAGTTAGGTCCCCATGTCTAATTCGCATAGTTCTGCATTTATTAAAATTAAGCCAAGGTATCCAGCTTAAGGTTGCCGTTGATAAGGGCAAAGGCGTAGAGAACATTTCAACACTTATTTCTCCCCCACCATAATCACACTCACTCTTGACAAAAATCTGCATAATGTCCCATGTATAGCTGCTATCCAGAGTGAAAGAGAGAGGTACAAGGAGGGAGGGGGGATGGGCAGGGGGAATGGAGCCAGCGGCATATCCCTCAAAGTCACAGCCAAATTGAATCTGCAGGTGCAAATGCGGCATGTGTGCTGCCTCTAAGATGCACAGCTATCTATATTTATATGAATAATATATGGCTGGTCAAGGTGCCACAAGCCTGCAGGGAATACATTCCTATGGCAGACAGAATCAATCATTATATGCCACTGAAATGCTTTTATTGCTGGCTTGGACCTCTTTATAGTGATTTCATGGGGTTTGATATGGGTCTTCTTTTTTCTGTTTTCATTCTCTGCAACTCTTCAGCTAAAACAGGTGAAAGATATACTTTCAAATGGCACAATGACTTTGGATGTTTTCAGAGGCTCTGCAGTTCAGTAACTGGCGGATTTGTGCTTTTGAGCATATTTCTGCTTGCGTCCATGTACACTACAGATGCATGTGTACCTATACATGGATGCATATTCGCACGGTTTAGCCACTGAGGCTTCCCCAATACATGAACACTCAGTTTGATCTCATGATGCTACATCACTCATTCACAAGGCTTCCCATTAGTGCACTGATGCCCTATATGTATCAGTCTAAATGCAGAACAGATGGACGGCACAGCAGTAGCACTTCGATGTCCTCTTCTTCCCTGCTCATGTTTGAAACTGGAACATAGAAATATGTCCCCATCATGCTCAACTCTGATATTAATCTGCAGAATTACAGACAAATTTGCAGTTAATAGCTATGATTTATTTTTGTGAGCGTCATCTACCTTTTTTTGTTTTTGTGTTCCAAACACCTGACATTTAGCTGCTATGCATAATCCTTTTTAATGCACCTTCTGTGAAAGTGTTGTTTCTACACCACAAAACATTGTACAAACCCACTTTAGAAATGTGCTAGCTAAATAACTAAAATGCAGATGTATAAGTAAATGTCACTGGACACAAAGGAAGTGTCACATCCCATTCTGACCTTTGATATGAACTGAAAATACCAAAATGTCATGGACGCTGCCATCAAACCATCTTTTGATCCACAGTTGTTGTTTTTTGGCTCTTTCTTTCTATGTGTCTTTTCATAAAATTAGGGTCTATTACAGTCCAAGCCACTAGGTCCAAAACAAAAATGCACACCACTCCCTCCCTCCATGATCTTTTTGCACTTTGTCAGTGCTTATTCGCTTTAAATGGATGCCTGTATGTGTTTGGGAACAGGATGCTATTAGAGAGCCTCTGCTAGGCTGCACAGGCTGATCCCCTGCAGTCGTCTTGTGAATGTTTGCATGCATTTTACTCAGGAGCCTTGATAGATCCTTGGGCATCTTGTCACCACCATTACAGTATAAAAAAAATCTTAAGATTAATTTGATTTTGATGACAAAGTTGTAGGCTTCTTGCGTTACGCTTTGAACTAATAGTTATGTTTGGCACCCACACATCCTCTCACCTCGCAGCAACCTGCTGCCCTCTGCCTATAGAGAAATGAATATGGAACACCCACACTGTGATGCCTGTCATGCTCTGCAAGCCTCCACAAAGCCACTGCAGGCACAATACTTTTTGTACCCCCCACCCAACCCCCTGCTTACTGTTTCACACATAGATCAGTAGGCAATTCGCAAAGTCGCTTACTTTAAACATATGACATGTTGTGGACATGTAATATTGATTTGTTTTGAACAAAGGAGCCCACATTAATGAATAAATCCATTACTGCTTTGCTTTACTGTTTTATCTTGTGTGTGTGTGTGTGTGTGTGTAGCAAAATATTATAAAGACAAATAACAGATTTAACTTGATCAGCAGGTAGTCACACAATTAATAATAAAGTGGGAATAATAAATAGTGTGTGGGCTGAGGTTTTCTCAGTGTGGTGTGGTGTCTGATGTGAGAGCATGATGGCTCTCATGTGGCATTTGACTGTGTGTTTCATATTGAGCAGATGCTTTGGGTGAGTCATTTGCAGTGTTGAGCCCATCTATTGTATCCATCCCTGGAACAAGCAAGCGGAGGCACACACACACACATGCATTCACACTGAGAACACTTGAGGTTCAGTGCCACGCTCGGTGAAAATCACATTTTTCATCGGCTATTACGTGTTTATTTGCCTTAGAAATATTCGCCAGGAATGTATCTGCTGGGTGATATACGTTTTGGACTGAGAAGAAACAGTGTGACATGTAACGGGAGGGAGGGGGGTGACAGAGAAAGAGAGGGTAAAAAGACGCTCCAATGCAGTTAAGGGATTAGTGAACTCCCCACCCCCTCGTGTCTCTCCTGTAGGATACCTGGATGTGTGGGTGTAAAGGCAGGTGAAGCAATGACAGTGAATGCGTTCCAAGATGCCCCTCGGTGGCTGTGCTAATTATACAAAAGCTTGGAAGCAAAGACTCCTCTCTCTGTTTTGGGAATGCGTGGTGGTGTTAAAAAAAAAACCCGGAGGATGTCGCTGCATGTGTCGGTAACGACCTATCTGTTTGCAACAGGAAGGTTTAACGTAGAGGGAAGGATAGAGTGAGGAGTGGGGAGGAATTGGGGATGGTGGGGGGTAGCCACCATTCTGTGTATTTCTTCCGAGACGTGTCTGGTGTGCGCTCACTAAGCAGAACCAGGGGACATTAAACTGCCAGCCCACCACACACACACACACACACACACGTAGTCTTTTGAATTTCCTTAATTAATTTGCGCTTTTAGCCTAAACACACTCCATCCTAAATACTGTCTGCCTGAGGCGCATCCCGCGCCCTCACGTCAAATAAGGGTTCAAAGCCAGTCACTATTCAGTCATATATTTTCATAATTTCTGTAATAACGCATGAGTCATGATTGAACATGCACCTGATGGGAAAATTATGCATTACTTCAATTACAAGATTATATGTCCTGCAAAACGGCTCCGAATCACTGATTTCAGGCGTTTTTCATTAACTTGGAAAATGCGTTGCGCAGACGTAACCGATATGGATCAAATGAGAGAAACATATTTCAGGAGTAACACAGTAAACTTACCCGCTTTAACCATCACAGCCGTCAGAACAGGATGCGTTGTCTATATTTCCATCAAGTGCGCCTCTCAAATGACGAGAAAGCCCCAGCGCGCAACATAAAGCCCGTCAACAATGTGTGGTCATCTTATTTTCACGCAGTTGATAAGAAATCAGTTCTAGTCTGGCTTCCACCGCAAAACACACTGCTTCTGCACGAGAGTAAAGCAAGACGATGAAGTCCAAAAGCAGGCAGATGAGAGTATAGAGACAGCTTCATGTGTTCCCTGTGCCCTTCCCTTCCCGTCTTCACAGCGGCTGTTAAGGGCGCATCTCTCCCCTCGATCAAGTGTCAGGCGGACCACATAGATGCGCCGCCGTCTCCTCAGCAGTCATTAATATGAGAACAAACCCGACTCTCCAGAGAACAGCCAATAGCGTCAGAGAAGCTGGCGAGGCGCTCGCAGCATCCCTCCTCTGGTTGGGTGAGAGGAGCCGTCAGTCATATCCCAGAAGCCCGTTCTCATCAATTTCTTCTTCTGTTAGTGAAGCACGCTGCAAAAAATATCCACATTAACAAGTCACTCAGTCCAGCCAGAAGTAGACTAAAACAGTTTAAAGAGTTTAAAGTAAGAAGTACAAATACAACAGTGGGCGAGATAAGTGCTATTAAAATGAATGTTTTCATATTCTAAAATCTGCAGACACATTAAACAAATATAAAAACACTCCACTAAAGCTGGAACAAATTTTGTAGTTTCTAGTTAAAGAATAAGGTAAGTGAGCCACAGCGTTACAGTTGCTGATCTGTCGGGTCACTTTCTATAATAAAAAGAGCTTAAGAAGCTAGCAAAGTGGCAAGGTTGTGTCAGCTGTTGTTCTCGGTCTCTCCCTTTCAGCATGTCTCTGCTAATATTGAATTCATCACATCCAATAATTTCTCCTTGTGCGTCACACTCTGTATGAGACATTGTAAGTTTGTCAAAGAACTGTAATCCAAATTTACTTGCACTGTGAGAAACTAGCAGAAATCTCACCCATTCACAGTTGACTTTTTCTTACTTCAAAGACTGTAAAAGTGATCATGTCATGGTGGAAGAAGAAGCATTTGCTTATAAAAATGTTGCTTATACAAATACTACATTACAAGTAAAAGTTCTGCATTACCATTTTGCAGCAATTCTGTAGCAAACAACAAACAAGTCTGTTTGTATGAAAAATAATCAATGCACAGCAGCTGGTCCTGTCAGTGTTTTCTAGTGCATCTCAATAAATTAGAATATCGTGAAAAAGTTATTTTGTCTTTTTGTAATTTAATTAAAAAAGTGAAACTGTCATATATTCTAGATTGATTAAATGTAAAGTAAAATGTCAAAGCTTTTTTTTTCAAATATTTTAATGATCAAAAACCCACTCAATATATTAGAAACTTTACTAAACTAAATCAAAAATGGATTTAAAATACAGAATGTCCAACTTCTGAGAAGTATGTTCATTTAAGCACTCAGTACTTGGTAGGGGCTCCTTTAGCGCAAATTACTGCCTCAATGCAGAGTGGCATGGAGGTGATCAACCATATTGAGATTCCTCTGATAGCAGCCTTCTTCATCTTGTCTGTATTGATGAGTCAGGTGTTTCTCACCTTCCTCCGGACGGTACTAGATAGATTCTATGTGGGCTTCAGGTCAGCTGAGTTGACTGGCACATCAAGCACAGTAATATCATGGTCAACAAACCACTTAGTGTTAGTTTGTGCACTGTGGGTAGATGCTAAGTCCTCTTGGAAAAGGAAATCTCAATAAAGCTTGTCAGCAGAGGGTGGTATGAAGTGCTCGAAAATCTCCAACTGTGTTGACTTTGGACTTGATAAAAGACGGTGGACCAACACCAACAGATGACATGGCCCATGACCCCAAATCACCACCAACTGTGAAAACACACTGGACTTCAAGCAACTCTGTGCCTCTTCATTCTTCATCCAGACTCTGGGACCTTGACTTCCAGATGAAATGCAAAATTGTATTTTAATCTGAAAAGGACTTTGGACCACTGAGCGCCAGTCCAGTTCTTTAGGTGAGGGGCTTCTGACGTCTCTGGTTCAGATGTGGCTTGATTCTATTACTGTTCTCACATATGAACGCTGGACAAAATCGGGAGAATGAGGTCCGGACATTGTGCTGCGTTGTGCTTTCACAGCAGGAGATTGCCTGCGTCAGATGTGTTCTCACATGGGGAGAAACTGCTGTCAATTTCAGTGTGGGATGTGGGCACCTGTGTAGAGTGCGCACAAAGCACATTGAGGCACAACGTGACAGCATAAATCACACTCTGACATTACCCAGACTTAGTACTAGGAGACTCACTGAATAAAATCAGGGTAATGCAGCTTAGGAAGGAAACAGTTGTAGCTCATTTCCTGAAAAAGTCTGTCTGTGGAGGATCTTCGTACACTGATTCCAGCCTCACTCCACTCCCAAGCTCTTGAATAAGCTTTGCTTTACAATCTTCTTAAAGCTGCTGTCATTCCTGTTGCTTGTGTACCTTTTCCTACCACACTTTTCCCTTCCAGTCAACTTTCTCTGAATATGCTTTGATACAGCTGTATTGTTAAGATAAAGTTCATATGTTCCTTTTTTACTATGTGTAAGTTAGATATTTGGATTTGTTAATTTAGTGCTGTCACTTTAAGAGACACAGGAAGTCAGTAACAGGATGTTGCTGTACAGGAAGTGGATTCAGTGAGTGATGTGAACTAGAGTGGCACAGAGAGTGTATTGCAGCTTAAGCTAATCCATCCACACACATCTTACGCCTTTGGTAGCATCGTAGGTATGTATTGGTTCTTTGTAACATTATTTGCCATCTTAGATCACTATTTTTGGAAAAATTGGACATTTTGTAAAAATGCACTTTATTCTGTTGAGCTATCATTGACAACATATTTCTGAGACGAAGTTCGTACACAAGTAATCTTAAGTGAATAAATAGTGAATAAATAATTATTTTCATGTGAGATTTGATGAATGTATTGTAGAAAGTTAAAAAGTACTGTAAAAAGTAGCTGACTGTCAAGTTGTATAGAGCACATATGACAAGGACAGCACAGTGAAACTACGGCTCTCTAACAGGCAAGATAACGTGGTTCAAGCTGGCAGGAAACGGAGCAAACGACGACCACTACAACAATGTATAAGCAAAGATAAGTCGAATTCCTACAATGGCAGAGGAGGCGTCTTCATTAAAAACACGCTCTCGTGTCTCATGTTCTGTACGGTCAAGTGCCTCATCAACTGAGTCCGCGGCAGCCAAGGCTAGAGCAAAAGCTGAAGCAGCAAAGGCACGTCTCGCTTTCGCTGAAAAGGAAGTCAGTCTAAAGCTTGAGAAAGCTAAGCTGGAAGCATCTCTTACAATGCTTAATTATGAGAAAGAAACAGCCGCAGCCATTGCTGAAGCAGAAGCACTTGAAGCTGCTGTTGATGTAAATAGTGAGAAACACAGCTGCAAGCTGAGCGTAGATGCTACACCCCTGAACACTGCAGAACGCACAGAACAATATGTTCTTAATCAAAATAGAGTAGAAGAAGCAGAAGTACAGACACATGCTGATGGTGACCCAGCTAAAGAAGAGCTCAGCCACAGCTGCAGCTTCTCATCTTCTCACCTCAAACCAGATGCTTCACTTTTCTTTCCAGACCAAACTACTCAATCATTGCACCTTGCCCCACAGCAGCATTACATCAGTGGAGACGATGAGAAATCAAGGAAAATCAAGGTTAAGACCGAATCTGTGTTCAGTGCTCATTATTTCAGACCTCCAAATGATAATCCCAATCTTTTGCATCCTACATCTGCAAACAACAACAGCGGCTCAAATATAAGTGACTTTGTTAGGTATTTAGCTCGCCGTGAGCTTGTTGCCACTGGTCTTTTGCAATTCAATGACAAACCTCTGAACTACAGAGCATGGAAGCGTTCATTCAAAATGGCAACGAGTGATTTAAACCTATTGCCAAGTGAGGAGATGGATCTCCTGCTTAAGTGGCTTGGCAAAGAGTCAGCACGGCACGTGGAGCAGATAAGAGCAATACACATCAATCGCCCGGAAGCAGGATTGGCGATGATATGGGCCAGACTTGATGAAACCTATGGATCTGCTGAAGCAATAGAAGATGTTTTGTTTAAACGACTTGATGCCTTTCCGAAAATAACAAACAGAGACTTTTCTAAACTAACCAAGTTGGGTGATTTACTAATGGAAGTACAGTCAGCTAAGTCTGAAGGCTACTTACCTGGGCTGTCGTTCCTGGACACTTCAAGAGGCGTCAACCCAATAGTTCATAAGCTCCCGTTTCGTCTGCAGGAGAGGTGGGCATCAGTTGGGGCGTCCTACAAACGACAAAAAGGTGTTCCATATCCCCCCTTTTCCTACTTTGTGGACTTTGTTTGCCAGGAGGCTAAGACTGCTAATGACCCAAGCTTCAATTTTATCTCTCACACAGACATGACTCCCCAGCCTATGAGGACTGTTTTCAAGTCAAATAGGTTTAAGGAAGTATCTGTTCACAAAACAGAAGTGTCTCCAAGAGTCAGCTCTGATACTGGTGAAACGTCACAGAAAATAGATGAATGTAATAAAATATGCCTCATTCACAGGAAACCACACCCTCTGCACAAATGCCGTGCATTTAGAGAAAAAACAATCGGGGATCGAATGACATTTCTAAGAGAAAATAATGTGTGCTTTAGATGCTGTTCATCATCATCACATTTTGCAAGGAACTGTAAAACAAAAGTGCAATGTGCTGAATGTAAAAGCGAAAGGCACCATACAGCACTTCATCCTGAACCCTCACCCCAGACAAGGGAGGCGGACCCTTCAACCGAGCATGGCGGGGAGGATGACAATCCAGCAGCTCAGCCACTTATAACCACCAAATGTACAGAAGTCTGTGGTGGAGAACTGACGGA
>JAUMHL010000016.1:6838937-6855450 GCA_032362345.1 Sandelia bainsii | reverse complement strand
GCAAGGGTTGGCATTGCTGCAATGCAGAAATTACTGTGGAGGAATTTAATCAAGCCTCAACTACTATCATACAGTCAGTACAAGAGGATACCTACCTTGAGGAGATCAAATGCATTCAGAAGCATGGAAAGATTCCCAAGAGTAGTCCTCTCCATGGTTTAGACCCCTTCATTGATGAACATGGACTCTTGAGAGTTGGAGGTCGTCTCCATCATTCTAGTCTCAATCAGGATGAAAAAAATCCTTTGATTATTCCTGGTAAACATCATGTAGCAACTTTGTTGATAAGACACCATCATGAGCAGGTTCGTCACCAGGGTTGCCACTTTACAGAAGGAGCCGTTCGTATCGCTGGGTTTTGGATCGTTGGTGACAAAAGGAAAGTGAGCAACATCATCCAACATTGTGTTACTTGCAGACGGCTTAGGGCTCCATTCAGTGCACAGAAGATGGCCAACCTTCCAGCGGAACGTCTTGCAACAGATCCTCCATTTACAAATGTGGGTTTGGATGTCTTTGGCCCTTGGAGTGTGAGTTCACGTCGGACCAGGGGAGGGCTTGTACATTGTAAAAGGTGGGCTGTAATCTTCACATGTAAGAGTGTAAGGGCCATTCATATTGAGGTCATAGAATCCCTAGACACTTGCACAAGCGCAAGCTTCATCAATCCTTTGAGGCGATTTCTTGCAGTACGGGGCCCGGTCAAACATATTCGTTCTGACCGCGGCACAAACTTTGTTGGAGCCTGTAAAGATTTGAGGATACCATCAAACATTGACAATCCAGCTGTCAAAACTTATTTGACAGATCAAGGATGTACCTGGACCTTTAACCCTCCACATGCTTCTCATCACGGTGGATCATGGGAAAGAATGATCGGACTTGCAAGAAGGATTCTTGACTCCATGTTCCTTCAACTGAAAGACAAACTTACCCACAAAGTGCTGGTAACATTCATGGCTGAGGTAGCGGCTATCATCAATGCTAGGCCTCTAGTGCCAGTGATAAACGATCCAGATAATTTGTACATACTTACACCAGCTGCTCTTCTTACTCAAAAGGTGAATGTTGTCCCAGCTCCTGCTGGTGAGTTTGAAGTGTCAGACCTTTACAAGTGTCAGTGGAGGCAAGTTCAACACCTATCCAACACCTTCTGGGATAGATGGCGTAAGCAATTCTTACCTACACTTCAGCCACGTAAGAAATGGCAGTCCATTCAACCAAACATCAAACAAGGAAGTGTTGTTCTTCTGAAGGACCGTCACGCGCCCAGAAATGTATGGCCTCTTGGACTTGTAACAAAGACCTTTCCTGGTGAGGATGGAAAGGTGCGGCAGGTGGAGGTGAAAATTGTTAAACCAGGAGGGAGTACGCTTTTCCTTAGACCCATTACAGAGACAGTGCTTCTTCTCTCCAGTGATGTCTAGTTAGACATATCGTTAAAGATTTGTCAGTGACATGTAAACACGCCAGGCAGGGAGTGTATTGTTAAGATAAAGTTCATATGTTCCTTTTTTACTATGTGTAAGTTAGATATTTGGATTTGTTAATTTAGTGCTGTCACTTTAAGAGACACAGGAAGTCAGTAACAGGATGTTGCTGTACAGGAAGTGGATTCAGTGAGTGATGTGAACTAGAGTGGCACAGAGAGTGTATTGCAGCTTAAGCTAATCCAGTGACATCCACACACATCTTACGCCTTTGGTAGCATCTTAGGTATGTATTGGTTCTTTGTAACATTATTTGCCATCTTAGATCACTATTTTTGTAAAAATTGGACATTTTGTAAAAAATGCACTTTATTCTGTTGAGCTATCATTGACAACATATTTCTGAGACGAAGTTCGTGCACAAGTAATCTTAAGTGAATAAATAGTGAATAAATAATTCTTTTCATGTGAGATTTGATGGATGTATTGTAGAAGTTAAAAAGTACAAGTGCAGTTATATTCACGTAAGACAGTTTAATTTAATTCATAGAAACACATGTGTTACTGCTTACTGTCTTGTTAAAGACGAGCACTAAGTCAATTATGCTTTGTATGTTTCAGTTTCACCCTTCTATACCATGTGAATAAACCTGTGGACAATGAGTCAAACGTCTGCAGAGTCTTGATGTTGAGAAGGTGTTTAGCTGACTGTCAAGTTGTATAGAGCACATATGACGAGGACAGCACAACAGCTCTCTCCAAGCAGCTAGGCCAGCCCTTTCAGTGATCACCTGTGGAGACAGAGAGATGGAGATAAATGGTATTTATACCAAATGAACAGTAATTGAAACTCAAAATGAATGTCAATTTAAAAAAAAAATTAAATTACAAAAAAAAATCAAGTCATTCAAAACATTTTGAGGTGCACTAGTACACTGTATATGGTCTATATGAGATTATTACTATTACTGCTTTAATGTTTAATGTCTATCCATGCATTATTGTTACTGCGTATCCTGCAAAAGGTCATGTGGGGACTGGATGTGATTTCAACTGATGTTGGGCAAAAGGCGGGGTACACTTTGGACAGATTGCAGTCTATCACAGATTATCACCCCCGGCAATTAAGAGCCATCAGTTAACCTAAGTCTTTGGAATGAGAGAGGAAACCCACACCTGCATGGGGAGAACATGGAATCTCTACACAAAAAGGCTCTACCTGGATGAGTTTGAACCTTGTTGCTGTGAGCCCAGAGTGCAAAACACTGCACCTCTGTGCCACCCAACAAAGAGGTGCACACACAGAAATAGTTTGTGTCAAACAATAATTCGTCTGAAGACGATCTTATTAAAAATTGCTCAAAATTACATAATATGTTTTCTTTTTTTCTGCACTGATGAATCCAGAATCTATCATTATGCAAACTGTTTTTTTGAAGTCGCACACTACTTGCAATATCACAGTCCTGCTGGTGCGTCCACATCTTAAACCAATGTTTGAGGTGACCACAGCCTTTCAGCATCGAACTGCACATCAGTCCACAAAGTGAAGGTCAAACATCAAAGTCACAAAACAAAAGCAAAACATTGTTGAATGAGAGACAAATTCTGAATAAAACACTTAGAAGCAATATACTGATTTGTCTTCACTTCCTGGAAGGTTCAGTAATCGTGCCGCCGCTGCTGTGGTTTTTCCCGCAGTGGTTGCAGTTGAAAATTTCGGCAAACTGTGGCAGCCTAGCCAGCAGCTTCCACTCTCTGTGTGCAAGTAGACTGAGGAGGACATTTTTTGCAGTGCAGGGGAGTGAGGAAGAAAGCAGCAGGCAGGATAGAAAATGGATATCTGTACCTATTAGCTCCAGAGCTCCAAACTCAGATCCCAGGAGGATTTCTAATACAATGTTCTACAAACTGATGTTCTTGGAGGTCAGGCAGGGTTATCCGCAGCCTCTGAGAAAGAGACACACCTCATCTGTCAGCCCAAAGGCTTCTGATCCAAAGACTACTATTGGAGGCTGTTCTAACACCACCTGTGTCTGATTTCACTTGGTCGAAAGCTTAATATATTCAACCTCACTGCACATTACAGTGTTCTTTTGTCTGCTATGGTGTCACTCACATTTCTGTAAAGCCTCAGGGACTTTTGGGAGCTTGGTGGGTCAATATAAGTTCCCTCTTGAACCTCCAGTAGAAATTATTTAAACGTCATGTAAATTGCTTGAAATAATTTGTTTTCAAAGTTTACTCAGTGCCATGAGACTATTTAGACAGTTTTCTTTAATTGAATGCAGATGATTCTGCCATGCCCCAGGTGCTACTCACTCAAACCTAAGTAATTATGCAATTTTTCAGATACTTTCCATATTTTACTCTTGCTTTGCTTATTCTGCATATTTCATAATGCTACTTAAGACTGAATTTCCAAGCCTCCCTCTGCCTGTGATAATAGGACAAATGCCCTTTCAAGAGACCCCAGCTTTAATGATAATAGAAAATCCAGCAGGTAGGTTTAATGTCGTACAGGTACAATAACACATAATAGTGAGCCTGGAGAGACACTGTAGTTTGTTTTGTGTGATTTGTATCACATTATAGTCTGTTAGTGTGTGCATTGGTTGTGAAGCAGTATTAATTAGGTGTGATGACTATTAAATGACATACAAATTTCAACTAAAATGTTCACGCTTCACACTTTTATCATTTCCTCCTTTTGACAGCTTCACTAACAGTCTCACAGGCTACCTGACAAGGTGACACATTTAACTGTTTACAGTCACATTTATTATTAATCCATGTTTTTATTTATTGTAAATAGACAAACCAGAAATACACCACGTACTGTGACTGTTTACATTTATTGTAAATCCATGTTTTTAAATGGTGCTTCTCCTACGAGTTGCATTAAAGAAGTTACTAAAGAAGTTAAAAGTTTACTCTTTTAAATCATCAGTCACTTCAAAAGGTTTTAGGAGTCTTTTACAAAGTTGAACATAGAACAGAGGAATAGCATTCCTCATTGATACCTGTTGCATATTTTTTAACTTTCCTGCCCAGGGACGCTTGATTCCCTAGCTCAGATGTTCCACTGGTGCCCCTGAGCTGAGCTGTTGTGTTAATCAAATATTTGACACATGTCACTTGACTGGGAGAAATGTTCCCCAACTTCAAAACTTTGGCTAAGTGGCAGTGGTAACTCCAGTTAACAAAATGAATTCAAATTTTATGATCCACACCTCCACTTCCAGCCTGGTCATTCCCTTATTCCTGTTCTCTTATCAACCTGATTGTTTTTACCTGTGCCTCCACCTGTATAAGCTGCTCCACTCGCACTCCCACCCTGCCAGATTGTCTGTTCTCGCTTTGTAGGCGACTCTCCAGCCTGCTTACCTGTTTTGATTTGGATTCCTGATATCGACTCTGTCTGCCTGATGTGAGCCTGCTGTTCTACCCTCGGCCCTCATTCTGATTTTCTGGTTTTGGATCTCACCTTTATGGTTCAGGATTCTGCTCTCTGCCTCTGGCCCCTTTTTTCTGCCCTGGATATTCTCTCTGGCTCTAGGGATTCTGACTCTGTCTACCCTTTCCCCTTCTGGTGGTTTTATATTGGAATTCTGGACTTTTGATTGGATACTGTTTTTGGGTTCTGGATTTGTGGATTTGGAATTTGGATTGTGCACTCTGTGTGTGCTGAAGAGGCTTTATATTTGGTAGCGGAGCACCTGTTTTGAGAGACTAATTTCTCCTGTCTCCTCTAGTTAGTGACAGTGAGTGCTTGAGCAATATGCTGCAGTGTTTTTTTCCCCAGCAGTCTATCCACTCTCACAGAGACTATGTGGTCCAAGCCAACTCTGGCCACCACCATCTTGTCCACACGGTCAGCTCTGCTATCATGGGTAACCTCATCCAGTCTTCACTCACTGCAGCCAAACTCCACCATCTTGTAGAACCCCCAATCTCTTTTATTATTGTGAATATAAATCTGTCATTTAGCTAATGGCTGATCCAAAATTTAATTCTGTATTTTTGCTTCTTGTATCCTATAAGCCTAAACATCAGTATTTATAAAGCAATGTAGGTATGTTTTATCCCTGAACAAATTAACATTAAGAACATAAAAAATGTTGGTTTCCTGTAGTATTTTATATAATGTCCACACAGAGATATCAGTGTGAAAGGCAACCCAGTGACATCGATTAACCTCAGCATGAAAATACCAACGTTTTTAACTAATGGCAGCATTAAATGTGACTTCACCTGTGAAATGTCATTAAAACAGACATAAAGTAAGATTCTGTTATGTATATCGAAAGTAGCCACTGTTTTTTGTTACAGCCTTTTTGTGGCTCAGTGCATCACATGCTAACAAGACTATGCCTTCAGTATTTTAACATAGTATGGTGGGAAGATTTTGAAAGGTGTCACTTCAGGAGCTATCATCTGGATTTATAGGTCTTAGTCATAATCAAAATGCCTTTGGACAATAATGTTAAGGACACATTTGTGTATATAAATAAGCCTGTCCTCCATATTTCAGTTATTATTTATTCCTGTTTTGTTCATATTATAATGTTTTCATGGAACATACTGTAAGTAATCTGGTCATTTATGTATGATTCTTTCAGTGGTGAGCCAATACCATCAGTTCGCAACAATGGCACTCAGTATGTTATATAACGACAATCAGCTCCTAGTCTACCACAGAGTTCACTTCTACACTGTGTTTGCAGTCTCCTGCATTTGAGCTGTTCTGTGCAGTGCGAACAGTGTTTTCTTTTTTTCCTCAAATAATGTCAAGGGTGTATTGTACTTTATCGACTAGCTGTTAAAAGTAAATTTGGCATCTGAAATTATTCAGAAATTATTTCTTTGTCCTCTGTGCCCTCTAGCTGGTGACTCCCTAGGCAACCACCTAATTCCCCTATACCTAAAAGCACACCTGTTCCTGCACCTCCACTCCATTTTTCTGGGATTATATTTGCGATAAGTCTCAGTTATACATTTAAACATGAATCTATTCTCATGTACACTGTAGTTTATTGGTCCACACAGACCGGACAGTTTAGCAACAGCATCATTGCCAAAATTTAGCTTGGTACAGAGAAGAGAAGAGCACCCCAAAAAACTTAACTAAAAAACACACTCTAAAGTGAAAATGGAGTCAACATGCGTCAACACATTCTTGTTGGTTCTGTGTGTTTTATATATTGTATATTGTATATTCCATAGGAGTCTTCCATAGGGACATTGTATTAGGCTTATTATAACAATATCAGCCATAGTGCAATGTAAGAGACACTGTAATGAGGCACCTCAGTGATTGTTCAAACCACTGAGTGCCAGAAGCTTCCATCAAACTACACACTATTGCGAATGCAGACTCAAGTAGCTCACTTTAACAAATGAGATATCTTATTATAACTTGAACATTTCATAAGGGAGACGCAATTGCTATTCAAATTCTAAATTACTATTCGCAGCCCTCATACAACATGACACAGTTTTTGATTTTCACATGTACCCTCAAACCTTTGGTCCCTGTCACATCAGTTGACTTGTTCATTCGTTATGTGGTGAGGTGACTGCAAATAGACATGAGACTGCAGTATACAAAAAACAAACATTTGGTAGTCAAAACTACCAGATGTTTTGGATAAAGCTGACTTCTTTTTTATTTCGTTTTTGTTATTCCTGCCTTTGTGGGGTTACGTGAGTTTCTGGTGCCATTACCAAACATGAAATATTGTAGAGCTTATAGTCTGTTACAGCGGTACATTTGTAAAAATGCAACTGTATTGTGTAAGTCTTCTTCTGTTAAGGATCGGGGCTTTGCTTCATTTTTATTCAAGTGTGTAATACAGTCACTGACAGAGACATGGAAAAACCCTTTAGCACATGGGATGTCTGTGTATTTAATCTTCTATACATTGAATACTGTCTTAAGTGTTGGAAAAAAGAGCTCTGAATAATTAATGTATCTAAGTCCTGCTTATTGTTTCTTAAAAACAGCATTTAGCTCTTACATGTACTGTATATTATGACAGACTATAGCTGCCATACATTTAGTGGTTTCTAAGAATAATCAAGTATATTTCTTAGATGTTTAGGCTGGAGAAAGCACTTTACCCAGAGCTGATTCTGCATTTTTGCCTGTAAGACCTTCTTAACTTGGACCTTTTTAATAAGTTGACTGTGGTGACTTCACACCTCATGGAGCCAGTCAAGGGTGCGCTCAGCACACAATAAACCTCAGCTTGGTGGTGTCGAGGAATAGCTAGGAGTTTTCATAGACAAAAAAAAATGGATATCAGGATATCATGAAAAACATGCATCAAATTTGATACTATAAAATACTGTTTTGGAGAGGGGAGCTTCCTGTGAAAAGACCCGAGGTGTTTACAGTGTAAGTTATGTTCTCACTCATTCTTGTTTATTGCAGAGTTCGGGAAATATTCTGAAGGCGTTTCATGGTGACATTTTGTGATGTGTTCCACCGAGGGAGAAAAGGCCGCAGAGGGCAGTAGAATTTATTGACTGAATTTCACAGTTATAAATGGGTCTTTTACAAGTGACATAAAGAAAATGATGTGTTCTCTTCTCAGGCGGTGAAGATCTGTAAACTTGTTCTGTGTACTGCCAGCAGTTATGGCACTTGTTGTGAGTAAAGTTTCATTCAGTACATTATAACTTAGCTTTTTATAAATATTGTGCATAGAATTGAAGATGAAGGCTGAACATTTAAAGCACCCGAATAGTTTCTTGAACAGAAAACCTTAGCCACTAGACATATTCTGTCTCCAAGCAATATGATTCTCCTCAGGCACTGTATGAACAGCCTGAATTTGCATATGTTTTGCAAAAACCTTAGACTTCCATTCTGCATTGAAGACAGTCTATGGGGGGATCTCCAGAAAAATAATCGTCTCTAGAGGAAAGCTGCATACAAAGAGACCAATGTCTATGCTGCACAGTGTTACTCAAACAATCCATATCCCTCACAAAACCACCCCAAGGCTATAATGTCTTCCCTCAGACTGCTGCGGTATGAGAAATACAGCGGTATTTCACACAGTACAGTAGTGCACATTCCAAAAGTGAACTGCTCAGTGATCAAGTAATTTCATTGAGAATGGAGGCTGAAAATGTTACTTTCTTACAAACTTGGAAACTTCTTTTAGCAAATAAACAACTTGCTAGTGCATAGATGAGGCACTCTAAAGTGACAGCATCTTAGAATCAGACAGATCAGTACTTTGTTTTATTCAAAACAGAGTCAAACGACTGAAGAAACTTCATGGAGAAGGTTACATTTCACAGGAAGCAGATTTTTTCCTCACCTGAATGACTTTTGTTTTACAAAAAACAAAAAGCAGTGGGGGAAGAAGTACTCAGATGTTCAGTAAAATAATAATGGCACACTGCAAAGCAGAAAAGAAAGTTCTGCATGCCAGAAGTTTTCAACAGAAGCAGTTGTTATTACGTTATCTTCTCACGATTAATAATAATAAATAAATTAATATTTTATATATAATATATTTTGTACTTGGCTGTGATGGAGGAAAATGTAATTACAGTATATACAGATGCTGTGGTTCCCAGTCTAGTGGTTAGGCCTCTGCAAACAGTCATTATTCAGATTAATCTGAAGGGTTGTGATTAATGGGGCTGGAAAAAAGAAATTACAAAGGTTGCTGCTCCAACGTGTATTCATTTTTTTGACATTTTGCTAATCTTTGATTTTATGGTGAAATATTGGACAGTTGTGCTCCTTTGGTTAATATTTAAATGAAACATCTGAATGACGTTTACAGGGAAAACCTTGTAGAAGTGATAACTTATACATATATGAAATGTGATCAGGAAACCAAAGTAGACAGTCAGTTGCAGTTTTTTATCATAAGCCATAAAGGTTTGAAATACTAGTTTAATATTTAGTATGATGATAGTTTTTACTCATTTTAGAGACATGGTAGTTCCAGTCAATTCATATGTCAGGACACCATGTTTTTGTCCAGATTGAAACCTAAATAAAAATGTTGCAACACTCTAGGGTCAGACCAGTCATGGACCCTTGAAGATGCCATTCTTAGCTCTGATTTAAATCTATTTCTAGCTAATCACACCCTCTACAATAGCAATGACGTCAAACACTAGCTCTCGTGGGTGCTTCTTTAAATAATAGTTAAGACTCAATGTGCAGGTTTAGGCTCACAGCGTTCTGTCTAAGACAGAACAGGCAGCCTGGGCTTTGCTTAAAGCCCCAAAGAAACAAATCTGGACGTCAGCAGAATCCAAAGCACAGGTCTCAAAATTCTCATTATGTTCTTTATTCTCTTTATATTTCTTTCACATGTGCCAAGAATAAAAAGGCAAAAGAAATATAAGTGCATATTGAGTCTGTTTTTTTGTCTTCTTTTTCTTCCTTCGGTATATTAAATTAAACCTAGTGCCCTTTATAAACAGGATATTGCAAATGTTTTCACCTATAATTGTTTTTATGTGATGCAGAATAGCCATACAAATAGCAATTTTCACTATGTTCATAGTGCATGCCAGTTAATGCCTCTAATGATGTCAGCGTGTAGGATGGGGAATGTATGTGATGGTCTTCTTCACATTAAAAGACTCTTGCTCTTGCATCAGACCAATTTACTTCATAAAGATGACAGAAGAAGAGAGAGTGACAGGGAGCAAAAGAATGAGGGAGAGAGTTAGAGACGTGTCATGTTAGCTCTACAGAACTTGTTCTTCTAAAGCAGTCAAAATGCTTCAGTATCGCCCACACACCTCTCTGAACCTCCCCCACAGACATAAACATACTTCACAACCAGAAATGCAGTCTTCAAGTGTGGTCAAAACAAAAGCCCAGAGAGTACTTCAGGTGATGATCAATATGTTAGTTAGTGTCAAGCTTTTTAACAACGAACAACGTTGCTGTTGCTACAGTCACATCTGTAGGTAGTATTTTGTTTAGGTGGACATGCTAATGATTGCATCCTACATTAGATACACACCATTAAATCCATTCTTTACACTTTCATTCATGTTTTTGATTTGGGAAAGCTAGTTAAAAAAAACGAGACACTACAAGGTAAATACATTTCCCTCCAATCTCTTTAAATGCTGAATATTATTCTCATTGTAGCTCCACACTCGTTACTTCATGTGGTGAAAACCAAAGCTTCACAGGCATGTCATGCCTAGACACAGTTGCAAATATATGATCGTACAACCCCTGTTCAGGGTAGAGGGTGAGTGAACAATTCATCTCATTTCACCTTAAAACATAACTGCAGTAAATATCTAGAGAAAAACAAGATGTGGTTGTACTGTATTGAATGATGGAGACTGTGTCAGTCAGTCAGCTTAGTCACAGGTTGATTCCACTCAACCTCTCTGGCAGTCCACTGTTAAGTGTTAACCACTGTTATTGTTCCGATGCCCTTGTCAAAAAGATCACACCTCACAAGTAACACATTAATGCTCTATTATAATCCCCATGTTTTGCAGTCAGAGGAGAGTTAGCATTTGTATTCTTCATCACCCTCACTGTGCTGCACTTACTCCTAAGCTCTGTCTACAACACAGCAAAGTTTACAGCATGAAAACTAAGTTTTTGTCTTTTCACTGTGAGAGAACTGAGGCTGAAGAATATTGCCTGAGGATTTTTCATATCCCTACAGCCCTGACTGCGCACTCTCTGCTCTCTTGTTTATCTCTTTATCATTCATCTTTCTATATCTCTCCCTTTTTTCTCCCACTTTGTCTTTCTGAGACTAACTTGACTCTTTTCCCCCTCCCTAGTTTCCTCCATTCCCACTTTTATTTCTTAATCCCACCCCCTTCTACGCTTTTTATCTAAACACATCTCTCCTTTTCCTTCACTATTCACATCACTTTTTTACCTCCATGTCTATCTTGGCGAGAGTGCAAGCAAGTCTCTCTCTGCTTTCTGGGCCTCCCATCTCCCTGTCAACCCAGTTGCATCCAGAGGAAGAAGCAGCACTGTCACTGCGGACAGGCTCCTGGGAAGACGAGGCAGAGCAAGTGAAAGTTAAAGAGAACAGAGTGGGAGGGGGAAGGAGGAGAGGAAGGAAAAACATGACACAGAGGAGGTGTACAGATGACAACTCCCTTCATTTAGGAGTTTTGTGAAGTGAGGTAGCTGCAGAAAGGGAGAAATAGAGACATGGGTAGGAAGGGAGGGCGACACCAGCAGGCATGCAGGAGGTATTTTTGAGGAGGAACTTATGCGCCTTTCCCCACAGGTTGGCTATTCTATAAGCACTCCGCAAATAACATAGACGACTGGACAGCACACGTCCAGCTTGATGGGTGAATGCATAATTCACTTATTGTTTACATAAACCAAATCTTACCCATCAATTAAAGGGCATGCAGCTTTATGCAACCTGAATTTATTGAGTCAGGAGACAGAGGCAGCTTTTACAGAGAGCATTTGCCTCACAACTCATGGTTTAACCTGTTTTGTAAATCAGAACAGTATGAAGCCTTCATAAGTCATTTACTACACATTCTGCCACCCTTGAGCCATTTTTTTTTTCCCAGATAAAATATTAGTATACCATTTGAATAATTCCTGTTAATCACTGCTCATGCTAATCTGTTTGATTTGTATGTATACATTTTCAGGTAACCTCTGATTCATCTACAGAACATTTGTGTTTGGATCCATGGCACTGCAGAGAAAGATCAAGATTCAATTTTTCCCCCTTTATAGTGTTAAACCCCCTGTAACAAAAGTAACTTTACTGCCACTCTTTGGTTGAAATGGTTGGTTTGGTTTGGTTGACCTGAGGATTTAAAATATTAGAACTCTTATGAGTGAAGCAACTAAAAACCACTTGCCAAAAACCAGGTCATTTGATTATGAGGTTTTCATAACAGAGATCCATAGGACCTACATTGAAAGGAAACATGAATTATGTTGTTGGTAAGCTAAGCATCCCTAGAAATTGTGATTTGTGATTCTGCAGCCCACAGTTTGGTATATCCAATAACAGTTGAGTGCCAAGGTTCTGGAGGTTGAGGAGGGCTGTGCAGCATGTCCAGGAGAGTAGAGTCTGATTCACATCAAATATGCCTTTTATGGTTTGTGTTTTTATTAACTGTAGGCATTATATTTCCCTATAACTAAGCGTGTTTTAGTTATCCAATACTTAACCATATTTTACTTAGCACTTGCTGTATACATGAGCTTTTTCTAACCTTAACCATACTGTAGTTGGCAATAATAAATAACCTTAAAATAATTGTCTTATATGATAATAGGTTTAGGTTTAATCAGCAATATCAGCATGACAACAGCTCAACCCAACAGACACGGGGCATCAGGAGGCAATGTAAGCAATGGGCGCAACAGCTGATAATTTTGGACTGTCTAGTGAATCATAGAAGAAACCAGTGAACCATGGAGACTATTGCATGTCCTGACTAAAACACTTGGATGTTACAATTATCTTTGTTTTACCTAATTTGACAGTTTCTATGACTGCACAGAGTGCTTTTCTGTGTATAGCTGTAAACATTGCAAAGCCAAAGAAGAACAATGTGGTTGTATCAGGTGAACAGTGACAGTGAAGAGTCCCTAGCATCTCTTTTCCACAAATGCATACTTAATGCATGTCAAGAAAAACAGCAAGCTACAATTGCTTAGGGTTGATCATGTACTCCACCATCCCTCTCATCCCGTCATGTCTTGGCAGAATCTAAAGTCGGTTATTGCCTAATGTAACACAGTGTCCATTTCAAAAGATAAAAACACTGGGTAATGTAAGCCTGGAATTAGAAATGTTGATGTAGGGATAACAGACTTCACACACTGTATATGCTTCACTTTCTGCTGGTATTTTTATCTAAATTTTCCAAAAGACATTGAAAAACCTGAGCTGAAAACAGTGTTTCAAACAGGAGCAGAATTGTTAATGCTGTTAGTGTTTTTCTTGCACAGCATTGTACTTTCCACCTTTCTTATTAAATTGAGTGTAGTAAAGCTGGAGTGTTGAACCTTTCATGAAAAGGCTTTATAGGATCCAGTAGCCTCCAGAGAGAGCAAAACACACCTGAGCCCCTGCACACAGCTGTTGAATGTGGAAAAACATCTTCTTCTAAAAAATACTCTGGAATTGGTTTATTTACAGTATTTTGTTAAATGTCATTGGTTGTTTATAGGAAATTAAATTTGGAGTAAAATTTGTTAGACATAACACACAATAACATCAGAGTGCAGTGTCTAATCTGTAAGAAATGTGTGTAGGGATCATTTTATGCAGAGTTTATTCTATAATCTACATTATACAGGTAAAGTTTACGTGATATCTGCTTCTTTGCACAAGCACTCATGCTGTAGCAGGTAGAACAAAGGTTTGGAGAAATAACTGGATTTAAAGACAGGTACATCTGACAGCTCCTGCTGCTTCCACCTACTGTGATTGTTGCAACAGCAAGTTTGTTAAGTATAAGAGGATTTTTTCTACTTCCCACTCTCTGGTTCACCTTTCCACCAACTCTATACAAAAACAGCATCTCAACAAGCTATGTACATTCAGTTATGCAACATGAACACTTGGGGACACATTGGCCAAGGCATTTTTGCAACTTCTTTTCCCTGTAACAGATGATCACTACATTGCTCTGTTCCTGTTTGGTGCAGAATCAGGCGACATGACTGTCCTCTCAGTGCAAGTCTTCAATGGCTTCCTGAAATGCTTCTTGTTTCTCTGTTGCCTCATTATATTCCTTTGTGTGTCCTCTGTGAATGGCTGATGATGATTATGCAAATGTGCCATCAGAGAGCAGCATGGGTAATTATCACAGGAGAGAATGAGGCTTTTTGAAATTCTCTGACTGCTGAAGAGAAAACCATGGGTCTTCAGTGTGTGTGTGAGAGTGTATATTTATCAGTATATTCAACAGGCAAGCTAGGAGATTTGCTATTGTGGCCATGGCGATGGTTACCAAACCTTTATGCATTGTGATATTTTTATCCTTCCTAGAATTACTCCATCTGCACAGGAAGTTAAATTGAGAATTCAATGAATTTTAAAGCGTTTCTTTAAAATTGTGTTTCAACATGATTTATTTTATCCTGCAAACCCCATTTTCATCTAACCGGTTCATCTCTTGGATACATTAGAGCTTGTAACGGGGCCTGCCCATCACTTATCTACTAACAGGTTGAGTCTGATTTTTATTACCTGTGTGCAAGTGTAATTGACACCTGGTGTACCCTGGCTATGATCAACATGGAGACAGACGCATGCAGAACATTGGTATTCACTGAGGCACTGCTGAGGGCAGCTAGGAGGTGCAGGAGCCTCTGGTGAACAGGTTGGGTCCTGGCAGCAGACCTCAGCACGTCTCACGAGGGTGTGAAATGCCTCATAATGCGTTGAGAGGTGTACACAGATACACTGAGAGAAATACAAAGACGGCTAGACTGAGACAGACTAGAGACTAGAGTTAAAGGGGGAGAAAGATTAAAAGATAGGCGATACAATACAGTTAAAAGCCTCTTGTACAGGAGGAAACAGGAAAGGCATACAGTGCCACAGAGAGACCGGCTATAAGTGCTTCAGTACAGTACAGTCTGACCTCACCTGTCAGCTGTTGTCAGAAATTTTGAAGAAACTTGTCGAGCAGAAACTAAAGTTGGACTTCACTGCATACACTGCATTTTCAATTGCTCTATTTTCATTGTTTTAGAGAACAAAGGAATGTCATTTCAAGCAACCTGAACAATAAAATCTAAGAAACTGGGTAGATCTCCAGTCACTGAGGACAGAAACGCAACATAAATCATAACCCTGAAAGTAAAAGTGCATTTGTCAGTGAAGTCAGCAAACTTCCCACAGTTCTTATAGATGTTTGGCCCGCTCCCAACAAAACCAGCCAAGCAGAAAGGCAGAGGCTATGATGTGTGTATCTGCAATAATATGACATACTTCATTCTCTTCTCTCGCATTCCTAATGTGATTAAGCCAGACCAGTTAATTTAATAATCTTGCAACAATGCACAGTATAATGCTCCAATCAATGCGAATAAGACAGTGCCCCTTCCTCCTGCTGGCCATGCCAAAAAGACACAAGTCATCAGGTCTCTGCTTGTGTCTCCTCACCTCCATTCATTCCATCCCAAACCATTTCATTGTAACAAATGCATTGATTTTCTCCCGGTGCTCTGGTTTGCTCATAGTCCAAAGACATGTACTTAGTTTAACTGTGACTCTAAGTTGCCCCAAGGTGTGAGTGTCAATGGTTGCCTGTGTCTAAGTGGTGAGTTAAACTGAGATAAACTAGCAACTTGTCCAGAGTGAAGCATTTCCTTACTTCCTTACTCCGTCTGACCACTGGGACTGGCTACTGCACTCCCACAAGCCTTTACAGGAAAAGCAGTTGTCACAACAGATGACATTTCTTGATTGTCTCAGATTTTAATTCACTTCATATAAAGACAAGAGGTATCTCTTCCGTCTGCCTTTCTAACCATGCCCATCACCCCTTTTCTATTCTCTTATCGCTCTGTGGGAAATTGTCAGATAGGCAGCAAGCGTGCATCAGAGGGAAATGGCAGTAGTGCATGTAGAGGCCTGTGTGGATCCCAGCAGGTCTAAGGGCCATTAAAACGCATCATTATAGGGCTGTCTCAGCTGCAGTTCAAATGGGAGGAAATGGAGTAGGGGGAGGAGGGAGGAAGAGGAGTTCAGTGGAAGATTGTGAAGAGTCAGGCATTTGTTGTTCATCTGGACTGCCTTGTCTAGGCTCCACACTGGAAGAAACCTTTTACATACTGACAAGGAAATGATAGGTTGTTTGCACTCACATCATCTCCTGGTCAGTCACCCTCAGTTGGGTCCTCATTTTTCTTCTGTATCATATTCAGACTTTTTACCGCAAAAATAAATCTTCACCAATAACCTTTACTGGCCACAGAGTATTTCCTTAATTTGAGGTGGAAATTGCTATCACTTCTCTGAGTCAAATTATACTACTCACAAAAAGTTAGGGATATTTGGCTTTTGGGGGAAATTTATGGAAAACGTAAAAAGTTCACACTACAGTGATAT
>JAUMHL010000016.1:6789683-6838584 GCA_032362345.1 Sandelia bainsii | reverse complement strand
CTGATTGAACCAGGAAATGTATTGGTCGATTCATGGATCAAACACCTGTTGTGAATTTTGCCGTTAAGCTCCTTGTTGTTGGACATGTGCATTCAAAAGTTTAGGGAAGGTCACGTTAAGTTCACCTGTAAAGGTTATAGTGCATTTTAGGTTCATCCACAAAAAAGGAATGAGAGGAGGTAAGCAGGTAAACATGTAAGCACTCAAACGCCAACAACCTGTCAGAATCCTAAACACGCAGACAGAAAACAGGTAAGCAAGGCTGAAAAGGTACGGATACAGGATCAGACTGTGACACTGATTAAGGGCATGGATTCAAAAGGGTGAAATGCGAGGGCAAAATGCAGAAGGTTGATTGTGGAAGACTTTACAGCTGAATGTTATGACCACTAGTGAAATACACCAGCTGCCCTTGTTGCAGCAAAACCACTGAAGACGTTGTTCATGTGCTGCACAATGGTACGTTATCACTGGAGGAACCTCTGCCACATTGTGTTGCGGTGGACTTACACAAGAGGAAGGCAGAGCTAACATGACAGTGTTTGTCATATAAAAAAGTGGACTGAGAAATGGGGTACCCACTCTGCTGTGGGGGGCTCATAATGGGCTTGTCCTATGGACAAATGTGCAAAAGACTGCTGAAACTCCACAGCACAAAGCCTGTGTGACACAAAAATGACTTCCAAAGATGACATTGTTTTGTGGATGATGTCACTTCTCAGTCAAAGAGATTGTTTGCAGGCACATCATTGACTGAGGTGTGTTCCACTTACCGCACCACTGGAGGAATCAATGGGACATATAGTTAATGAGGAATAACTGGAACTAATAGTTATTTGCTTCACTGAACACAGACGGGCCAATGCCAGACTGTAACGTCCCATTTACTCTTATCATCCTGCATTAAGCTGCTCCCGTTATCAATTAGTAACATTGTACTGTTATTGTAATTACAGTTTAGTTTACAGTTTGATTATGTTGTTTTAGAGATAGTAAGACCATGATAAATTGAACATTATAGTTAATTTTATATTATATTTTGACATATTATAAGCTACATTGTTGCTGCTAACAACATTAGACACTTTAATTAAACTGTATTGACACTGTCATAGAAAAAAAACATTCCTGCATCAATAATTTGAAAACAACTCATCATTCTTTATTCAATTTTAACATTTTCTGTTCCATTCAGTCACTGCATTAAGCCTCAAAATAATGGTAATCCTGATTTTACCCACTCTTATATATAATTAGTTATTTTTTTGTCAGTGCATTATGGAGAAAAACACTTGTCAATCATCCATAGAATAAAATGCATAAATATGTGAAAATAGAAAGAGAAAGCATGTAGAAAAAAATATCAGCAGTCCAGCTGGCGTTTCTGCTAATTAATGGGTCCAAAACACTTTTTCACAACTTTTCTTTCTCTTAAATAAGCTTCTAGTTTTTCTGGTCGACAATGGGAAACAGGGAGATGGTGGCTGAAACAGTGGCGGGCTAAATATGGGCCTTTCATCCGGCTTAACTCTACAAATGGACCTCATTGTCTTGAGGAATTCGATTTTCTGCCATTCTGCGGGCACACTGTGTCCCTCTCTGGGGCCCGACTGCAGCGAGCGGGGCCCTTATCAACAGCACTCAGGTTGTGGAGTTGAGGAATTGAGTTCTGCCTCAAATCAAAGCATGAGAAAGAACCACAGAGAGCGAACAGGAGTAAGAAGAAGAAGAGAGAGATGGGGGGGTTCAGGATAATTCTCCAGATGCCTCCACTCTCCCACTCAGAAACAAGCCACACACACTTGCACATCACGTGTGCACCTGTTCAACACAACACATGCATATAATATAATCACACATGCACACACGAGCACACCCACAGTAAAATTTGCCAGTAAACCCATTGATGTCGCTCCCAGTGGGAAGGCTTTTATACGCTCTAATTTCCAGTGTTATCTTCTAGTGCCCCGAGCCAATGCCCAAATAGAGCTGTTTTATCTTCCAGATAAAGGATCTGTTTTTTTACATGTATGTGTATGTGTATTTGACTGTGCGCAAAGATCTGAAAGGCATGTCTACATCGGAAGTACTTTTATTTACAAGGGCCACAGTTATTTAATTCTTCATATTTATAGTTCTTGCAAGAGAAAAATTGTTACAATTTTTGTCAGTCCTAATTAAAATTTTATTGGAGTTTATGTTGAAGTTTTCCATCGGGTAAATAGTTAGACTGCCCGCTGTCAGCCTATAGGCTGCATGCACACCTTTTTGGAGTGTATCTATTTATAAGAACAAGTGTTCTCATTGGACTGTAAGTGGGTTCAGAGTGCCAGTATCTGAGTGCCATTTTATGAGCTTTGTCAAAGAGCACTGGCTGCTGTGAGGCACACGCTGTGATCCACTGCTCTTGTTTCAAAATGTTGCCCTGTACTGTAGCTGCCGTCACGTGTGACTTATCGTGATTGGCTGAAAATGTTATGTTGCAGGCTAAATGTGGAGAGAACCTAATTGAGAGGGAATACAGTTGGAGTCAACAAAAAGATTATTATGTGAATGTAGAATATGTATTGCGTTGATGTCTAGGCACTGGTCTTGTCAGTCCCCATAATGAAACACCAAGCTCAGCAAGGAGTCAAAAGTGACGACTATAACTTGTGTCTAAAATTCTTAATATATACTAATTCTATACAAGTGCACATATTTAATGTCTCGGAAAATTATACATTACATAATGTGAGTTAGGAATGCACACGGACAAACAGAATGTGTTTTTTAATATATAATACATTTTTGTTTTCCAAGATCTTTCTGGAGCTATATTTCATTTTAGGGTAATATTATCCATCAACAGCACACTCTAAGATTGGCTGTATTTACTATGCATTGTATGTGTTTCATTTACTGTAAGTAAACACACTTTTCAAGTATGAACATTATATACAAAAAGCAGCTTAGATTAAATATGCAGTTTGGATTTAGGACACACAGACTCTATGGCTGATTCTGGGATGTAGGTCAAGCCACAGTACATAATCTGCAGCAGTTGTGGAAGCAGTAGTAGCATCAAATAACAGAAATTTTTAGGAGATCTATGTTGCATATGACATGCAGCCGAAAAGTGAGCAGAGCATTAAAAGTATAGCCTATAGTATATAGGTTATGGTGTTTGCAGCCTTTGTTTCATAGGCTTTGTTTCATAGATGCTGCATTTCACTTGAGTTAAATTGTTGTTGTTAGAATCAGTGACATGCAAATTAAATATGACTTGCTAATTTAATTAACTCTTCTACCTGTTCATGCATCACACAAATAAAGATAGCATCTTTTGTGTACTTGAGAAAGCAGTGTTTACTTCAAGCCCTCATTGCTGTAAACATGAATAGAGTGCTGCCATCTTAATTTTGTCACTGCTCTCGTTCTCAGGCTGATATCATGCATCCTAGGAACCAGATAACCAGAAAGAGGTAAGGACAGGAGCATATGCACACACTCGTACAGAACCACTGTTCCTATCAATCTGAAGTAGAGCCACTTGCAGCAGGCCAAGCTCTGAGTCACCTTGCTAGTGAGTGTCATTCACCACGACACAGTAACTAGGCCCAGTGGTGTTCTTAAACCGCCGCAAGGCATCAACCCAGTGTGTGAGGTGTCAAGGCTAAGTTACACATCATTGAGGTGTGACATTACCACTGGTTGTTGGTACAATAAACCAGGGTTGCTGGTTGCTCTACGGGAGCTTTCACCTACAGAGCACAAGTTATGCTTGAAGCTTCACATCCTGTGTAGCAGTGCCCTAGAGGCAGAGCCATAATTTTAAGGGTAATAAAAAAGTATGGTCAGAGAATTACTCAGTTAAGGTTGTGGGTCAATATTAAGCAAATTAGCATTTCTGTTTTTTGTACCATAGAACCTATTGATGAGTTTATGTCCTGTAGCTTAAGAAAGCTATGTGTATGATAAAGCAGGAGATCATGTGATAAAAAAAGACTTAGGGTTTATATCATGTACAAAAATAAGTGATTTTACTGAATTGTTAACATACCATTTCCCAGTTGAACGTCTTTTCTAAATACCATTTTGCGTCACAGTTTTGTTGCTTTGTTGACAGTTCTATATTGCAGCATATGACGTTTTCACACTTTGATGTGTGTCTGTACTGTAATACAACAGCCACTAGGGTTGTATGTGCTCAGGGCAAACAGTCATCCTTGTCCCTCCCACTGGGCAGTAACACACATATGTTAAGCTATAGGGAGCCAAGCTTCACTGCCACTAGCAATTGTACCAGAAATAATTACTGTATGTTGCTTATTGAGTAAGTGCTAGAGGCATCACTTTTATACACTTTTACTTTTTTAGATGTACTTCACATAGCTTGAGTTGTTATTATTATGGTAAAGTGTAAGTGCCACACAATTGTTGTACATGTGTGTTTGTGAAAGCACATGTAAGTGTGTCATGTGAACAGTACAACCCTCACATTCCTGTCTTTTATGGAGAGAAAGTTGTCCAGCTGACCTCGACCAGTTTTTCACCCCCATGCTCCTGGCTATTATATATGTGAGCATGAATGAGTACAGTGTGTAATACTGTATGTGTTTGTACCCTGAGTGGTAGATGTATGATGGAATTGCTGCTAGTGTAACATAAAACTTTGCTCTCTTGGGTATCTACCACACACACTGTTTACTTTACAGCTATGCTCTATTTTTTTTTATTTAAATTATTCAAGAATCTCTGGTAAACAAAGGTACGGGGAGTTGGTGGACTTGTGAGAGTTTAGAAAATGAAGGTAATATGAGTGAAGTGCCACTAAATGCTGGATTCTACTATTCCCACGTTTTACTTGTATAAGCATCATTACCAACATAAAATGATGTCTCCTGTCCCAAGCTCGACAGATAAAACTTTTCCACAGAAAGGTTACAGTTGTTACACGTAAATCTTCTGAAGTCTAAATAATTAAAAATTTAAATTCTACTAGAAAATTAAATCCTACAAGGTTCCCAGTGAAGTTTTTGATCATTAGTGGTGCCATGAAGCAATATTTTTATGTATAGGTCCCTGTTTTGTTTGTATTGTGCACATGTGCAAAGGCACACATGGACAAACATTCAAGTAAGCATGCTAGCCAGTAAAAATTGATGTAAATAATGCACAACTTTAACATATAACCTACTATGCAAAGGTAAAAACCTAAGTCAGTTCAGTATTTGGTGTGAGCACCCTTTGCTTTTAAAACAAAAAACTATATTTCCTCGGTACCACTGAGCAGGAAGGTTGTTCCAAGTTTTGAGGAGAACGTCCCACATTTCTTCTGTGGATTTAGTCTGTGTCGTTGTCTTCTGTCTCATCCTGTATTACCAGACTGATGCCATGATGTTGAGGTCTGGGCTCTGTGGGGATCACACCATCTGTTTGCAGGACTCATTATTCTTCCTGTCACTGAAGATGGTTCTTTCTGACTGTATGTTTTGTTGTCTTACTGCAGAACAAATTTTGGAGCCAGTGTACTTATGGTAATGTGTGGTGGATAAGAATCTAAGGATACAAAGTGCATCACAATTTTATATTGTAATAATCAAGCTTTCCTGAAAGGGTGCATCACACTTTAAGTCTAACATGAGAAAAGCTACTTTTCAAGGAGTTCACATGTAATTGAGGTTAGACCACTTGCTTCTCAGTCTTGTTCTCCAATCAAGTCTCACCGGTTTTTCTCTGGTCATTTATCCTGCAAAATGCCCGTCATTAAAACCACACATCGACGACGGCTGTAATCCAGCCCCATTAAGATTTCGATTCCGCTTGTCCTCTGAGGACAAGATGTAATAGCTCAAAAGCATCTATTTAGGCAGATGGGAGTGGATTTATTAAAGGGGAATATTTCATGAATATAACTTCATCTTATCATCAGCCAAAGCACTTTTTATTACCATCCTTAATAAGTGAGTGTCTTTGAGAGGGGTGAGTGCCCTGCAGCTGACCTGGACCTATTGATAAACTAGAAGTGTTGGCCATTGGAAAGTGTTCATTCCCTTTGCCATTAGCAAACCTTAATTAAAAACTGGTAGGAAAAGGGCACACATCTGCAGTTCCACACTCACATGCACATCCAGTGAGTGAAGGCCTCTAATATAATATTAATAATAATATGAAAGGTAATGAAAGCAAACATTTCTAGTATGATCAATGCAGGCCTTGTGTTTGCTGCTTACAGTGCTTATAGGAGGAAGATAGTGTGTGTGCGTGTGTAAGCAATGTACTTCAGGGGGTTATGAATGAGTGCAGGGCAGTCCTAAATGCATTTAGATTTATTCGTGTAGGCGCACAGTATTTACATTTAATGCTGGCTTGGAGGCTAACCTTTACCTCTGAGTGGAAGCCTGGTTTGGTGGAAAGGGGGAATTATTTCAGGGTCACACGCTGTACACATAAAAGCTCTGGTAATGCCCAGAGTTGTGGTTTACTGCATTGGGGAGAAGCAGTTGAGTTTTATAGTGGGTTGAAGCTTTAAGGGTTTTGAAAGTACAAAAAAAGACCTCTGTAGGCAACATAAAGATGTTGTGATTTTAACAGAACACTGATTTCATCGTCACTGCTTTTCCAACTAAATAAATGTCTCTTTTGTAACTAAAAAATGTTCATTGCAGGTTACTGAGATAACAAAGTCCTGCTCAAAATCTGCAAGCTGCCCTGTCATTTAGTCACATGAGGTTTATCACTTGATGGCGCAGCTTTAATTCATTTGTCTTGTACAGGGCAACTCCTTGACCTTGTGGATGGAGATTAATGAAGAGCTTTAGTGGCGATGAAGGCTATCAGGCACCATGCTTCCCTCATCTAATAGAGCAAGAGTTTTACATGGCCAATTATGTCGTTTGCATTCTGCTTGTAAGCACAGTTCTGTCAGGGGGAGCCCAGTCGGCTGTGGTATATTTGCAGTAGTAAAATTGCAGGGTCATTCGGACACAGCAGGCTCTTGTTTTACTTTAATTTCTAATGTTTGTGATAATTAAGCTATTTCATCTAAAGGATCGGAAGTCATCTGAATAAATCGTGTAAAAAGTGACATTGACATGCAGCCTCATGCATTTCTGCAACCTTCAAAAAGCTTCCAAAAGCCGGTGTGAGACAGTTAAATGCTACTGTAAAAACATCCACAGCCTTTCTGATCATAGGGTACAGAATGTGCAGGGGCAATTGTAAGCCATTACCACTTTTTGCTGCAATTATTGTCAGCCATACTCTTTGGGTACTACACTGTGTTGTTCTGATACACACACGAAGTGTAACTTTTTACTCTCTAAATGCAGGGCTTGAAATGTTGATCTGTAGGCAAGTTCAGCCTCGATATCTTGTCATCTGAAGGCAGGTAAAGAAAGACACAGATGATGGGTATGAGAGAGGCAAGAGGGTGATAGAGAAACCCACTGTAATCAATAGGTGTGTAATTGGAAGCTGTCGGTTAAATGTTTCAGTAACCCTGCTGGCAATGGCAGCTCTATCGTTTTCTACACAGGATAAGGCAATTGGGTTTAGGCTACATGGGATTAAATGTGCTGCACTTGGGCTTGTGTGATGTGAGGGAGATGTTCACTCTTTAACCATTCAGAGCAGATGCTTCTTTGATAGTGCTCTGTTCACTCATCAGAAAGTGTCAGGCCCACTTTTATTCTTGGGAGATCTTTTTAACCCCAGAATCCCAGTCAGGATGGAGAGAAATGAAAAATGTTTAGGGCATCAGGTCATGTAGAAGCACTTTGTAGTCTGTTTTCACATTGTAAATGTTAGAATTCAGCATCAGCATTTTTTTTAAAGATAATTTACTTAATAGAGCCTGAAGTGTTTTTTGGTTGTACACGAGTTATCAGGAGAGGAAAACACTTTTTCAGAAGGCAAGGACTTGTGTGTTAGTAGCAAAGACCCATAATCATCAACTATTCTGTGACATTTAAAAATTTGCTATTTTGCAATTAGCCTAATGGAGAATGACCTCAGATTACGAGGAAGGAGGAACATGTTCCATTTATATCAGCTAGTTGGCATGCAGGCACTCGCACATGTTTAAATCTGTCCCTGTTAATGGAGTCTGGATGCTACAGAGGAAGCTCATACAAGGAATTACCATAAAGGAAAATGTTAATATTTTAGGAAACACGCTAATTGGCTTTCATGCTGACAATAAGATAAGAGGATCAATACCACTCTCATGCCCATGTGTTCAGTATTGAGCCAGAACCAGGAGACAATTAGCACAGTTTATAGGACTGCCCTGTAAAAGTCAGTGAGTCGATGCATCAGTCGATTAGACCCCGGGTCAACTTGCATTTTGTCAGTTGACTGCACTTTTTTTAGCTGCTCATTGTACACAGAAAAAATGCCGGAGCAACAGTGTGACAGTACGAGTCACGTCTCAAAGTGACCCAACCACAAAGCCAACTGTGATGGAAGTAGAGACAGGTGGAGGAAACATGGCCAACATGGTTTGTGTCTGTTGCCGCTCCAACACTCGGTGCTGACGTTCAGTAAAGTCACCAAAACAACTCCTGAACCACACACTGATACAACCTCCTCTCCTGCTGTCTAGTGTGAATGACTGTTTGGCTGACATGGCTGTCAGCAACCTGATGGGAAAGACGCTCCATGGTGTGAAAAGAGCTACGAACAGGAAGCACACTTTCACTGTCTGCCTATGTGGAAATCTGTTGTTTTCAAATCATCACAGATGATTAGAAACCGATGCATTGGTCAACTCAGAATCTCCTGATTCAGGGACAGTCCTAGTGGTTTAGCATGAAGACTGCAAAGGAAGAGGAAATTAGCTAATCTGGCTGTCTTCCCAGGTCAAAAATGCAACTACCAGCACCTCTGAGGCTCACTAAATAATATGCTGTCATGTCATGCTCTCATTTGATTTATGCGCCACAGAAATGTAACAAAACAAGTTGTGGTTTTATGGAGCCTTGTGTGCTGTACAGTAGATATTTCTCTTTGTATGAATTGCAGCCACTTTTAGTGTCTTCTGGAAACATACTGTATGTCAGTTGCAATCTCCATGTAAACTAGATTCAGGACAGACACTGCACCCTGCTGCTGTTTGTCAAGTGATAGTCACAGCATGTAACTTCTTGTTGAGTATTTGCAAACTTAAAAAAAAACAAGCTAGCATTTTCCTCTTGATTGTAATCGTTATGAAGTTAATTTCTTCATTGCTCTACCACCATATTTAATAAACAGACATGAGAGTGATAAGAAAAAAAAAGATAGTGATTGAACCTGTTCTGAGTTTTCCTTTAAGAATTTCCAGAAAAAAGAAAAACATTTTATATACTAATTACTGTAGATGGACATTTTTTACAGTGTAGACTGGCAAAAAATTCAGAAGGTGACAGATGTCAGTGATATCATCAGAAGCCTAGTCATTTCCTGCCTGTGTCTGCGACACAGCAGTGCTGGCTGCTTGTGTTGGTCCCTGCAGATCGGCCGAAAATCCTGAGAAGGCTCTTAAATGGGATCTGTGATGCTGCCATCAACTTCTCTGCACTGACAACACACTCTGTGGTTGTGACGGCTGCAAGCCCAGGCCTGTCCCTGAGCATCTGTTCTGTCCTCTTGCTTGCTGGCTGGTTTGTGGCTGTCACACCAGATCTATCTACATGCATCTGTGTTTCTGTCTTTGTACTTGTCTACATACACTCACTGACCACTTTATTAGGTACACCTGTATTACAATCCAATCATGCAGCAGCTCTGCATAAATTCTGCTTTAACAAGGTTAAAATTTCTCAGTTTCTCAGTTTTTGTTGATACTGTCAGAAAGGTCAGAAAGACAGTTCTATTATATATTCATTGTTGAGGTCATAGTGAGTGGTGGAGTCGTACTGGTGTGCATTATATTGACAGGTGTTTCTTATGTTTTGGCTCCTATGTTTATTTTAGTAGGGGGGGACAAGAGTTTATAAAAACACCTCTTAAAATAATGCACCATAGTATGTCTCTATGACTTTAGTATGTATCTACTGGTGTCTTTCTCTCTCTCTCACTGTATCTGTGAATCCCTGCACCTTACTTTACATCTGGATTCTTGTTATGCCATCAGTTAGCTTTCTTGTCTGAAGTTGTCACTTAAATTTAAAGGTTGTGGTTTCTGTCATCCCTGTCGTCTATGTGCTTCTCTCCGCCATTAGTTGTAATACTGACACTTTTAACAACTGCTTTGCCCATTCTCAGCCTACTCTGTATACCCCTGTCATAATCCTACACGCCTAAATTCTACTTTTTTGTCAGCACTACAGTATGTAAGAAGGCTCATCATGCTCATCCCAAATCCTGCTGATGCAAGGATGGGATAAGCACTAGTAAGACTTAATTCATCCCTAAATTCTCTAATTATACTTTTCTCACCCGACACAAAAGGCAAGAATGCTGCAAAAACTGCAGTTTTTCTTGTTTAGCCTGTGACTGCACCAAATTCGGGGGTGGTGAACAAAGTCTGCCTATACAATAGAGAGTATTGACAGGTGTAATGGTGTATATAAACAAGAACATTAAGGTAGGATTGAAAATCAGTAAAACAGTCATTCACGAAAACTGACAAAATCTCCTAAACTGAGGGGTCTTGATCACCTTGAAATAATTACTGGCCTCTTTTTCATCATGCTGCTTATTGCATGACTACTTACTAAGGTGTTAATTATCTAAGAAGACATTTTGATAATTCTGATGCAAAATAAGTTAACAGCAGGTAGTTTGGCAGGGCTCCAACAACAGATACATCTAAGGAACAGTGACAATAATTGTCGGATTTAACTGTTGACGTAATGAAACAACAAATCAAACTGACACAAGCAGTAACAGATCCTTACAGTATTTTGTAATGTCTAATTTGACGTAATCAGCCTACTACACATGTAGAATTAGAGTTGAGCTTTCTCACCCAGAGTGGAGCTGTCAAGCCTTTAAATCAAGAATGTGTAAAGCATCGTGACCAAGGTTCACCCCGGTATTCACATTACGCTTGCATAGAAAATAAACAGTATCTGACAACATTTTGTCAGCCTTGCAGCATCCAACTAGAAAGGATGCAGGGTGAGGGGCAGGGGGCTGAGCTATGCAGCCTCGAAATAATGAGGAAAGAATGAATTCAGTTGGGATTTCTAATTCTGCCAGACTGTGATTAATCCCATCAGTAAACAAAGCAGAGGTCATCGTGTTTTGGAGAACTCCAATTAGAGAGTAATCAGTGCTAATCAGACAAGCTGCTCACCGGCATCTTGGTGATTTCGGCAGTAAAGTGCTCTCTAGTGAATAGTCTGCCCTCTACACTAAGAACGACCGACCCACACTCTGTGATCCTGTGTTAAGGGAGTAGGAGGCAGAAGAAAGAAAGGAGGCTAATTAGTGCTGCCATTCATTAGCACTGTGTGTGATGTGTGCTTGGGTGGGCTGGTGAAATGTGAGTAGTGTTCTGATGTGGTGCGTGTGCCTTAAGTCAGCTTATGTACGAGGTCTCTGTCTCTGATCTGGTACAGTTGTATTGTATATGTGCAGAGTGCCTCAACTCTCTTAACTTACTAAACTCTGCGAGTAAAGACTTCATGACAGTAATTTTCGTAGCAATCACTAGAGGGTATGCTGCTACAGACGTAAATGAACAGTGAGTCACTGTTTTTCTTCCAGTATGCGGCCTTGAATCGTAAAACTTGCCTTTGCATTTGATGCCAACTTTCAAGGTTAAAGGCCTGGCAAGATGAGATTGTTTTCCAATTGATGGGACAGTTTTCATTTGCAGCTTGAGAGAAAAAGTTTTTATCCCCTTTAAAAAAAATTTCAATTCCACTGTCAGTTGCATGATGATTGTTCCTCTGATAATTAAATATAAGAAAAAATGTGGCTTACTATAAATTAAATGAATATTTTTATATTTTAGGAAGTATAGTTATTTGTTTTTTAGCTCATATTTTTGTGTGCTCAGCATGAAGCTAAGGTCAGGAGCTTGTTAGGTTAGCTTAGCAAAAGCACTGTAAACCAAAGATAGCAAATCACACTACTGGCCTTTTACTTGAAAGTTCATGAATTGACGTGTTTTGTTTGTTTTGTCAGTACAAAAACGAAAGGAAACGAAAAGGAATTTGTGGTTTTAAGGGGTGTTAAAGGATTGTGGGAGGACTGTTTCCTAACCTGAAGCCCTGTGGTCACTGTCAGGGTATCTGGACATTATGTTTTGGTTGTTTAATGATGCAAAAACAGGGATAAAAATGACATTTTTTCTTTTATGTGCTGGACTATTTTCATTGAGAAAAGCAACCATTTGACAGCAAAACCAGATTGGTATCAAAAATTTGACATTTTTTGGCAACAATTCATGAAGACTGTTTGCTAACTCTAAATAGCTAGCTTAATGTTTTAATCAACTTGTTACTCTAGGAAAAATGTGTTGAAAACACCTAGTTCACCACTAGTTCCCAGTGTTTGAAACTACTTCAAGTCTCCATGGTCTACCATTGTTGAAAAAAAAAAACTGTTCTTATAGAGTTTATGGAGATGTTTTCACTCACAATGTACACACCACCACAAGAGGAGTGTGAGCAAGATAAGAGAAAATGATGACAGAAAATATTAAAGAAAACGCAAGCAACACTGTTACCGAACAAGACAATCCTGAAGGACACAGGCCAAGGCTCAAAAGACGAGGAAACCAGTAGTGTTGAGATATTTTGGCTAATTAATAATAATAATAATAATCAATACTTTATTAATCCCCTTGGGGAAATTCTTGTGGACAGGCTGTCCACAATAACAGACCTGATAGTGTCCACTTTCTCCAGCACCATGCCTTATGACAAAAGATCAAATAGGCACAGTAATATCACAAACAGTCTGCTAGATTGCAAAAAATATAATGTCAGTAAGCACAGTCAAAATGTCATATTTAAGTGGCTGAATTAACCTGATATGTTCACGTCTCACTTAATACTAACAGAGCAAAAAGGAACCTTTAAGTTTGACAGAGATAGTGATTTCACTCACGTGGCTTATATATCAATGGGAAAAAATGATGATGGCATTTTTTTCCATACCGACAAGTTCTATTTGTTGTTTGTAGTTTGTCTACTTTAACAGTACATTTCCCTTTCGCTGAGTCTGTCACCCTCTGTAGCAGCATGATTGGCCCACAGGGAGCCCTAATCAAATAACTCTCAGGCCATTGCAGCTGCCATTTTAGCCATTTCAGTGGAATACACACAGATGCTGGGTGGGTTCCCTTCTGGCCTATCAGACCAAACAGTGATATAAGGCTTTACTCATCGTTATTACCTGTCTCAGCACTGGAGACATTTAAAGGCTAAGCAGCACACTGCAATAATGGCTTTGTGTTTATTGCTAATGTGTTGCCGGTAGAAATGGCAGATCCTAAGTGATTTGTGAGTTTAATTCCTCCACCTAGCCTTCTGATGGCATGTTGTCACCCCATCACCACACCCTACTTTACATAAACAACATGTGAATGACTTGTATTCTGTGCAATGTACCTCTGTGGGTGTTGATTTGTTGGGTCTATTCATACCCCAAGGTCATGTGTGAATCATACTTCTTACTGTGAACTGATAGCTCAAGAAAAATCAATAAGTACTTTTAAGTTGTTTTAGGTTTTCCTTCTGTCAGACAAAATAACAGGATTTTGTTTTGTCTTGAGACTGGGCGGGTTTCTGATCAATGTTCATTATGTCATTGACATGTCTAGATTGCCTTCAGGAGCTCTTTGTCTCCAAGAAAAGTGTAGTTAGGTGACGCAACACGCTGCAACATAAACTGCTTTTCAAGATTAGGCAGTTTAATTTAAATTGCAGAGCAAAGTTAATTCATTTTCATAGTTGTTCAAATGAAAGTTCTGAGAGAAGAATCAAAGGGCAAAGCCACAAACACATTTGCTGACACTATACTCTATACCTTTCTTCTTCTGTTATGTTTGCAAAATCTATTGTCTAAAAAGAAGTGCTGGTTTGGGGCAGTTGTTTTGGCTCCTTTTTAAAAGAAAAAAACCAACACTAAAGCCCTTTTGCCTAAAAGATTGATTAAAAAAGAATGTAGCCTCCTTTTGGCCAGCACAGCCTCCAATTAGCATCTAGTTAAGCTATTTGGAGTAATGTTACTGTGGAATTTGAATGCAGTCCATTGGGAAGGTCTTTTCTCTCAGGGAAGAAAGGAACCCTTATATCCTCCTTAATTAAAACATGATTTACCCTTAGCTATGAAGTTGCCTTTGATGGTTCTTTTGTCAATTAAAAGTAAGTCCTGCAGAAGATTACATAGCACTCATTACAAGCAGGTTATTCTCAAGGACATGCAAGATCTGGCTTTCAAGTAAGGAGCTGCTGGGTGGGTTAGTGCAAGGACAGAAAAGAGGAACTCATAAAATGAATGAGAGTTCATACTTCTGTATTACATAACCCTTCTATTGAGGGCTGGTCTCTGAAGAGTGTCTCACACCTCCTCGTGTTTTCTTCTCCGATCCCTCTTTGCCTACTTCTCCTCTCTTCCATACAAACAACAGTGAAAGTCTCATTGTTGTCGTCGGATGCATGCTTCTATACTCCTGCTTCACGTAACGGACACTGCTGTTATCAGCTGAATCCTGGGTTACACATCTGCCAGAGTCCTCACTCTCCATTTATGCCCCACCATCGACACACCAATAAAGCACTTATGCACAAAAAAATCTTAGCCTGCCTGAAAGAGAAGGGCAGCATTAATATTTAACAAGGAAACGGTTTTTAGATACTCGCAGGCAAAAAGGGGGCATGGCTGGTCTAAATGTCTTTACTTCATGAGACAAAGAACAAGCATCCAGCTACGCTCCAGTCACCTGAAAGCTGTATTCAGGACATTCATTAGCCTCAACAGAATAAACAGTATGTCAGGGCAGTTAGTGGAGCGCTGAAGGTCTTTTTCCCTTTAAAATTCAGCAACAGAACCACTACATAACGTTGTGTCACTAAGGTTTATCTGATTTTGAGAACTTCATATATTTTCTTGCAATACATCTTCCATACAATCCTCATACTCCTAATGGAGACGGTGAAACCAATTCTTCTTTTCCCTTTCCCATGTTTTTTTGTGCTGCCTTTGATCGCTCTTCCGAAGTTGCCGTTAAGTCAGACAATAGAAACTCCAGGAGCTGTTCAAAATTGAACTGCGGATTCAATCTTGCTAATTGCCCTTTTGGCCCAGAGAAAACGGTGCACCATGTCTAAGGCTGGAAGCCCAACAGCAAAATATATATTTGAATGAGACCGTAAGATATAACACCTCTTTCTCCTGACATTAGTTACCTCACACCCTCACAGTCTATTGTAATACAGCTTCATTGCTTTATGAGAGTTCTCTGTCACAACTGTCCTTTCCTTCTTCCATCTGAGGATTGTAGATGTAGATTTAAATGGAAATCAACAGGATGAGATGGGATCAGTTTTTACTTCTGCTGTTTGACAGAGGATAGAGTCGAGGTGGGTAGGAAGAGGAAGATAGGAGGAGAGAGAAACTTTCCCTGTGTGGTATAATATCTTTCATGGCTGGAACAAAATGACAATTTGTGCACTCAGGTGGGAGAAGAAACAAGCAAGGCTGTGGCACGATTGACAGTTTATTTAAGAGGCCATTAACTTTACATATGCTGCTTTGAAAAGACACATGCATTGCAGTTTGAGGCCCCCAAGGCTCTGGATTTCTGAGCATCCAGTATGCTAAAAACAAACCACATTAAGTCAGACTGTAACATAGAATTTTTATTGGCAAATCATTTCAAGAAGGAGAAGGAGAACTTGGTGTCTTGCTGCTTTTATCTCTTGTTGCTCTGCTAACAGAACCAGGAGAAATACTGAGAATCTGACAGCTTGACCTTTTGAATGTCATGTTGGTCTTGTGGAGGCACCTCTTACTGTAAATCAGATAGATTAATCACATTCTGTGTACGTGTTTTGTGCCATGAAACGTCAGAAACATATGATAAAGAGAGTAGAGAGAAGTCAAAGCCAAAGGACAACTTACAGTCTGTCCAACATCTCAGCAGTTGCCTTTTTTCAAATCATCACGAAGGACTTGATGTGAAACATACACTCTAACTGCAAATATCTCTTACAGTTATAAACTCAGGACTTTGCTGTTTTGGGCAAAATGTCCTTTGATGCAGCAGTGTAATTATACCAACAATACATTTCTCAAGACCACAACCCTCTAACATTTAAGCCTACACTTGGGTTTTACATGGTGCAGCTTATGTTGCAGAGGAACAATTATTACACAGAAAACATTTTATTTTACATTTTTGTTACCATTACAGCTTGACGTAATACACCTAGAGGAATCTTTATTCTAGAAAGATTTTTAAATATTGTTTCAGGGTCAAAGACAAAAGACAACATCCTTTCTGAAATAAGTGTTAACAATTTTGTTTGTCAAAATTCAGACTCCATGCTGATAAATAATAAGTAGCATTGAATAAAAGTAGACTGGGAATATGTTTTTCTTGTTGTCTGCTAATGTGACAAAAAGACCAAATCCAACAATGTGTTTTGTGATATCTTCTGACTCCCCCTACCCTGTTGGTGGCTTTCCCTTTCCCCACACCCATTCACTCCTACTGAACATGAAACTCTAAACAGGTCACAAATGCTTGTTTAAGTTTTAGGTCTTGCTAGTTTAAGTGCATTTTTGTGTGCATCTTTTAACCCAAAGTTTATTTAAGAGTAGAATGGAATACACTATACAGGATCACTGTGGCTCATCAATGTTTCATGTATAATAGTGTTTCATGTTTAATAGTTATTTGACAACTATGAAGGTGTACAGATACATCAAACCATACATACACATAATATTTATTAGTAGGATCAATTCAAGTTTGACTGTAAGAGGTAAAATATACAATGTCATCAGCCTTATATTTTAACTTGAGAAAAACAAATGATTCCACAGATCCTATTAGTTATAAATCACATGCTATAAATTAGGAATTATGCAATTTCAGAACTACGATTGGCAGCAACAACTTAAGTACACTGTACAATAGGTTGAGAGATTTACCTGAAAAAAGTGAGAGCTGAGACTGTCTATCAACTGGAAGGCTAAAGTTGAAGCTTCAATGACAGCAAACATCTTCATTGCTAAGAGATCCTTCATCTCCACCAGTTCCATGAGTGTTGTTCTGTCTTCTGACCTCCTCATTGGTTTGAGACCTCTTTCAGGTCCTACGTAATATCACAAACTACCTGATTCCTCATTTGGTCATGTTTGGGAAAATGTCAAATGTCACTCTTCTGTTCTGTGGCATTCGGCTGGGTTGGCTAGAGGACATGGCACTGAGTCAGCATAGCAAGGCGGCCGCAGGAAAGAGCTGATTTAAACCACAGCCGAACCAGGGCTCAACTTTCATTAGCCGCTGTCATTATTCCACGGCCGGTGTCTGACAGATGGCATTGTGGGATATCGGATTTTATGGCAGGTCATCTTTCATATCCAATTTCTTTTCCCATTTGATGAGAAGTTCTCGCTCCAGTCAAATTCATTTTGCAGTTTGAATATTGATCGGATTCTGCGCTCCCTCTTTCTCCTATCCCCTCTCTTTTTTTCTTTTCTTTACCGACATCTACTGCAAGTCTCTTAAGACTTAATGGTCTCTTGCTTCTTGCGCTCCTTGTGGTGCTTTTCTCTCTGATGTGAACCACCATGGAAAACATGAATATATATGGGGTGAATTTGGAAGTCAATTAATAACTCTGCATTCATCAATTCTCAATTTTCAAGTTGGCATTAATACAATAATTTCCTATAATTACTGTAAGGCCTAATTAGTAGAGTACATTTAAATAAGATTGAATCAGTAATGCGGTACAAACAAGTCTAATGATGTAGGAGCACAGTAGGGCTATAATACTGCTCTGCCTGATCTATTATATCAGCAAATCCTTTGAGGGCTGTTGAAATTAGCTTTCGCTTCACCCTGAAATAAATTGATGGCTTTTGAAAGGTACCGTCCGTCTCACAGCCACTCCACAAGGACATTAGGGGTCAAGATCTGGCTCTGATATGGCAGCATCAAGCTTTTATTCCCTGTCGTTTTTTGTTTTTTTTCCCATTTGGCAGATGGGATATAGATGGGGGATCAGTGGAGATATTTTGCCTGTGCAGACGGTGACCTGACAGAACCCTATTCCACCTGTTTGTACTGACAGAACCGCTGCAGGAAAATGGCTGACTGTAATGACCCATTAAAAATTCAGTATTTGGCATAATGAGATGATCGTGCCCTGGCAGTGGTGTCTTGGATCTGAGGAACATTGCATAGAGGTGGGTGGTGGGGGGAGCACAGCAGTGCAATATTACTTTCTAAAAGATAAAAGGTTGGAAGAAGACCGTAGATATAAGTAGATCTGGTAGATGAATTGAAGTCTTTATCATGTAAATATGACTTGCTTCAATGAGGCTGGGAAATATGGGGCCTTCGGTCAGAATGAGCTTTGTGTCATATTAGTGTAAGTAATGGCTCATTTCTGAATAACACGATTTGCTAAAACAACCCATAAAATGGCTTTTTCAGTTAGGCACAGAATGAAACAATTCAACTTAAAGCTCTCTAAGCATGAAGGAACAGATTTGTCTTGGCGAAATATTGCAATTTGAGAGGTGATCAAGCATGAGATAATGGAAATCTCAATCTGGACCTGTTCATTTCCAACCTTCTTTTTGCTCTCTCGGGCCACAAGGCAAGCTGTCAACATGGCAACGCACAAGTGTTCAGAATGCAAAAAACTTCACTGCTTGTTTGTTTTTCTGCTCCATCAACTCGGCTCCCAGAGAGGTATGTCAAATACAAAGAGTGCTGCAGAGAATTAACATGACTGTCTTCTTTCCTAAACCTTGCTTATATGCTGTCACATTAAATCTGCACTCCGGTTCCCCTTAGTGATAATGCATCAATTGGTTTGGGTATCATTTTCCATCAGGATCCCATGGGAAGCTGTGGATCTCCATAGACCAGTAGGGTTATCTTCTCATAGACTCTGGGAAGGACTGGCAGGAATCAGCTATAAAGAGCCCCTGGCCAACCTAACAGTGCATGAAACACACAAAGCTTGCTCCACTGGTCCTCCCCAGGGTTAAAGTGAATGGTGAACATCACAAATAGTAGGATGTATGTGTGTGCACTGCGGGTGGGTCTGAGAAACAGAACAATAATGTCTCCGGCACAGTATCTGTCCAGTTGCCAGGGAGACATCCCTCCACTCCCTGAGCTGTGGAGCGAGACATCACAAACTATGAAACAATGTGGAACCATGCTATGACTGGCTGGCAAATGACCTCTGGCATTGCATCACAGACTCAGTATTTGAGCTGGCTGCCAAATCCTGTTGTCACGGGGACAGGTTCTCATGAGACTTTTTGATAGAGGAGGATACACAAAAGGCACGTGTTTTTCTCTGTGTTCCTGTCTGCATGCAACTTTGGGTGCTTACCACCATTGAATTCGTGTTTAAGTCATCGCCAGTGCTGATGCTCCAATAATCATTTACAGTACAGTACAGTTTACATGTGTGGAATGAGGCTGTACCTCACTTTGTTCTTTTGAAGCAACTTTGGTTTAAAGTATTCAATAGAACAACAAAGACAGGACAAAACATGACCAAGAGTTTACAGCTATGACAAAGGCTCAGTACAGTATGTTTTACCATTATATTGTTTTTTTTATAATGCTTAACTTTGTGTATCATGGCTTTTAACAGTGGTAGACATCAATGTTCTCTAGGTAATGGTTCTTAAAGAGTTAAGTGATACCCTGACTTACGTAAATATAGATCATATATAGTACTTTCTTAAACAAGAAAGCAATGCATCTAATCACTGAAACACATGTTGCCTGGTTTAAAACCCCTTTTCACTCATCCTTTTTGGTTACAGTTCACTTGAATGTTTGTGTGGTCGATCAGATAAGATGACGCAAATTGTGATGACTCATGAAATGTTAACTGGGGTTTTTCAGCACAGCACACACAGCAGCATGAATGAAATGGGTAAATCCAATAAGAAATAAATGAGCAGTCAAGCTAAATGGAGAAGAGAAGCTCAAAAATATGGGTGAACGTCAATATTGCCTTTTTGTAGGGCAGATTCCTTGTGCTTACCATCTGCTTGTTTGACGTCTGTAGTAGCCTTCTTAATGCCAGTTTCTTCAGCCTCAGGCTCTGTTCTGTCCAAGGTAGACAGATCATTGAGGGTCTGAACTAACTCTTCTGACAGAGAGTGAGACAGGATTGTTATTGCTGCACTCAAGGTCCACTTGCTCACTTGTTCTTTGAGGGAACTGTCAAAGAATCTGAGCAGAAATGAGAATTCTCCTGGTAGAGCTAATCTGCCCTTAGCATACACATAGATGAACATTAATTGTAGTTAAATCAGCAGAAATATAGCACATAAGGAGGATGAAGTGGTGGAGGGACCACCAAATAGCTTTAACATGAACATCTTAATAGCGTAATGGTGATATGTTTCAGGTTGACATGAATACGTGAATATGATTGGCCACAGTTGTGAGCTAGGAGCCAAACTCAGCATCAGTGTTCTGCCTTAACTAATGTCATGCTCTATTATAGATATAGTTTGCTGAAAGATGCAGAATTTTTCTACTTTTTAATATTTTCTCTAATATGTTTTCTCAGTAAGAGTGTTGGTTAAATTCAATGTTAGAAGTTGGGAGCTGTTCAAAAGCCTCCAAAGAGGGAATCTGGAATTAAAGATAAAAGTCAATGTGTGGTCTTATTTTTATATTTGACTACAGTTCTATGATCTGATGATTGTTGATAGTTAAAAACATTAAACAGAAATAAATCAGACTGTCTTTAATATTTGCAATACAGCCCTAAATTATTATTTGTGTTATAACCACATTTGCCCATGGCTCAGGGCTCTTCTATACTATGAAGATTCAGAAGTTGTTTGGGTTATGAGTCATTTTGTGAATTGCAGAAAGGTCCAACTATTAAATGTGTGGGAAGATAATCTTGCATTTGCATAAAAGGATATTAGTAGGGGCTATGGTTAACTTCACAGGAATTTTTTTATTTGGAAATTGGCTTGTCCACTGAGGTGCTTCAGAAAATGGCTGCCAAGGCTCCAACAATTAGACAGTGGTAAATATTTAATGATGGAGTGATTTTAGTGGTCATAAAATCTTTATCAGCTTCAAAAGTGATCCAAAAATAATTAAATGACTGCATTCTGGCCAATAAATGAATATATCTTACATTGAAAGATGGGCAGGGGATTCTCTAGTGATATTGTAAAAAGGATGTGTTTGAACACTGAGTCAAAACATAGACAGGAGTATTTTGGTGTTGTAACATGCTGCAAATGGAAATTTGTAGGCAATGCCAATTGATGTGTCATTCCAGTATTGGCTCTCATATGAAGCATAAACAACAGATGTGTGAAATAAATTGAACATTTGATGCTTGCGTGCGTGGGCATAACACTGCACATGTTGCTGCATTCGACTCCACATTTCTGATGGAAGTACCACCCAGGTTATTTTGGACATGAGTTCCAACTGACAGCTTGAGAGGAGGCTCTGGGCCAAAAACCAAGATTCACTTTCTTTGCAAGTTTTCTAACTTAATGTTATCTGCTGAATTGGGGTTTCCTACAATACCTCTGATTATGGCCACCTTATCTAATGACTGAGGAAGCTGTTCAAGTAGAGTCAAGTAGGTGTTTGCTCACTTCTTCCGTTCTCCTCCTCCTCCTCTTTCCTTTCCTTCTCTTCCTTTCCAGTAACTCATCTCTCTGCAGAGACAGATCTTCCTATTAAGAATGATCTATATGGACATTTACTTTTCAACTGTAGCAGTGGATATGTTAATGCACACATATAACCATATCACATGTACCTTTCTGTATAGTCTGCTTATATATTCACAGCATAATGTAAATGAAGGAGAGTGTCTGTGTGCAGCACCCATCCAATTACTGTCTGGGATGCTTACAGCTGCCACATGATGGACAGCTAAGCAGTCTGGCAGCAGAGGATCTGAAGCTTGGAGTGGGCTCTGTGGTGGGGAGTGAGAAGAAAATTGATTTCGATGCTGAGGCATAACAAGTCAGGTGCAGTGGAAGCATGTTGAATTATCTTCAGACTGGAAGAGTCGTTGGTGATGAAAAATCAGTGATACACACTAACACACATGCCTCTGGGTACACTTGCCATGTATGGTGTAAGTCACGGGGGAAGTTTGATCTTTTCCTGCTGGGGAATAACAGTATTCCCGCTTTGCACCTGTTCTTCTTTAGAAAGAAAAAAAGGCGCCACTAACTACCTTCTTTTCCAGGACACGTTCAAAGAGGACACAGTTTGTGGCTTCTGGCGGTGTTGCTCTCTTCTAAAACATGGCGAAAATATTCATTCATGGCCTCTTACGAATATCCAGCAAAACCCACTCTCAACATCAAACAGTTTCTTTGGACAAGGATCACAGAAATTTAAGCAATCGCTGAGGATAATTTTAGATGCTAAAAATACAAATTAGGTGGCGAAAGGCCCCTAAAATGTTCTGTATGATCACAAAATAACAAGGATACACAGTGAGATTGAAGCTCCCTGGGCCTAGCCAGTATCACTGAATTTCAGGGCAGCAGTACAGTACAGTACTCGCAAAAAGAGTTAAATCAGCAGATGTTCAAATGTGTAGAGGAAGGCATGCAGATATGTGCATGTCTCATGTATAAAATCCAGATGAGATTTAAGAAACTGTGATTTAGACACACAATCTCTGTGTGTGGAGAATGTTTAGCCTGCTTTTGAAAGACAAAGTCGTGTGTTTTAAATAATTGCTCTCATTCTTTTGAAATCAACTTTTAAATGTTGCTGATAGACAGTATAGAGTTCATAAGTTTTGATTTTCATGTTTCAAAATAGAAGAAAAAAATCAGGACTTCCCCATGTTTTTCTCAGTCTCTGTTTTATCTGCTCAGCTTTTGAGATATCTACCTCAGCTGCCTCCAGAATACAAATAGGGTGAATGCATTGTAAGCTGTAGCTATCACACTCCAGCAGCCAGGAGGTGTGTTCAACTACACATCTTTATAAACTTAGAAAACAACAAGAGAGGTACTTGCAAAGAAACAGGAGCCCATTAATGGTTCTGCAGCACATACTTTAACGTTTTGGCATTAATGTGTCTTTCTCAGAGCTTGGTGTGAATGCATTGTTGTTCATAGAGCATAAAGAATTGAAAAATAACATTTGAAAGACTCTGTAGTGCGTCTTTCCGGGAAAAAAAGTTGCCTGTTAATCCACAGACCTCAAGCTTCCACTGGAGCTTTTTCTTCCCTGACAAAATAGCCCAACATGAAAATGATTAATGTTAAGGTCTGTGGATTATCCTGAGTAACCAGGCCATTGTTTCTGGTAATTGCTATGTTTGTTTTTGTTTTTTGTTTTTTCATTTTTTCAATTACATTGAGGGATTGCATAATCAACAGCTCATTTGCATTTTCTCCCAATTTCTCTTCTCAATTTTGGTGACCTGAAGCATTTTCTAAGCTGTGCCTCTTGCAAAAGATACTAATTTACTGTGTACTGCAGTGAACACTTTCCTCTGGTAGCAAATCAAATCCAGAAATTCTTTATAAACTATTCAGTCCTCAGTGCAAAGTGGTGCTAAATGTATAATCATACCTAATTCTATATTTGTACACATCAAATATGTAATCAAAGATATGAATATATGTCATATGGAGAGTATGTCTTAGTGTAAATAACTTAATACAGAATGCTTTTGTTTGCCTTTGTTTTTGTGGTGTTTTATTTGTGTGCGTGTGTGCCTGCATATATTTTCACAAAAGAAAGAAAGTGAAGGCATTAAGATGCAGGAGATGTTGCCCCTTCTGGGATGAACTGCTTATTAATCTTGCACTTTCACTTGTGCATCATTTACCTCAGCAATTCTGCCAAATGCAGCCACAACCAGCATTGTAAATACATAAACAGCTTACAAAAATAGTCTCCCTTTGTCCTGTTGTGTAAGAGTAATCACACATTTCCTCCTGCAACTGTTTTCAATAATTCAAGATGTTTATATCACCCTTTAAGTGTAAAATATGTGTGTATACTTTGTTATATATGTGGCATATATTTACATTTGTTTCAGACAAATGTACTCCTTTTGTCCCGTCTTCTTTTATTGAGAATCTGCCAGTATGTATTTATTTTTAGATCAAATCAAAGTAGCAGTGATTTGCCGTGTTCACTGCTGCTGTGTGATATGAATATGAAATGACACAGAAGTACATGCTCTGCAGAACGAGGAAACATCCAGTATTGTGTGTCCATCTTCTTCTGTTACTTCCCCTTCCCCAGGAGACAAGTTTATTATGGTAAACTTTCCGTGAGGAGACTGAAGGGGTGTGTGTGATTGTTAGGGTTTGGCTTTTCCCTGTGGGGATTCCCAAGGCCGAGATGTACACAGATTCATACAAACTGCATGGTTGCACCTTGTTCCATGCCTTGTTTATTTAACTACAGTGATTTTTTTTTTGTTCTACTGCCCCACCCCCTGTTTTCTATAAATGTATTATTCAGGCTAACCAGAAAATGTTGTGTTTCATTCCCGCATGCCACCTTTGAACAGTCATTTAGGATTATGGGCAGGCTGGTTCAGTGCTGGTTCACATTTATTCAGCCCAGGTAAATAATAAGTATTTTCAAAGCGGTTATTAAAAATTATCTCACTAACAGCACTTTTAAAGCATTTTTAATGGACAAACTTCAAAAGTTGAAAAACGGAATCACCATATCACATTTGAACACCCCATAGCATGTCTATTTATGCAGGTCTTGTACAGTGCAGTCTGCTGAGCAAATATAGCTTTTCACCTGAACGTTTATGTATTACAACAAAGAACGTAAGGCAAAAAGAAAGGTAGTTCACGAGTTCATATTTTGTTAAATTTCTAGGTGTATTGGATGCAAACAATCTCCTGACACAGCTTGGGGCTATATATGAAATTAAAAGCCATTGGTGACAGTTTGTTGCTATATCTCAACATGAGTTTGAAGGGTTAGGCAATGGAGTCATTCATTTGGGATGCCAGATCCATTATATGCATGAATCATCATCATTGTGCATTCCCATCACATTCCCTTCTCAGGCTAAAATATGCATTATGTTTTTCTTTTTTTTTTCCACTCACTCTCTCATGTGAAAATGTTGATGTTGTTGATGTTAGCAAAAAGTGAGCACATAGTGAAATGAAGAAACAAGGGTTTAATATAGATACTTATGTGGGTAGGATTCATTTCCAAATAGAGGTTCCATACTGGGAATCATGAGACAAAATGCACAGAGAATTGCATTAAGAGATATAAATAAAATGGTGACAATACGTAAGTTATGGTTGCTAAAGTTTTGGTTGCACCCTAACCACTAAGTATATTTTTAATCTTGTGGTTTCTCCATTGTTATCATGAAAAATGTTAGACTTCACAGAAAATATGAAGGAATTTATCTAGAGTTCAGTGGTGCTGGTATGCCACATAAACATTTTATTGTGCATTACACAAAAGGTCAGGGTCATTGAGTGGACATTTGCTGTGCACTAGGTAGAAATGAGCAAGATATACCACTGTATTTCCTTCCCTCCCTGCATGCATGCAACTTGCTCGCATGCACAGACTGTTGAAATCCATCCCTGTGGGTGGACAGAAGCAGTTCCTTCTCCACACTGCCTTGCATAATGCCTCTCTGCACTGCGTAGGGTACAGGCAGTGCACCAGCAGTCACACACAAACTTGCAGCAACAACAGGGCTTCCTAAGAGCACATGTTGACTTGTTTGGCCCCAAGACCTAAAAGCTAGTTCCAGCAGGCAAGGACCCCTGCAGCTACCACTATAGATCTGCATTGAGGTCTGAAAAAGTTTTCAGTCAGATGGGCAGGCCAGAGTGAGCGATAGATTTCTCCTGAGGACAGAGCTCAACATGTGGGCCACAAGCTCTCTTTCTGTTGCCAACAGGGAGTTGACCTACAAAGCTTGAGACTGAATACTTGGAGCCTCTGGCATGTGTGCAAACCCCTGAGGAAAGTAATATTCACACTTAGAAAAAGAAAAGGAAAAAGATATCCACAAAAGTTAAAACGTCCTGAAATAGAAATCTGAAAGAAAGCAATACATCAGCATGCAGATGTTGTTTTTACTGTTACTGGCACTATGTATTGAATTGAATTGAATTTTGAAAAATGTTCAGCACTTTGATCAACTTAGGTTGTTCTTAAATGTGCTATGCAGATAAATTGGATTTTTTTTATTTATTACTTTATACACTTGGTTTAAATTAAATTTCTTAAATAAAGGTTTGGAAATTGATTCCACTTAGCATTAAAGTGTGTTCTAAATACGTTGACTATGAGATGAGTTGATTCTGTGAACATTGTGTTAAGTAAGTAAGTTAGTTAAGTAAAGAGAAAAGAAAATGTCAATCTGAAAACTGTCTCTTGGTCTGATGAGTCCAAATTGGAGATTTTTGGTTCTGACTGAAGAGTGAAGCAGCCAACACATACTCAACACCTCTGGGTACTCCTTCGGGATTGTTGGAAAACCATTCCAGGTGACTGTAAAGAGTGTGCAAAGCTGCAAGTGCAGCTTGCATAATTTCAATGACGTCAATATTGTACAATTTTGAAAATAAAGAAAAACCACTGAAGGAGAAGGTATATCTAAACCTTTGTCTAGTAGTGTATATGTGTAGGCACAGGAAAAAAGTAAATTTTTAAACCGTGAGACAATGAGATGTGGATTATACAGCTCAGTATTTTGAAGTTGGTCCTAATATATTATATATCTGATCTACTATATACTTTCAAATGGAAAGAGTCTATCTTTAGAAGAACTCTTTTAGCTGACAGGCATCGTAAAAAAGAATCACAATAATGGCTTTCCATCAAGAAAGCAGTGAATTCTTGTTGTCATTTCCACAACTATCCATTAAACACCTGCTCATAACAGCATTCTTAACCCCTGCTTGCTTATACAGGCAGCAATGCCCTCCTGTAAACAATGAGCTCTACGATTCAGCTCTGTCAAAAGTGATAGATGTACAGGTAAAAACTGCAATATTGGCATCCAAACAATAGGCAAAGCACTATAGTTAAGTGTTTCTCCAGAGAAATCTAAAATTATGTTCTCTCAAGGACATTGCCAACCAAGCATAAAAAAGAGGGAAAAAATGTAAAGGGAGGAAGAATTGCAGAGCACCCTGTTTTCCTCTCCAGCTGTTTACATAGTGCTGCAGAGGCTTTAAATTCTAAAGAGCTGAAACATATTGGGCATCATCTCCGGCACCCATCATTCTTGAAATTGCCTCTCTTTACCCCTCTCTCTGGAGAAGTACACAGTTCATTGCCATGCCTGCGGATCCCTTTGCACTGTCACTTTGTTGGTGACACTCGGGGGCCCCATAAACAACCAGCCTCTACGATATCTCAAGGGTAGGTGCCTGGATTGGATGCCTGCCTCCTTAAAGATATAAAGGGTAATAATATTTTCTGTACCTAGACCTTTTTCCCCACCTCTTGGCTGAGATGTTGGGCTTTAAGCAACAACATGAAAGCTGCGTGCTACTCAAACTCCCATTTGGGAAACACTGAATCTATGTGAGAGACCTTTTTTGTCTCTGCTACCATATTAACAGTCTGGCAATAAAGTAGAAGTACAAAATCTTGAGCCAAAGCAATCTGGCAAATCATATGGTTAGTAATTTAGGGCATCTTTTATTATAACAGTTAAAATGTGTAATTTTCACCTAACATGAAAATAAATAGCAAGAATATAAAAACCTTTTGCAATTAAACCTCCTTTTTTCTCATTTGAGCAGAACGGCTAAATGCTGCATCCGAGTAACTGAGATAAAGCTTTATACTATGTCCATTTAGATTTCTAATTTAGGCTTTAATAGGACACATTTAGAGAGCAGATGTGAAAATTTGTTAGTAATCCAATGCAGTGTGTGTGTGTGTGTGTGTGTCTCAGAATATAAGTAAAATCACAAAAAAAAGCTAACTATTAACATATGTAACCAATGAAGATTTCATTGATGTTCATAAGTTAGCTCCTCCTGCCATCACTGCTGTATCTGTTCAAGCCACTTTCAGTTACTCAGTGGCTGCCAGTGAGTAGCATAAGCACTTTCAGTTCAGCAGATTAAAGTGAGACTTCATATACTTTTATGAAAATAAAATGTAAATGTAAATTTCAGGTTTTTTGCCACTATAACTTATTTCCATTAGTCTACAAATAAGCCAGGATGTCTTTTATTTTCTCAATATGTACTTGTAGTTTGCCAGTTGTGGTCCTATTTGACTTGTTTTCAGTTATGTTGCCTCAAGAATCAGTCAGCCACTAGAAATTAATGTAAATTCCAAGTGCCAAACTATTTTTTGTATAAATATTGGACAAACGGATTCATTGTATAACATGTAATGTAAGTGTAAATAAGTAGTTGTCTCAGATTGCACTTTTGAAATTGTCAGATGAACAATGGACAGATTCAGCTCAACTGAACTGTTTTAATTCGAAAATAATAAGTAAATAAGTAAATAAACCAATACTGACTGCAAGCCCTTTCTCTCTGATAGTATACAGTTTGAACGTTGATTCTTCACAATGTCACATAGAAGATCTGTGCCTTCTTCACACTGGTTACTTATACCGGTGCCATCTTTTATTGAACCTGACACTTTGAAGGGCTTTCTGTTGGCCCATCCCTCATTTTTAATAGTATTGATTTTCAACGATCATATCAGACCTTGCATTTTCAAAAAGATGCTGCCAGCTTTTTATTTTCTCCCGCTCCTATCCACCAGGCTTTTCACTTTTATTCTTGTCCAAAGTGTTTCAGAGTTGGCAGAATTGTAACTGTAAACACATCTTCTGCTCAGCAATTATCAAAGGGGCCAGAGTGGGAGAGGAATTGATCTGCCGGCTTGCGGTACAGTAAACAAAGCCTCCCTGTCCCATGTGTGCATAGCAATTATGAAGTGCAAGAAGTAGCAGGTTTTGCATGAGCTATAAAAAGACTAAAAACAGTTGAAACCAAAGAGGTGTTTGCAAAGAAAACTTACAATTAGCTTTAACAGTGTGTTGCAGCTACATCTAATAAGCTCTTTCCACTTTGTTTTGATTTATTTTACTATGCATCCTTGATATTTACATATAGTTTTGCACAGGTGGATCAACTTTCTTTGTCAGAGGTGACGTCCTCTCCAGGTGCAGCACAAATAGTTTTCCAGAGAAATCAAAAAACACTTTTACCATTTCCCATGTTACTTCCAATACAGCTATTAAATTCATTCCATTGTTTTCCATAAGCTTCTTTGTCACCTCTTTCTCTCTGATGTCTGACTTCTATGTAACTGTATTGTCTTTTGCTCCTCTCTAGAACCTATTCATGCAACATTGCATATCAGAGTTGAAATCTAATGTGCCTGGGCGCTCTGCAGAGATGGATATATGAAAAGCATTTAGGAAAATAAATTGATCTTTGATGCTTGTCCTTCAGGGGGAGATTATGTGACATTGGTTACTGTCAACAGTCTGTTCTATTTCTATTTTAGCTGAACGCCATGGGTGAAAATGCACTCATGAGGTCCTTTGGAATCGAAACAGAATGGGCTATTACCCTTCAATGTGATATTTCGGAGCCAATGGAAATGAAAAGAGGTTTCTCATTTGTGCTGCACTGATCTAGTTATGGCTCTGATGCACATAGTCAGAGGGAACCTGTGAGGTTTACATTTATCAATTCTTAACTATGTTTAGAATATTAAGTGATTTGGAGAATGTGTAATACAAGAATAAAACACACTGTGTTCATAAAGATAATGGGCTGTCATATTTGCTGGTACATTTTTTGTGCCAGCATTTGGGTGTTCATGTATTCTGTATGTCTTGTAAGATCCGGACACGTGGCCATGTAATAAAAATGGGTTTTTTACATAAGCCTTGTCTGATTTCCAATCTCCTCTCTGATCTCCAATAGCACATGAGTAATATAGATCATCTACCTAAAACATCACAGTCAGCAGAAAGGCATCAGATAGGCTGCAAAGATTTCAATTATCAATATACATTTAATACATCGCCGCCAGGCCAAACAGCCTGGCATCTCGACAGGGCGAGATGGAGAATGTTATTTCTCAAACACATTAGCAGATAGTTGCAGTTTGGCTTTGTGGCACAGCATGGTACAAGCTAGCCTCCATCCATCAAACTGTACTTGGATCATAGAGAAGCAGAGAACCCTTTACTTACGCATGGGCAGTTGCATTAGGACACACAAAGCAAAAGCACGGCTCCCCTTTTGAGAGTTGTTTGTTTCTTATGATCAAGAGATAGAAAACAGTTTTTGTGTCAGCTGCTGCATGAATGCTTTTGATTTCTATAAGGGGATATGAGTAACATTTCTGACATGATTCTTCCTGCTTTAGTTTGGTTTGACAAGAAACACCAATGTGCACACTTAGTAAGTACTTAAAAAAAGTACAATAGCTCAAAGTAGAACCAGGAAAGACCCATTGTGATTTTGGGCTCAAAGGTGAAATCATGGTATGTATTGGATTTCATTGTATATTGCATTGAATTGTGAGACAGCTTCATCTGTAATGAATTTTGCGCTTTGGCGACCAAACACAGGCTCCGGCAAAGTTTTTACATGACCACAAAAATCTTCAAAAATGCGATAATCGAAAAACCCTGATTTACATGTTTCAGTCCATTATCGGATTTATTTCAGATTACATACGCACGTACGTTGCAACGTAAAACTCAAACTTCCTGTTATTTGTAAAACATCCGGTCTTGTCTTGTGGAAAAAGGCAATGTCTACGGTCTAATCAGGGAGCTAATAAGCTGCAAAATAGGCTACACACTACTACTGTCCTTCGTTTATACTCCACGAGGAGAAAATGACAATTGACTTTCATATGGCAAGTATCTGCTCTGTTTGTTGTTTTTTTTTGTCTTCCGCATATAAATGTGACTGTGTCACTTCCATTTTCTACAATTTTTTTTTCTTTTTACACATATGCAGATGTAAAAAAACGAAAAAAAATATTAACGGGTACACATGCATGAAGACATCGGATTATTGGGGAGAAATCCAGATTATGCTGTTTACATGACCACTTAATAATCTGACAACTCCAGAAATCGGATAATCAGATTTTTCCGGATAATTCCCTGGCCATGGATGCATTCAAACTCTTTCTTCTCTTCTGAGCGTTTTTTTTTTCTTTTCATTACTGATTTAGTCAGCAGTATGGCCAAACCAGTGATTCTCTAGATGGTCATTTTGATCTGTTGGTTGTTCTGAACATACACCAATTTGGTCTAATGTTGTTCTTTCTTTCTACATTCTATAGGCAGCTGAAGTTTGTCCCTAACGAATGGTTTTAAATGACAAATTGGGCAATAGTTGCAACACAGCGTTGCCTTCCAGCAAGAAGGACCCAGGTTTAAATTTGTTTAATATTTTGTTTAACTGTGTATAAAATCTCTGTAATCAACTAAGACAGTACCAATAGGAATAATGCTGAAACTTTAAAAATACAGTACAAATGCACATGTACAGTGCAGAAGGACAGCTTCAGGCATGCATAACATCGCAGACCATGAATTGTTCAGAGATAACATATAAACAAAATACTCAGGTAGCATTTTGAAGAGCGTGGTTGCAGCTGTAGAGCAGGAATGGTGACAAGTGAAGCACAAAGTACTCAATAATGGATCATTCCTGAGGCTGAAACGTGTCGTACTGTGAAAGATTTGTGCAAAGAAATTGTGGCTCAGTGTGGAACTGCTGCATCAGGAGAACTGTTCTTCTCTTGTAACATCTTCATTAGCTTGAGGTATACTTGAGGATAATATGTGGAGGTATTATCTGAACCTCTGTGCACAGGCTGTACCAAAAGTACAAGATGTTTTGTGTGCATGTCTGAGAGTGCTGACAGACAGAATGACAGGTGCCTGTATGCGTATGTCTGCACCTGCCTGTCAACTGCCTGTCAACTGCCTGTTATGGGTGTATGCATGTCTGTCTCCTTTATTTGTCTGTAGGTTTGAACTGTCACTATGTTCTGATCATGATTTCACATCTTAAGTCTTAAACTTTCACCATTTGGCAGGGCGAGAATTCAAATAACCTGCTATGCACTGGGACATTTAAATACAGCTTGTTTACCAGGACTTAAAGTCAACTTGTCAGATTTCCAATCCGGTTGGTAGCGAAACTAAACTCGAAATACTTTTAAAAGGGAATATGATGGCTTTCCACCTTTTTTCAGTTCCCACTAGTGAAGGTGATTGATCTCAGTCATCAAGATGGCAATATAAGCTAGCTGAAGTTCAGAATGTTTCTGTCACCTCAGTAGTAAAACAAAACAAGGGAAAAAGGAAGCTGACAAGATGCAATATGTGACCTTTGAGTCATGCATGGAAGAAGTACAGAGAATGAAGAGTTGAAACAGTTCAGTGTTATAGAGTGGACGCGACCCAAATAACATTTTCTCTTATAGCAATTTAGCCTTTTTATGCCATAAATGTTATCACCTACCCAAGTCCAAGTGACACACCCAACAATGAAAATTTGAGATGTGAAAATCAGTCAGTAGTAGTTTGATTCATCTGTGATTACACAGAAGTTCCTGTCGAGCTTAACACAAACGCACTTTAGCAGAGCAAAAGCAGCAGCAGCAGCTTTTGTCCTGTGTGTGAGTCTACACAGGAGGCATTGGGTCAAGTATTAAGTGTATATGTGTGAACCCAACCCTGTTAGCAGCTCTGTGGGGCTGTACCTAGAGGCTCAAAGTTAAAAGTTAACATCGGTATGATAACATAATGACAATGACAATGTTGATGCTAAGCAATTACAGTATACAGTAATATCTATGCTAGCTATCTTATTTTAGTGTAGTGTTTAGAAAAACTTAAAAACAGTGATGTCATCTTGGAAGTTAGCCAATCTGAATTACTGAACTTTCCTCTGTAGTTTAGTTGGGCTTTCGTTGAATCTGCCTTGGTCACACAGCTGCAGCCAACTCTTGATTGACAGTGAATGGCAGTTGTTACTGGCCTAGCCATTTGGATCCATATGCGTGAACATCGTCAAGGCTAATCTCATGCCCAGGCTGTTACCCAGACAATTTACCAAGATGCCACTTTTTCCCTTGATGCAATATTCATGATACACTTCTAAACAGCATTTAATCGACTTATAATGATTAAAGAGAATCAGAGAATTGACTCGCAGTATGACTGTAACTGATGTGACCATTTGATATTAAAAAAAAGGATTCCCAAGAGTCAAGAAGCAGCCAGTTGCAAACCTGCATTAAATTAAATTAACTTACTCATGAAAATAGAATGAGATGTGATTACCATTTTATAACCTCTCTTGGCATTGATCTTACACTGTGGAGCACAAGGATAACTCACATGCATTTATAATGAAGTGTTCTGATGTGACTGCTGGAACAATGAGGGATAGTGCACTACACACTTTCAGATGAAAATTGGCAAACAGTTTGCTCAAGGTTATTATGAACTGAGAAAAACACTTTTCTGCTGGTAAAGTCACTAAAATAAAGTACAGGTAGGCATTTTTTTAGAGTTGATTTCTTTGATTTCTTTCTTTTTATGTTCGTGGTCAAATGAGACTACCATTTATAAAGCTTAATTGTTTAGACTTAATATTATTTTAAATGTAAAATCAATGTAACATGCTTGTGAGTATGTTAGTGTGTTGGTGTTAGCATTTAGTGTCTTCCATGCCTATGTAGAGCCTCACAGAAGAGCTTGCATAGCTGTAGACCATGTCTTGTCTAAAGCTTAAGACTAAAGATGGACAGACAAGAAATGTCTTTTGTGATGTTTAATATGTTTAAGAGACACCAGCCAAACCACAGTGTGTAATCTCAAGAACTGCAGGCCCAAGGTCACAAAGTGGTAGGAATTATACCATTTAACATAAAAAAAAAAAATTTGCAATGTATAATCTCTAATGCATGGAGGGATTGAATTGCAAAAACACAGACAATAGATCTTCACTGTTTCATGATTAAGTTTTCCATGGCCATGTTGGTAACACACTGCCAATGTTTCGGTGACGGCGGTCCTCCGCCACCCCAGACCCAGACCACATCATATCCAACTTAATTAGGACCATGCACAGTTGAGTTTGAGATAAAATCATGTCTGAAAAGAGTTGATAAAAGCCAAGCGTCAGACAGCTGCATCCCATTCTAAATTAATAGCAAAATAGGCAACAGTGAGCATGCCTTCCCAAGTTTAAAAAACAAGAGTATCTTGGTGTTCAGAAATGTAGATAGTTCTGCAGGAGTTCTGTACCTTTCCAACCCTTCCCTTTTATTACAATAGAAAACAGAAAGTCTTTTGTGATGAAAAGGTCTAAGGCTAGCAGAGGCTGATGGCAAAATTGTGTATTTGGCAGTGACTAATATTTCCTGTTATTATTCCTATTCTGCAGTGTCAGACATGAAGAGTGACGTATCTGACTTTCTTAACAGTCTCGTGCCACAAAAGCAAGAGTTGCTACCTCTGCTTCAGCTTCCTCCAACTGGCCCTATAAGCGTCCTCTGTTTGATCTACACTCAGACTGCCAAACCGCCACATTTGCATCTTTGAAATTCAAAGTGTGGGTGGTCAAAAACGAGTATGTAATGCTCTTTTATATCATGCAATCTTTTTTTATGTAGCCCAGCAGCACTGGTGACCAGTATAAGAGCTCATCAATGCCAATGAATCATGCATCCAAAGCTGTTACAATCTCTGTTGTTCTTGCCAACATCTGCTATGAAGTCTCAAGGTCAAATTTGCCTCTAGGGTAAGCATAAATGTTGTGAGCATATGTTGTTTATGAGATGTCGTGGAGCTTTAAAAATAAGATCAACTTCCCCTGTATATAAAGATTGTCCAGAATTCACAGTGGTATGTGTTTAAAATGGTTAATTAGCCAGATTAATTACCTGTTCATGATGCACATTGATGTTTAATAAACTATAGAAAAATAAGAGTAAAGTGAGAACTGAATGATTTCTGATTTCAAAGGCCTTACCTTAATGTTTAATTTTGCATTCCTCTATAAGGGGCATGTGATGCATGTGTGGGCAGCAGCTGGTTAGAGTGCCAAGCTTACATTTTGTCTCCTCTGAGGCAAAAATCAAATCCTATCAGAGAGCTCCTGGGCAGCCTCTGACTTCCGACTAGTGACAGATAACTAAAAACAGTCTGTCCTCGGGGATGGCTACCATCATTCTTATGTATGCCAATTTGAGCTTTCGTTCCTCTGCCAAGGACAGAATACCACCTGCTGAGGGATCTGATTTTATGTGCATGTTTATGGACATCTCAGCTCAAGAGACCCTGCTTGAGTGATAGCTCACTGCCCCACAAGGAGAAACCTGCCCTACCCACTACCACAGCTCACTGCTCATTCATCATAATGATACAGGGAGAGGAGAATCTCCATATTCTCACATCCTCTGTGCTAACATGGAGGGGACATCATGCCTGCAAACCACTGACAGGTGGGAAGAATTAAAGAGCACATAGTTGGATGAACACTGAGGGAAAGGGGAAGTCAGTGAAAGTGAGAGAATCTGACATGTTTAATTTACTTTAAAAGTACAAACAAGATGCCAAACAAGTCATTTAAATTAAATGACAAATTAAGTAACTTTTACAACACATAGATGTGATGCCCGTATCTGCTTCTGTTGTCTGTAGTCTCTCACACAAGTACAGATCAATGTAGGTTTTATGATGTGATACCGCTGTGGTTAATGCTTGGCAGAGGTGGGTAGAGTAGCCAAAAATTGTACTCAAGTAAGAGTAGCGTTACTTCAAAATGATATTACTCAAGTAGAAGTAAAAAGTAGTCATCCAAAAAAGGAGTCAAGTAAGAGTAAATAAGTACTTGGTGAAAAGACTACTCAAGTAGTGAGTAACTGTTTGATTGTAATGTCTGATTTTTTTTTTTTTTTTTAAATGATGTAATCAAGACAGACAAAAATATAAAATGATGTTAAAATTCTAGTATTTCCAAATAATAAAATAAACAATGAGTAATTTGTTCTCTACATTCGGTTCGTTCGTGAATGTCACAACTCTAGACGACATCTCTCTGGTAGAATAAATGGTTAAAAAAAATAAAAGTAACGAGTCGAGTGTTGTCAGATGTAGCAGAGTAAGAAGCGTTTCTTCTTCACAAATCTACTCAAGTAAAAGTAAAAAGTATGGTGCAGTAAAACTAGTCTTAGAAGTACATTTTTTTCTAAAACGTACTTAAGTAAATGTAACGGAGTAAATGTAACTCGTTACAACCCACCTCTGATGCTTGGTTAGGTTTTAGCACAGAAACGACATGTTTAGAGAAAGAGTATGGTTTGTGTTAAAATAACACATTTGAAGAAATTCCCTCAGTTCTTCCTGATATACCACATTAAAGAGAATGGGATGGACAGACAAACTAAATCCATAATACCTTGAGCAACAGCTGTCTCCAGTGTGCAGGCATAAAACTATTTTGAGGCTGAAATAATAGATTCTCATTTCTCCTAGAATACTCTAGAAATACCAGGTAATAGAGATGTATACAGAACTAACACACTAAGATTTCTCACTTCAATCAGAAAATATAAATTAGTGTTGATTGAGAACAAACCTTGGTACCTTGAAGAGTTTCAGTGTCAGTTACAAAAATATTACTTTGACTGATTTAAACAGAATCTCTTGACCCTCCCTCATGTCTTCACTTAATGAACTTTATTTAGCCTGACACATCAGCCCGCCATTCAACCACATCCACACTCTCGATGATGATATTACAGAGGTGTGCCGACTGTGGACCATTTACACACTTTCAATAGCTTCTCTTTTCCTCAATATTCCCCTGATCGTTTGAAATTCACTTATGCTAATCACGGCTGAGGTCGGGGACATACAGGCACTCTGCTTCTCTCTTTTGCTCTGCTTCATCTGTGTGCCTTTGAGAATAATTATTCTTAAAAGCATGTCATTTAGAACCCTTTAGGAAGAGGGAGTAATATGTGCAGTTTGGAGTACTCTGGATCCTGATGCACTTAAAAATGTTGACTGGTCAGAGGTTGCAGATGCTGAATAGGCAGTTTGGTAATAGTGTTTTTGGGATTCACCAGAACTTCACAGGCTGCGTATTTTCATGAGTGACACACAATGGTATAGCTGAAGATTTAAAATCACAATTTGAGTATGTCATCCCAAGTTACATACAGTAGGTATTTCTGGTGTCCGACACAACATAACAAACTGCTACATGGGGCCAGTAGTAATCAATAGGCAGCAGTGTACATGAACACACTGAAGAGTGTCATTTTTTGAACATGTGTTTTTTAGTGAATGGTGAACTGAATGGATAATTTTGAAACAAGAGAATGTGAGCTGCAAAGGCTTTGTTCACACGATGTGCATACACTCTGGTCAGCTACCAGCTCCCTCATCCTACCTCTCTGTCATCGTTCACTCGATGTATATGTAGCACTTACAGTGTACAGTAGGTGAGTTGTGTTTGGAGATAGTAACACAACCCTCCCCGCTTCGCCAATGAAACAAGTATCTCATTGAAATTATGTTTTCTAGTATGTGAAAACGGGAATGTTCAAGATTAATTCATTTGCTGACTGTGAAAGTCAGCCTAACCATTCTCACAAGGGATACCGCAGTTAATAATTTATTCACTGAAATTCATAATTTTAAAAAATGAGATAAACAAACGCAGTCTCTAGCCTGCTGCTTTTGTTTGTTTTCTTTTTTTGTTTGTTCTAGCTAAATGAAAATTGTTGCTAGCAGATTTCTTCATCTGGAGCTAGCCTCTGGAGTTGATTTGAAATGCTGACTCTGAATACCCTTTTAACGTTTCCTGACACTTAGGCTTAAAACGTGTGATCTTCACTGCTCACGTCACTGCAGCTGAGGTACAATCATGTCTGAGAGTATTACAAACACCTGTGCTGTGTTTTGGTGTCTTATAAGCTTTTTAAACACTCACTTTATGCCTCCAGCTGAACGTCCTGATCATACAGTGAAGAGTATCTTTGTCTCATCGGTGCCCGTTCTGGGCATTTTCTGTTCTGGATACATCGCCTGGCACCCCTGAGGGATCAGATTCTTTCATTAGAATATTTTATAACAATTATAATTCTTTAATGTTTCAAATTTAACCAGTTGTCCTAACCACATTTTATCATACACTGTTTATGTTAATTCAGTTTTTTCTCTATATCCTTATTTCTGTGATTTTTCATTTCTTTTAGTATGAATGTTTATGTATCGGAAAGGTCTGGACAGAATTTAGACAGACATTCATTAACCTAAACGTGCACCGATTGCCAAACTAACAGCAGCAATGTAGGTGTGTTCAATGACACAGATGCAAAACAACTGCTTGCTCTCTCTATTCACCGCCACTGTTATATTTAATGAAACGAAAAGGTGCATTAGAGGAGCAGAGACGGGTAATTTTGACAGCTGTTACTGCAAGAGTAAAGGTCTAGATTTATAAGAGGCTACCTTTCCTCACAGTGCTTGGATTTACTTGCCTCTTGATATCAGTGGTAATATGTTCACTGTGTCAGCTTTGCTTTCATCAGACCTACCAACTTCATGAATCAAATAAAGAATAAAAATGTGAAAGATGAGCATTATCTGATCTAAAACTATACTGTACTGTTTTTTCAATCATGAAAAATGCTAATCTGACTTTCTTATTGTTATACTGCTAAGAAAAGCACTTGGCAGCATTTTCTAGTCTCTTCTGACCACACCATGATTACTATATAGGTATTATATGATATATCTTCTACAATATCATTGTACTGCCACGAAAGTTCAGCATCGTAATTATATCATATACCCCCACTGCTGTCCCTTGCCACTGGAGTGGACTGCAGGCAATTGGCATTTCTTTTTCTTGTTTCCCATTAATAGCACAAGACATATTTGTTGAGACATTTTAATTGCATTCAAATCTTACCGCAGTAAAATCTGCCACATTAAAATACATTTCACTTTGAGTAATTTGTCAACATATCAAAGAGTGAATAACTCACTGCACCACAAAACTCTGGACTCAACATTATTTCTTATCAAATGCAGAAAAAATTCCCAGGCTTCTTACAATGCAAGAGTTGTTCCTGTAATGCTCAGAGCCAGCAAACTAATAATACCATCTGGCCACGTCAACACAAGTGTAGTTGAATCACTCTAAACCCAGACACGGTGAATCGAACGTGTTGTTTCAAGGTCAGCCACATTCTGAGCTCCAGTCCCTCTTAACATTTTTGTTTGTTTTTTATTTTTTATTCTTCTCTGGGAAAGGAGCCCAATGCAGCTTTCAAATTCAAATTCTCTTGTGTATCAAAAGTCAAGGTAGGGCTGCTGCAAACATCTGTTGCTGGAAATGTATCAGGAGACTTTTGACCCTTTTGTATGGATCCTGTTCTACAGTATGGTATTTTAATATGAAATACAACGCTGGTTGCAGTAAAGACAGGGTTTCATACTCAAATAAAGCCAAAGTAAACAACATGTACCAGTCAGTTACAGATTTTTGCATTTACATACATTTAGCTTGCAAAGGGACAAATCGAATTGTGCAACATGAGCTGCAAAGGCTTTGTTCACAGGATGTGCTTAAACTCTGGTCAGCTGCCAGCTCCCTCATCCTACCTCTCTGTCATTGTTCACTCGATGTATATGTAGCACTTACAGTGTACAGTAGGTGAGTTGTGTTTGGAGATAGTAACACAACCCTCGCCGCTTTACCAATGAAACAAGTATCTCATGGAAATTATGTTTTCTAGTATGTGAAAACGGGAATGTTCAAGATTAATTCATTTGCTGACTGCTAACTGTGAAAGTCAATAAGCTTTTTAAACACTCGCTTCATGCCTCCAGCTGAATGTCCTGATCATACAGTGAAGAGTATCTTTGTCTTATCAGTGCCTGTTCTACAGTATGGTATTTTAATATGAAATACAACGCTGGTTGCAGTAAAGACAGGGTTTCATACTCAAATAAAGCCAAAATAAACGTGTACCAGTCAGTTACAGATTTTTGCATTTACACACATTTAGCTTGCAAAGGGACAAATCAAATTGTGCAACATGGGTTATGGTCAGTACCATGCACAATGCTGGTACTGGCACAAAACCTCCAATTTTACAATTTAGGCTTTGAGTTCACAACAAAGCAAGAGCATTTGTACAATCATGTCATATGTAAACAGAGATTTATTTTCCTGAGGGGAAGAGGAGTTGTACTGAAAACTATCAGACTACAGCCCACTGTTACAGCTCAGTTTCTTTCTTAAACACAGTGGTCACTTAACTCAATTTGCATTAATGTCACTTATTTACTTTACAAAAGCGAACGTTTGCTCTTGCTCCAATTGGTTGCTGACATTGTTTTGGGATATTTTCATAGCGGGTAGGAAAACTGAATTGCCTAATGTACTGTAGAGAACAAAATGTTTTGTAAATGTATTATTTGACTTGATGAGACTGCCTCGGGCGACTGTGTACCTTCATTGTTTGACCAGTCTGTGGCTATCTTTCTGCACACTAACACCATTATCACTGCAGCAATTTTCAGCAAATATGGAATTTTACAGAGAAAAAAGATCACTGGTAATATTGTCCTTTAGTTATCAGCACATTTTATTGTAGTCCTTTTTATACAGAAATCCTGCCTTATTGGTGAGAAGGTGATCCCTTTTTAATTGCCTTTTTACACTGAACTTGAAAGCAGACCTAAAGCTGCTCCAGTCTTCATTTTACACAGGTACCAGCACCGCAGTATTAGCGGCGCAACATTTAACGTGACATCGTAGGCACATTAGACACACACATCAGATATACTGTACATCACTTGTATAACCTTACTGGTGGATGAACTGTGATGTGCTATCGCTAGTTTTGCACTTCTAGGACATGATTTAGACTCAATCCCAGCTGATTTGCTTCAAATAAAACATGAGTGTAAAGGCTTATAGTCTCAGATTCAGTTTCCTGTAGCAGCATGTGCCTGATGAGAAACTGAAGGAAAAACAGAGACTCAGGACCCTTCGTACATGCAGCTCTGGAGTAGGAAGAAATTACTGGATAAATTTAGAGTTAGACTGGGGTCTGGTTAGGCATAATAATATGATTGACTGAGCTGTGTTATCAAACAACCACCTTCTTCCAGCTGCTTGCGCATCGTAGCGGTCCTTTGCGAGTCTCCCAATTCTCCAGCGGTTCAGTGTCTTTTATACAAAACAGTGAGGTGTTGCATTGATGCAGTAAACCTGCCTTGTATGAGAAGTTTAAAAGGAGCCTAAGTGAGTCTACTCCCTAAATTTACATTCACTGAGATCGGCAGGAAAATGGGAGAAAATATCTGTTAATTCATATAATTCTATAACTGTCTGACATTTAATAACATCAATTTTATATTAACTTGATGCAGAGAGAGTGGAAAAAAGAGAAGGACAAAGAGAAAGAATGTGGCACAATTGGAAAGCATGAACGGTGGGGCTGAGATATGGTAGTCATTACAGAGATGGCAGCTTAGGCCAGGTCGAGGACGTGGAGGTCATTCACAGCGGGACTTGGCCACACACACACTCTCACCTGCCAAGCAGCAAAGGCAACTTCAATAGTTGGGCAACACATGGTGACAAAAGGCAAGAGGAGGGATGTCCTTAGCTGCAGTGCATTCAACAATGTCATCTTCACAACAGACAGATGAATGCAACTGTGATTAAAGCTGTGAAAATGCTATTCCCGCTGGCAAACTGTGCACACATAAAAATACTTTGCCCTTTCCAAATCAAGCTTACAATGCAAAATCAAGGAGATATGTTTCAGATAGTCATACTTAACTATGTCTGACCACCAGTATAACATACAGTATTTAACTAGTTCTCTCCTCGATGGTATATCATTTGGTGATATCCAGTGTCAAGTAAATGTAATCAATTAGTACAGATTGTCTTACTGACACAAAAGTAATGATATTTCTTTGCTAAAAACTTTGCTGAAGAGCAAAAGTTAGTTAGTTACAAAGTTAGTAGGTTAGTTACATGAGTTCTTACATCACTTTGTCACACACAGTGTTCACACATAAAAAGAGAAAATGAGACACTGTGATTGAACTAGCAATTGCCATATGGTTTGGAAGAGGGGCCAGCTTAATGTTACTGTAAGCATAAACAAACTCCAATCCTATAATTTAATAAGCCTCATAATAGCTAAATAAATGCCTGTTAGTTTAGCTTTACATCATTTTTAAAAGGATTTTTTTAAATCGTATGCCTTTGAGAATAAGTGTTTGTGTTTTTGTTGTGCTACCATATGTAGCTTAACACATATTGTATTGTGTGCCATGTCAACGTTTTGAGCAGGCTTGAGCTTTTTTTTCCCCCAAACAGTGGTGAAAATTGTTGTCAAGACTGTTAAAAGCTGCACTTAGAGAGCTTGTGCCAAGCTAACAGACCAAATTGATCAAGCTTCAAGTAAAATAACACACTGGGCTTGGTAACTGTCAAGTATTTACTGAATTTCAAAGTGTAATCACTTGCACTTTTCTTTAATTAAAATGTAAGTGGAGCTGAGATGTGAATACGTTACTGCTGCAAGACTGTTGGTATCAGATCAACTTTGAATACAATAAGATTTGTACTAATTCATGCGTTTTTAACTGCCTATGATACTCACGAAGATGCAATGATACTCAAGAACAAAGTCTTTGCTAATGACATCCTCCCTTCACTCACTTGTCATTTTGAATTCTGACAATGCAGCTTTGGAGGAGAACGTGGCTTCCCTTGTTGACTGGCACTGCAGTCATTTTAAATGAAGCAATTTTGAATCATCCATGGCCCAGTGGAGTGTTAAACATGTAGTCTGCAATTAAGTGATGATAACAAATGCGGCATTAAAACTCTGGGGCATATTCTGTCAGTCCCTGATAAATAAAATGTTTAGATTGACTGTGGGGGATGCTTAGTAACTGTGCTTTCAACAAAAGCGTAAGCAGGCAATTTCAACAAGAGAAATGCCACTGCCTGTGAGTGACAGAGCCATGTGTTAATATGATTCTAATGCACTGCAGAGGCATTGAAAAAATAATAACTAGATGGCATAAATTCATTTCAGGAAATGCTGAAAGAAACAAATCTACATCCCAAATGTCAAACAAGATATTGAAAGAAGATGGAGTGTCAAAGACAGCATGACTTCAACTACATCAAGACACCTTGAGTGCGGTGGCAGTTAATGTATTCCAAGCACCAAGACAGTTTCTTAGGGACCAGCTGTCCCTGGCTGCAACCCAACCGCCAATCATCTTGCAGAAACAGACTCATTCCAAAGTTGAGCCCAAGGCAGAGTTAAAGTGGAGTACAAGCATGAAGAAGAACCCATATGGGAAAGGGAAGTGTTTAAGGCAAAAAAAAATGAAATAATATGTGTCCAGGAAGTGAAAGGTGGAGTTAAAGTTATGTATGAAATAGCTCTCAGTTTTTGATTTGATTAGCTTAAAAAACAGCGCACTTTTGCAAGTCATTTTTATGTTGCGCTGTAACCACATATCACCACTTGTATAAGCCAAGACACCATTCTCATGCATCACACCACTTTAAATGATTAAATTAACGTAAAAATACACAGTCTGTGTTTTCAGTCATTTACTATTTATAAGTAAATTTCATCCGTCTCTCCTTCAACTGACAACATACAATCAAGGAGCTCATTCTGCACTGTCTTAGATGTCCCCTTAAACATAGTAACAGTCTGCAGGTACTGCTGCATTCAGGGATCCAACAAAGTCCACCAGAAAATGCTAGGACTTCGAGCTGAAACGCACCACAGAATTTAATGCAGTCTATGATCTTAGACTAAATGTGTCGGTTTTTGTCTACCTCCTCATTATGTCATCTCATTATGTCCTATCCTGTAACTTTCATTAAGCTCCGTAGCGATACAGTTTTCACATTGCCAGTCATAACATGACACATAGCATTTTCCATGTGGCTCCTAGTCTGTTCATGCTTTCTCACTTTTTCAGGAAAATGTATTAAATCTGTAATACCTGTAAGAATCCAGGCTCATTCTGTTCCTGGCAGCTGACGGAGGAGGCAGGTGAAACAAAACAAAGCTCCGGTCTCAGGACAGACAGTTAGCCAGGACTTCTTCTCATTCCAGTTTCTGGAGAAAGACCGACTGTAATTTCTCCCTCTGTCTTGTGTTAGTTGTTTGATTTTGATGTCCGGCTGCTCGGGTCCAGAATCTTTAAGGCGAAGCTTTTCCTGCGGGGTTCCTCTGTGGAACGGTTCAGTTTTTAGCAACTGAATTAGATTTCTCCATGACAAAAAAAACTGCTCCTCTGACTGACTGCAAACAAAACACGTGCCGCGGTGAATTTCCGGGTCTGAAGTTGTAACGTCAATCTTGTGGGCGGGCTTTGTGCGCAAAATTTTGCGCCCCAAGGTTCTCCTATACTTTGTATTGGAGGGGGTTCCAGTGCGCATGCACCAGTTATAGTGTGGGTCGATGGTAAAGATTTTTGCGCCCCAAAGGAACAGGAAATACGTCACACAACCGTTCAGAGAAGAGAACATTTTTAAACTACACTTTAATGCGGATTATACACAGTACTTACGGACTGTATAATTTTCATGTTTCTGTAAATTTATTTTATGTGATTCCTATCCTCTTCTTCTTCATGTGAGACAGGTGGGGCAGCGCCCCAGCGCCCTCTATTGACGAGCCGCCACTGCATAATCCTCTTAAACGTTTCCAGACTCATTTTAAAATTAGAAGCTTGTAAAGGGGCTATTAAAGAGCCAAGTCCCAGGCAAACCTGTCATTCTCACTTACTTGTGTTCTCTTGTAGAAAACATGGAAATAAAACAAACTGCATAGATTTTGTATTGCAGTGTTATCTGAGGTACCTTGTACACTGTTTGGGTGCTTAACATTATTACACAAGAGGTTAGATTTATTATTTGTTGTTAGTATTTGAGGCAACCCTGGATCAGTTGGTATTGGCAGTCGTCTACAAAGTAGACCTGGCTCACCTGATTCCTGGCCACATATTGAAGTGTCCCTGGACAAGACGCTGAACCCAAAACCTTTGGCACCTTGAGGGGGATTTTTTTTAAGTGCTTTGAGATGACTTCTGTTGTGATTTGGCACTGTATATGAATAAACTGAATTGAATAAAAAATTTAAAGTCAGTTTTAACATTACAACAGGTTAGACACTGAGGATGTAGATTAATCTGTGTGTTTGGCTAACGTAACACTGAGGTAATTTCTCAGGTAATGAGCTTGGCTGTAGTTGCTGGAATGTAATCTTCAGCAAATTCAATTAAGACCAAGTCAGACCTGCCAGTGTAACCAAAGTCTGTGGTATCGAGAAGCCCTGCATTTGCCTTATAAGACACTGGTTTGAATTCTTACCCTCACTGTCCCTTTACAGTGCAGCAACAGTGGTACAGAGAAGGAGGGGCAGTGTTGAGGTGGGGAAATTGTCCTTGAAACAAGTAACAATGGTTTCAAGTGGAATGTGACACATGTCTCCAGGGTCTGACAATATTAATCTATCTGCCAATCACCACAGGCACCCAGTCCAATCCATCACCCCCAGAGTGTGTATTAATTAAGATGCTGTCACACTAAACGAAATAGTATTTGGTGCATAACAAGACAGTATCTCTAAAGTCATTATCCTGGACACTACGTGGGTAGCACAGTGCTGTTGTTATTATTCAAGTGACATTTTTACAACATTTTTCGTTGACATTTTTATGCGGGGTAGTTTTGTGAAATAATGCACTGTGGATTTTCCTGTCAACACTAGTCTTTCTGCATATGTAATGAGTTGCAATGAAATGAAAAAGCAGATTGTTATAGTTGATTCATCACATTAACATAGTCTTTGTACACAGTGTTAAAACTAGCTGTTCTTTTTTTTTTAAAGAGAGCATGTGGGAAAGAAGTTAAATCAAACATTTGTGTCAAATCAAATCTCTAATCTACAGAGGGATTGAAGTGAGGGACATTGTGTGCGCCGGTTGACCGTGTTTCCACAGCTCAGCTATATAAAGAACGTGGTAATGTGACTCAATGACAGGGACTTGGCATAAAATGAGGCTACCTTCCTCAAGGGTCCCTGTCTGTTTCAGACGATAATTGAAAATAATGTAAAAATAGTCGTGTGCTGCGGACATGGGTTAACTCTCTGAGGACAAGGTCAAAGCCTTTCCTTTTACTTTAATTTCCACATGATTAATTACACAATCAAAGCTGGTTGGGAAGCATGTTTTACAAGTTTTGTAGGACGTTCTACACTGATTTCTTAAGCTGATTTGATTAATCCACATTTGGAGACTAGTTTAGAGAGTGAAGGAAATGAGATGTACATACAGTATGTAATACAAGATAAATGCAAATATAGATCTGCTTTGTTCAAACATTGCAGTGCAGTTTCTTTTCTCTCCTTCCTAGCTCCCTCAACAAATTGACTTGATAGCTCTAAATCTGATCATCTCAGTGCTGGTCATTCTCCAGAGAAGGATAACAGACAGATATACTCAGACTGTGAAATCACAATATTCACACCAATCAACTGTCAGATTTCAAGTACATCACATGACTGAGTTTTGTTGCTATGGACACTGCTGGTATTAAGAGCACCACTGACATAAATCAAATCTTAAGACAGGCGCCCAGTTTGATCTCTGATATAATTACTCTGACTCTTGACTCCTCCTTTCTCACCCAGTAACATAATTTAATCTCTATCAACAATAAGTCAGAAAATAAACGATATTCTTAGATTATAATGAGTATTTCAACCCTTAATCTTCTTAGAAATCCTTGATACAGCCGGAGGAATCCTACTTTGATTTTCTGACTGATCAGAGGAGCATAATTCTAATCTAGAGGTCCAATAGGATTACTTAAATAATAAGCAAGATTACACAATAACACAAGGCTGAACTTGTACCGTTAATTCAATCTACTACATGTAGAACTCGACACATTTACCCACAGCAAAGGCTTTGAATCAAGAGTTTACCTTACGATGCATTTTGCCACTGAAATGTAGCTAAAACACCAGAGTTAGAAGAGATAGATGGAACGTACAATAGTTCACGTGCAGCCACAGTGAAGTGTACTATACAAATGGATTCTCTTAATTTAAATGAATACATTTCCACCTACAGTATACATGTTAACTAGAATTACTCCCTTATGGCTCTAAACCTCCACCAACCAGTCAAATGTACATCACTCCCAGTTCCTCCTAGCAACATATCAATTTGTCCTTGGAAAAGGCACTGAACCTTGAACCCTTGCACCTTAAATGTATTTGCTTGTTTTCTCCACAGGTAGTGATAGAGTATATTAAAAAAGTATATTCAATCAAAAAAATGTCTGCGTTCAATCATGAATCTAAATCTGAAGAAATAGCCTCAAGGCATTCTTGTGATAGCACATTTACAAGAATGGGATGGACTTGAAGACACAGAGACCTTGACATTTGATCTCCAGGGTCTAATCAGTTCATCCAAGAGTCCAAGCGGACATTTGTGCCAAATTTGAATAAATTCCCACAAGGAGATCTTAAGATAATGGATACATGACAATTTGAAGGACAGATTGATGGACGTATCTACAGGCAACCCAAAACCATAATGCCTATGGCCACATTTGTCACCACTGTGGATGCAGAGAAAAACATTGAGCACAGCACTGACAAATACTTAATATTGAATAAAAGTAGTTAAAATTAAAAAACGGACTTAGTTTGATTGACATGAGCTGTTATTTGTGTCCAGCTTTCCAGGTCTCCTAGGCATTTGCACAGCAACACATCTGAAGCTTCCACAACACATTGAGTGGGTGCATGATTAATGTTATTTACTGGTATCCCCCCCTTACTTACTAATGTATGCACTGTAATGCACTCTAACTCTCAACTCTCTTGTGCTTTAAAAAGGCTTTCAAGTTGTTGTATTTAATTTCAGCAGGATTTTTAATATGTCTGCTTTCCAGTGGCAACTCACAAATGTCTTAGCCATCGCTGTTTCACATTAATGCTTGTTCCAAAGCTGTTGGGAGCCTGATTGAGCAGTCCATCTTGCAGTTTCTTGTTGCTGGATTAGTTTATGCTGGAGAAGAGAAAATAAGTGTAATTTATGGTATGGTATGCAGTAACTTCGAAGTCCAGTTCTGTCCTGGATGTAGCAATATATACACTGAATGTGTGGACAGAGGTAAAAGGAAAATGGGAAGAAAGTAAAGTAATAATGAAAGTTTTAAGTGGCTCAGTCCCTTACTGCAAGCGAGATCAGTCAAACTTTGAAGTTGGAAAAAGAAACAGTCCAAAATCAACAGGCCCTGTAATCTACAAACACAACAGAGACAGAGAGTTGCTAGTGGGAGCCGGTGCCGAAGGGAGATCCAAGGCAACTTCAGATTTGTCAGTTCACACACAAATAGGCACTAGCACACACTCATAGTCTCTTGGTTCTCCTAAGAAACCTATTCACTAACAGGCAGACTCACACACATTCACTTTCAGACATACAGTGGTGCCTGAAAGTTTGTGAACCCTTTAGAATTATCTACATTTCTGCATAAATATGACCTGAAACATCCTCAGATTTTCACACAAGTCCTCAAAGTAGATAAAGAGAACCTAGTTAAATAAATGAGACAAAAATATTTCACTTGGTCATTTATTTAAGGAGGAAAA
>JAUMHL010000016.1:6707271-6789583 GCA_032362345.1 Sandelia bainsii | reverse complement strand
TAGATCTGTGTTCTTTAAATAACACAGGGTGCCTACTCACACCTGATTGTCATCCCATTGATTGAAATCACCTGACTCTGATTTCACCTTCAAATTACCTGCTGATTCTAGAGGTTCACATACTTTTGCCACTGACAGATATGCAATATTGGATCATTTTCCTCCTGAAATAAATGACCAAGTAGAATATTTTTGTCTCAATTATTTAACTAGGTTCTCTTTATCTACTTTGAGGACTTGTGTGGAAATCTGAGGATGTTTCAGGTCATATTTATGCAGAAATGTAGATAATTTTAAAGGGTTCACAAACTTTCAGGCACCACTGTAAATGTGTGCCTTCACATTCGTACACACAGGCAAACTACAGAGGAGACTAATGGGGTTTGTTGTGAAGATATCATAAAGACAGAGAGCCAGCCTCCTCTCGGGATGACTGAATTTGATCAAAGCAAAGCTTTGTTCCAAGTCAGGACCACTTTTCAGCTTCTTAAACTAATAAACAGTTTATAATGGCTAATGAAGTCGTTGGAAGCTAATGAAGTTGACAGTGTTTTTGTGTTCTTCACATAACATTCTAAGAATAACATTGTTACAGCATTACCGTACAAAGCTACATAGCAGCGAAAAGTGAAAATTATTTCACAGTCTATCTCCCACCCCGCTATGAGAACAAGCATGTCAAGGATAATCAATGTTCACATATTTTTGGATCTTTTAATTCCTCCCGTAGCAACATCAGTTATGAGAGATGTCAGATGTGGAAGAGTACATCTCTCTCCCGTATGCTCTGTACTGTAGCTATACAAGCCTTGTAACTGCCAGTGAGTTGCCCCCAGCAGTCCACTTGGCCATATTGTTGATGTGCAATAAAAAACCAACTGTAATTGTCCATGAATCTAAGGTTGATCAGCATTTGTTATGGTGTATGCAGGGAGACCATTGAAACACTGCATGTGTTGTATTACATAATTTTACACAGTGGCTTGATGGCTTGGTTTACAAGAAGGCTACATTTATAATGTCAGTATAATGCTTGTTGAGAGAGACAATGAATGATCAGCCTGTGCATACAATATGCAACAAGACATGAGGAAAATATGACCAAGGTGTTACAGATTGAAGTGATATGTATTTCATGTTTAAACTTTACATTTTGTGGCTATATAAATTAAGATAACGGTTAGGTTATTCACTGATACGTTACAGCTTTGAGCTAAATTATTACAGCACCATGTTGAAAAATGAAGGTATCCCAAAGTCATTACAATTCATCTTGAGGGGGCCATGAATGCCTGTGCCAAGTATCATGGCAATCCATCCAATAGTTGTCAAAACATTTCACTCAAAAGCACAAAAGGCAGCCTCATGGTGGCGCTAGAAGGAAGTTCAGGGGATCACCAAAGTCATTAGGATCCACCCCATGGGGAACTAAAATGTCTGTACAAAATGTCATGGCAATCCTGTCAAATGCTGAGAAACTGTAGTCTAGACCATGTGGGCTCTGCAGATTATTCCACAACACACTTCAGCTTGCAACAGCTGAGCTTAAAACTTATGAAAACCAATAAGAACGTGATTTGTATCTTAGATAATCTGAATATGCACATCTGTTGTTTTGTTTGCCACCTGGAAATTATGTTTACCAGCATTCTGATCCAACCTATTGTGATGCTGTACCCCTGCATATGTTAACCGTATATGCATTTGACAATTACTATAATAATAATAATAATAATAATCATATATTTTGCAGACCTACTTGAAATTCTTCAAGCTTCTTTATTTCACAGTGAGAAGAAGCGGCACTGTCCTCTGGATAAACCATGGCTATGCTGTAGGTAAGTTCTTGCACCACCTGCCAATCTCCTCCTTTGTCATAAAAGTGTGCTTGCTCAAACAAAAGACAGTGCGTGTCTTCCGCTACATTGGCATAGCAAAGAGGGGGAAGTCACAAATCACTTATGGTCGAGAGACAGTTTTACTGCAGCAGTAATTCTCCCTCTCCACAGAAACACACACACCAACACTGTGGGACGACCGCAGCGGCACGGTTGCTAGGAAACATCTTGGGGCCAGCTCCCTTAGTATCTGACCTGATTAGTTAATTGCAAAAAGTGAGCAAGTGACAAAATTGCTGTAACTGTCATTAACTCACTAAGGGTTGCAACTCCCCAGTAGTTAGCAGGTGATGGCTATTTAAAAACCACCTCCTTAGTTAGTGTGTTTTAAAACGCAACATAAAACAGTATGGACTGTATCTTTGCAGCTCTAACACTATCCCTGCATGCACCATGTTGGCAGGAGTCATTAAAGTGAAAAAACAGTTTATACTATCAAAAGATTGATGTAACTGTTAGTTGTCTGTTCAAAATGAGGCTGGAGCCAGTGGTTTGAAACATAATTAATGAGCTTCAGATTTGACAATATATATTTTTTGCATAATCTGAACAATTTTACCAAGATGCATGCTAATAGATGTACAGTATAAGATTCAGTGTGTTTGGAGACAGTTTATGTTGGCACTTGACAAGTTGTTTCTATATGTATTGATTGATATGATACAGTATACCTTATGGTCTTTATAACCTCACAACACCATAGAGCTTGTAAGTTACATGTACAGTAAATATCACTCTGAACACCAGTGTGATGTTGCCATTCACCAGACCCATCCTTCATTGGTCTTCCGTTGAAATATAGGCAGGAGGAGACTTTGACTTGTGCCAGAAAATGACCTTTGCCTCAGAAAAGAGTCATTGGTAACCCAATTAAAAGGAAATGTCACGCTGGTAATTGCATCTCACAATGTGAATCATCCGTGCGGGGTGGCTCGCACTGAATTCAAGGACGGGGTGATATGTGGCATTGAAGTCTCATCGCCTCTCTGTCATTCCCTGCCCTTCTGCACTCTCTCCAGCTACCCAGTTCTGACTTTTTTCTCTTGACTTTGAAGTTATGGTTGTTTAACCACTGACTTACTTACTTACTGAAAAGGCCCTTGAATTTATTTTGTATTAAATAATATCTATCAAACTTACACGGAACTATTTTAAGAAAATATCTGTCCGTCTTTATCTCTGTACCTATTTCTACCTAGCTATCTGTTTAGCTATCTATAATTATGTTTTGTTTTGTTCTTCAAAAAAAATGCAATAATTTGACCCTTTTTTGTACATAATAGGCCTGTAATGGATCAAAAGCAAAACGCTCTAGAAGATTTGAAGAATTTGAAGCAACTCAATTAAAAGTTTCAAAGTTGTATCTACCGTATCTCATCTATCTGCTCTCAGTATTTGAGAGTGATGTCGGTCAAATATGAGACATTTGTCGTAGACCCAGGGTCCAGTGGAGAAGGCAGAAAAGATGTGATTTGATTTTTAAAGTACCAGGATTTGTCGAGTCCCGGGAAATTATTATCTCAAATCTGAAATAGCATTGGATCTGAAAATTGAAAGGTCTCGATTTTCTAATAATTCTAATATTTGAAATATATTGTCTGGGATCATGTAATAGACTGCACCACATTTATTGTGAAATAATGTCTCTTAGTGTTATTAGAATAAATTGAGCTTTGGAAATGAAAAATGAAATTACCTCTTCCCAATGGCAGATTGCCTAACACACTGATAAGGTGTAGCTTACTCTAGGTTGTATGTTAAGATATAGTATGCTAATGATGGCAGATTGTATAATCGTGGGCCTGTTATCTAGATTGCCTATTTTTCCCTGCTAAATGTAAATGTTAAACCAGATTCAGGCACAGATGGCAGCTCTGCTTCGGTCCTACAGCACAGCAGATGGGGTCTCCGCTTCACAGTCTCACATCCATTCTGCCCTCCATTCCAGTTGTAAATCAAAGTTAGAGGTTTTTTCCTGTCTTCCTATCTTCCTTTCTCTCCAAAGCTGGGGCAGCACATTTCGCAACCTTATAAATAATTGCACACTTAGTTGATGTTTTATTGTTTCTGTGTTACAGTGTTGATACAGTACTGAAAATGAATTGTGATTCTAAGACTTTGTGCTGAAGCTGACTTGTTGTGTTTGTTTGGTCCAAAGAACAAACTCACACTGTTTTCAGATCTCAAGAACTTTCAAAACTCAGTAGCCCCTACACAGAAACTGCACCCGCTCAACATTTTGGGAATTTATTTAGAGATTGTGAAAATGCACAGCTGGTACTTGTCTCAACGTGTCTGCTGTCTAGTGTGAATGCAGCAGAGAAAAGGCCTTTTGCTTGTTGCCAGTCTGGGGGCTTGACCTCAGAAATGTTAGTGCATTTCACTTTTGATAGGATTATCTCCTCCATTATAGAGAAAAGAAGGGAGTCTCGCAATGTGGTGATGGCTCTCTTTCATGTATTGTTCCAATCTATAATTGCTTCTTTTCATGAATTTTGTGGGGAAAGGTTAGGCTGGTAAATCTTACAGTTGCTTGGCTCAATTCTAGTTTATCAGCTGAACCGAGAATGGAAAAAAATCAGTTTAACAACTTAAACTTAAAATAGCATCTGTTGCCATGTTTTTTTTTATAGTATCAAGAAAGAAACATACATGGTTGATTAGTACAAAATGATTTGATGCCATGGGCAAATATTATTCAGTAGATTTTCTTTAAAGCACAAGCACATGTTTATTTCATGAACTGAATAATTCACAGGGCTGTTTCACTGTTTTGGATGGGAGGAGATTATAAAGTACCATACTTTTACAACTAAATTTAATGATATGTTCTCATATGCAATGCTGGCAGATGTTCGTTAACATGGATTAGAGAGCTGTATATTTGAAGCTCCTCTCTGTTTTAATTAACCGATACCTCTGATAAATATTTAAAACCTTGGCAATGACATTGCCACAGAAGGAGTCACCCAAGGGTAGATTAAGCTGAGTTTTCAGGTGTTTTTACTTTTAAACAACCAAACTGCTCAGTAAAATATATGAGGATACTTAAAGTGTCTGAGACTTTGGGTTTATGTGTGTAACCCTTGCTTGGACTTGGAGTGTTTTGATGTTAGAGCTTGAAGTGATGAAAAATTTGTAGTAACAGATGCAAGGTTAGAACATTACAGGCTGGATGTGCAGATGTTACGTAGCCAGTGTCACAGGGAAAAAGTATTCTCTAAAAATGCTGCTTATTATCAGTGCACATCTGAGCACAAACACAGAGTCCAGTACTGTTCATGCAAGTCTGAACTGCAGAGTACCTCTTTCTGGAAAGAAATGCCGAAAATGCCATGAAGCCAGTCATTGCAACATCCTGTAGGTTTACCAACATCTACACTAAAAGCTCATTTACTGATTAGCCTAGTTTGAAGTGAGAAATGAGCCTCATAATGTTGCGCTACGCTTCCTGCCAACTGTCATCTTTTCACTGTGCAAACAAGGGAGGAAAACAGGGGCCATACTTTTTAATTAGATACAATATCGGAATTGACAGCACACAGCCATTTTTGTCCTTCCATGCATTTGACAGCAGCCATCAGACCAGTTAGTCTACAAAAAAGTCTGCCTAGCATCCGTTGTGTCTCTAGCCACCTGATGAACCTATTATAATATTTACTGTCCTTTCCAGCTATGTATTTGGCTGAAGAAGCCATTCAGATGAGAGGTGAAGCTTCTTAAAGAACCTCATGCAGATGCAGTTGTTCACAGAGTAACCAAGAGGAATCAAAAATGTTAAATCAGGTTATAATTCTCTGCAGGTCTTTCTCTAGGAATTGTAACTATCAGTCAATTTACCCTTTGTTTATATAAAAATATAAATTAATCCAGTTCTAATGTTAGGAACAGTGGTGGGTATGGTAAAATATTTACTTGTTTAATGTACTCCAATCCATTACATACAGGTTACTGTGTACAGTGTTGGTCTAAGTTGTTACATATTGGCTTGAAAGAGATTATAATACAAGTTCATGTTTAATAGAGCTGTAATATATAGCAGGTAGATAGAAGGTGCACAATCAATACATTATTGAGGTCAATGATTGAATATGGTTTTTCTAGGAAGACTCATTTCTTTAAAATACATAGGATGTAATACATTTGAACACATTTTGTTGAGAGGCTTAATAACTTACTGTAACTTGTGCTATTAGGTTGAAATTCTTACACTTTGACAATACATTATACAGGACAGATCACTGCAGATTGTGTTGACACTAAATCTGTAATCGTCCAGTGACTGAACAGTCATGGTCAATTCTATGATCAGTTGACAAGGTAACTCATCATTGACCTTATTCTTTAGTTCTTCTCATTCACCTTCTACAGGTCACGTGTTATTTACCCAGAGGAGATGAAGCAGCAGGAACATACTCCTAATTTATCTGAGAAATTAAAATACTATTTACTTTGGCTTAGACTCTAACTAAATAATTGTCCTCTGTCGCTCATTAGCACTAGCAATTTCCTCTGTACAGATGAGAAAAGAAAGTAGATGAAATCCAAATTAAAAATTAAAAGACCGTGAGTACTAAGCAAATAAACAACCCACTTTACCTCCACTGATAAGCTGTGAAGTTATGGGCAGCCAGAAGTAGGATGCATTTTTGAATGTAAAAAACAAAGATCATCTCTCTACACTGCACACTGTGAAACATCACAGTCACCAGCAATGGAAGGGCAGAAACTGGAGTTTTATTTGCCTGCCACTGTTATTAAGATTTAGTGTTGGTTCACCTCCTTACATTAAAGCAATGATAATCTTTCTGACAACTCCTGCATTAGTCAGAGCCTCTGGCAAAGAAACACTCTGCAAGATGTAGTGGTAGCTGTAAGAGAGAAGCTATCTTCAGAATGGTTATGAACAGTGTAAATCCATCAACCAGACCCATGCCATTCTCTCATCCAATTCCTTATCATGCTGATTAATGAGAGTGGTACGTATCAGTTTTGGGACATGCAAGACATTTCTCAGTTTAAGTGCAGGTTATTCTGATTGGTTCCTTTAAAAGAAGCAGAAAATGACATTATCAGAAAGTGTTATGGCCATTATTACCATTTAGTAATATGGAGGAAGTCCTTCATGCTTATATCTCTGTTTTCAAGTGCTGTATAGTATTTTTGTCTCATGCAACAGTTTTGTTTTGAGGTGTCGTACAGAAAAATACTACAAATATGTCTTCATGGGTTAAATATAGTTTTACAATTGCCTTTACTAAGTTTTTATAAGACTTTATAAGTTAAGAAGCGTGACTAGGTTTGGTCCAAAGCTGCATTGCACACTTTTTAACCTCCTATGAGCCAGTGCCAGACTCAGAGCCACAGCCAGAACTCTTATGGATTTTCCGAAATCTGGGTTTAAGACTGCAGACTTTTACCCTCAGACTTAAAGCTCGGAGCTTAGGCCAAGAGGCTCATCAATATTTTATCACTTCTTTACGACAATTTATGTTGATGCTTAAAGTTTTAGTTTCATGTACTATTACACTACATCTGCTAAATTTATAGCACTGGTTTTTATCTGACTGTGGAAAACAATTATGTATAAAGGCACATTTTTTTTATCCAGTTCAATATTAAAAGCATCTGCATCAATGCAGAGTTGTTAGGACAAAAGTGTTGTAACAGTAGGGCATTGTCATTGTCAACCAACAGTTTTGCTCACTGGGACGAAAAGATATTTATTAATTTTTAACTTTAAACACATTTATGTTATAATGACAACCCACGAAGTGCACTGATAGCAGAATATTACAGAAGTGGCAATGCAAAATTTTAACTGTTCTTGGTATAACAACAAAAGCTAGCTTTGTAGCTTTGATGTTTTCAGAAAGAGATTCATACTTTATTATTTCTATCTCGATAAACACAGGAAGGAAGGTTTTCCCATTACAGAACATGTGTATGACCACCTGGTTCTGATGATGAATAAGGAGTATTTTTTGTTATAATCCCACTAATGTGCTGCTGTGCACAGGCTCAGACAATTTCACATGTCACATTAAACACGTGTAAATAATAGTCTTTCCATTTAGCTGTTTCAGGTTCAGGTCCATGGCATTACGCATGCTGGCTCACTGTCATCACTTAGCTGAACTACTGTTAATGTTATTAGTTACACCATCAGTTACAAAATCATTTCTAATATGTCATTTTTTTATGTGCATAAAACACCATAGTGCAAACACTGGATATTCAAAATGATACTGATTTAAAACCATTGGTTATGTTAGACTGGGTTTTAAAAGTTGCGATATTGATAAAAGCTGAATGTGACAAAGTGCAATGGGAACTGATGTAATTAATAATGAAATTATTGAGGGCAGGAAGAAACAGAGTGGATTGATTGAGTTTAATGCTATAGTTGTGTTACATTGTGTAGCTTTAACTAACTTTAATATTTATTTATTTCTTTTGTCATCTGAACTTTTTTTTTTTTTTTTTGGCAAAATGTGTCTGGTGCAAACAAGCTGTGAACACAACACTAACATAATGTTATAATATCATGTTTTAAAGTGAATGTGTTTGCCAACAGCTGCTGTAGTTTTTGTTGTTGGTTATTGTATTTACACAGCCTACAAATGGACCGCAAAATCCGCGGTCAGAATCAAGTGATAAAAGCAGTGACTTGAAAAAAGTAACCACTGCTTCAGTGTGCTAACTGAAAATGAAGTTATTTTACCCTAAATAAGCAAATTACCTTGGCTTGATATTGAAATTACTTACCAGCTCTCAAGGTGTGCTAGCACACATCATCTGCGATTTTACTGAGAGGGTCAGTCTAATTAAGTATCAGAGAGCAGCAGATTCATTATCTCTAGGTAAATTCATATCTAAAGAAAGAAAGCAAATAGACTCTCTACAGTAAGACCCAGTCACATGCATGGCACTACTCTAGAGTGTAATTACATTTTGCAGTGAAATATTTATGATGATATGAGCAAAAAGAGTGTAGGTGTGTGTGTGTGTTTGTGTGTGTGTGTGTAGGCATGTGTGTGTGTTTTGGTGGTGGGTCATTTGGTACAAATCATTAATATGAATCATCTCTGTCCACACTTATATGCTTGCATAATTACAGTAAGTATAGAAAAAGGTCAAACAGCTTGTACAAAGGAGAAATTGAATCGCATGTCAAATTCTAACTTTCACTTTGCCTCTGCAGCACAGCTTGATGAAGATATATTGAAAATGTAGTCAATGCATTTTAGCATAGCCTGCATTTCTGTGAATTCAATCAGAATACATCCTGAAGATAACATACAAATCCAGGCAGATCAAGAGAATCAGTTCCAGGAGGGAAGGAATTTAAAAAGGGATGTTTTATTTCTAAATTCAAAGTGGCAGCACCCCGAGCTACGCCTAGCACACCTATCACAGAAAATTGTATAACAGGTATCCATTTGTCAAATTAGATCAGAAGCTGATATTGAGGTAAGACTGTTCATATCTCAAATGGGATACTATCAGGTAGCGAGGATGTTTTCAATACACATTAATGCATTTTTCAGTCTCATACAGCTCATATTTGATAGCAGGCTGGAGAATCCTGAGTGCTGGAACTAGCAGACTGCCTCCTCCTCTGTTCTCTCCCTGCTATCTATCATTCACTCTTCCCTCCTTTTGAAACAGGCCTTTTCACACAGTCCACATACTAATCCCTGCCCGTCAGGAATGAACTCACTTTCCTCTTTCCTCTGAGACTTTTACTCTGAGACTTAAGTTACAGTGTAAATCACCTATAGAATGAGTTACTGGCTATTCACAGTTGTGGCTCTTTTGTAACTGTAGTAACTGGTTTTAGCCATTCATGAAAACAAAAAGCGCTGCAACCATAATGCCCATATTGCTTTCTATAGCTAGATGCTTAACAGGCATAACAGTTGTCATTAGGGAAATGCATGTTATCCAAAGCAACATATATCGAAGATTGAGCTACTGTATTTTTAGAACACATCAACACTAAAGAGATGCATAATTGAATCCTCAACAAGCAATTGTCAAGCTCTGCCTGTTGGTTTCTGTAGATAATCAAATTGCTATTGATGTGTGCTATATTAATATCGTAATCTGCCCACTAAGCTATATGCTGTATCAGAGTCTTGTTGTTATTCCACGGTTCAGCCATTGATCTATAAGGGACAGAAATATAGATTGCCTGGACAAAACCTTTGTTAGTGCACAGAGACTTCACTACATAAGTTTGATTTGCTTGGACAGGTGTGAATAATGCCTTTCAGGTTTTCAGTCGCAACAAATAAACACAATGAGATGCCCAAGAGTGTTGCTCTTTGTCCTATTCTGGGGAACAAGTCCATTATAGTTAACTGAATATACTGCACCTAGAATCAAGTGTATTCCAGCGCTAACACCAAAGAAACTGAAATCTTTAAACTTGTAGAGTGGCACAAAACGGAAGTGTTCTCCAACAAACATTTCTACATGACTAAAAGTTAACTTGTAATTGGTCTCTTTGCAATCATTGTGACAGCATTTACAATCCTCAAAAGTATTGGAATGCTAAAGACAATTCGTTTGTGTTTTCTATAAATGTATGATCCAAAGATGAATATGAATTGAAAGTTCAAAATATCAGCTTTTATTTCCTGGAACTTTTTGTATCAAATGACTCAAATTTTAAGTGAGCAAAACTATTAGAATATTAGATTGACAGGTGTTTTTTGTTGTTGCGTCCTGTGAATATGATTGTTCAAGTATCGTAGCTCTAAATGACTATTTTGGGTTTTAGTCTTTGGTTTTACCTGTGAAATCTGCATTTGTTGTTAAAAAAGATAAATCAACATGAAAACCAGAGAGCTGTCTATGGGAGAATAGTAAGACATTTTGAAACTGAGGGAAAGAATAGGGGAAAATCAATCAGAGGCATAGCCAATACAAATCTGGAATGTCATAAAAATGAAAGAAACCACTAGTGTACTGAGCAACATACACAGAATGGATTAGTCATCAACAATAACAACCTCCACAGAGCAGGGTGAAGGTATTACAATCCACCATTCAACAATACTTCATGAGCAGAAATACATAGGCCATACCACAAGATGCAGACCCTTTATAAGCTGTAATAAATAAACCAATACCATAGTGATGGACAACCCGAAGTGTGGAGCAAGAAAGGATCTGCTCATGATCCAACTGTACAAGCTCATATGTGAAGCACGGTTAAGGTAGTGTCATGGCTTGGGCTTCAACGGTTTCTTATGGATCATGCTCAGTTATTGTTTTTGATGATATAGTGTAGAACTCATGATGGTAGCAGCAGAATGAATTGGAAAGTATACAGAAACATTTGTCTGCCAATTTACATGCATCAAAACTAATTGGAAGGAGCTTCATTATGAAGCAAAACAATGATCCAAAACACACTAGCAACTCAACGTAGGACTTTATCACAGGGAAAACATGGAAGGTTTTAGACTGGCTATGTCTGTGCATGCAACTGTGCATTTAACCTGTTGAAGACAAGATTAAAGGGAGAAACTAACTAACTAACAACTGAAGGGGGCTGCAGGAAACGTTTAAAAAAAGGCATATGAGAAGATGAAACCAAGTATTTGGTAGTATTTTAGTATTTCGCCTGTTTGCCACGTAGAGGTGTAAGTTGCACTGGGTGGGTTATAGATTTATTATCTGGGTACAAACAAAAACACTTCTTGAACACTGTCCCCACAGGACATGTGCACTTTAACAATGACTTTTGTAACCTGTGGCAAGCAACCTGTGTTGAATTGTTTCATTTTTGCTTATATGGCTTTAATTAGCTTTTATTTAATTGGTAGAGGGAGCCAATGCCCTGAGCAAGGCTCTCGAATCCCAAAGTTGAGGAACTTTCTATCAACTATGTAGACTGAGGCATAGCTCTGATGAAGGCCATTTTCCAGTCTGCACATCAGGATGAAACAAGTCCAGTGGTGAAAAGAGACATGTGCACAAGCTGTTACATTTTTAAGAACATAACAGAAATGCTAATGTGTGCCCAGTGCATGCTCAACACTGGAGGGAAATCAGAGGGAAAGAAGGTAGATTTTCACTCTCGACAGTGTCATGAATACAAGTCATTTGTGAACCTTTTATCAGCAGCTGTCACATCTGATGCATGCTACAGTTTATCTGCATGCAGTCACATATCACATAGAGAGAGCGCGTACGTGTGACAGGGGAGGCCCTCAAAAGTACAATGTGGGATCTACATGTCCAAGTGGAGCACAGAGGCACACAGTCCTTATAAAATAATACAGAGTGAATACATAAGTTTCATGTGCACATACAGTACACAGACACAAATCCTTTTCAATCTCAGCTCCCATCTTGGCCAACACTATGTGAGATGATACAAAATCTTATTTGATGGGGTTTATGAAGAATTCCATGTTTGATATTTTCAGTCAACAATATTTGTTTGAGTGGAGCCTAGATTGTTTAACCACATATGTAGCTGTCTGATTTTTGTTTTTCTATAGGGCTATTGTCTCATTTATATGCTGTTAATTCATTCCAAAAACCAAAAAGCCCAACTGGCAAATGGCAGTCGATCAGACCTGTTGTTTTTTAGAGGGATTTCTTATCTATTTTTCTATTGTGTGTAAATTGTGTGTACTATGACATCTGCACAAAACATAATAGGGTAACAAATCCATGTATTTTTGTTGATGGTTTATTGATAACTACGTACAGCAAGGATTATTATATATTTATTTATTATAAATATATTGTAGCCAAAATACTGAATATAATAATGCAAATAAAACAAATTAAGCTAAACATAAACATAACCTAAAAGCTACAGATGTAAGGCATCCTCAGCCATCAAGCTTACCCACTGATGTCATGTCAAATGGCAGAGGGGGCAAATCCCGCTCAGTTTGACCTCCCCCTAGTGCCACCGGTCCTCTGTGCTACAATTACTGAGCAGACTTAGTAGATTGAACTAATCATCTTTGATTAAGTACAGACTCCAGGCTTGTGATACAGCAAAGACAAAGGTCATTCTTCGTAATGCAATATGACATCGCAGCTTGAATTGCCGAGGCAATGTGCCGTGGCAGCGCTTGTGCATGCACATAGCATTGGGGTAGGAGAAAAGCAGGGGCAGTAATTGCACATCATTCATTTAGACCAATCTGAATATGGTATGACTGTATAATGTGAATACTTACTTATCAAGCGTGAATGTGCTCAGACTTTCTGAAAACGAGATGACAATAGTCATGTAGTTTAGACTTGAGTGAGCCATCATCTGGCTAAAAGCATTTATGCTATAAGGATAATTTTTGTCAGTATGTAAAACATGATTAGCATCTGTTGACACTCACATCTTGGTAGATTAATAATGCATGCATAAAACTTCATCTTTAGTTTGTCAGTGATTGTGCTGTAACTTCTCTGCACAATCAATATCCCATGGGTTTGTTTTGAAGACAACGAGAGACGATAACTCCACCTCATTAAAACAATTCCTATCTCTAAACTGTGCTGAAGTGACACACACCTTCTCATCACCAGTCATTGTTGAAGCACAATGAAGCACAGAATTGCCTGTCCCATAAATGCTTTTGACTCGAGAGAACACTGCAGTGAGATGTAGACACCTAGCTGACAGTAGAAATATCTGCACCCCTATTCTGAGGGCCAGCGTCTTAGTCCTATAGACTGTGTTTACAACAAGGTGTCAGGGCTTTGCAGTTTCATCATCAGGCATAGTTTCACATGAATATGCAAAGCTTTGGTACTGCCAAGCTGCCAAAAGCTGGAGTGGAGCCGAAATGGTACAGCACAGTCTAACCCATTGCTATTGTGGAGATCTAAGCTTCTCCTGAAAATACATGATTTGTTTTTTTATACCAAGGCAAGTGCTCAGTCACTTACTAATTCTGCTATTTACTGCATTCTTGCTGTGATTTTGTTCTTTTTATTGCTTTTATATACAGTACATTATGACAAATTCATTTGCTTTTTTTTTCCCCAGAGAAAACGGTTTAACGCATTGATTTATTAAAACTGGTTAGCAATGCTCGAGGTAGAATTCATTTTATGTTGGAACACACGTGCATACACTCCTTTCTCTAACAATGATAAAGCAGTTTACTTAAGTCAATATCAGATTACAAAAACAATTACCACATTTGTTTTCCACAATATTGTTAAATGACTTATAATCCATTTACGTCTTTGGGCATTCATTTCACAAACAAGAAATGGCTCATTCAAGCTTCAATTTGTGCGCTTCTAGACCCAAATGTTTGCAAAGCTACTTACCAGCACTTCTCTGCAGGGAATGCAAAGCTTGCCTTGTTTATAAGAGAGGGAGAAATATAATTTGAATAAGCTTTTAATCTGTGAAGAGATGATCCAAAGGACTCGGCTGCTGCTGCTTCCCATTTCAGGACACAGTCTCCTCACAATGATGGGACTCTATTATGATTCTGTGGCACATACACCAGTGAACAAGAAGAAAATCATCTAACGAGGAGAATGAAGACAGGAAAGATAGTGGACCTACAGTACTGTCACTTTTTGAAGTGCTTCAAGGAGACAGGAAGTTACTTTCTATGCACACTTTTTTGCTAAATCTAAAAATACCTTAGTCCTACCTCTTCTACCTGTAATAAAAAAAAATAAATTTAAATCAGTGCTTTTACGTAGGTATTGTTTATCATAAGGTTGACAACTATAGTTTTCAAGAAAAGGAGAAAATAGCATTAATCTTTTACAGTATTATTATTAAACTGTGGCTTTAATTTCTTTAGCAGTGACTGCAGTGTTAGCTGCTCAGCTGTGGGTGCATGTCTGTTGCATGGACACATGCATCCACATGCATAAATAACAGACAAATGACTGGCAGAAATCTGATGCCTCACTGTGTGTGTCCAGTTTAATTTAATGGAAAACACCAGACATGATTTGAAAGTGCAGACTATGTTAAAGCATATGATTCTAATCAGTGCACTGGTTGTGTAATCCATATTGTTAAAATCTAAACGTAATGGATAAATAGCTACAATAGCTACAACTAATAGATAGACTGACTCTGCTGTACATTAGGCTACAATATTGTGTGACACAGCAACAACCTGCACAACAAGTCTCCAGCTTGACGAACACTGAAGAAAATGTATTACCACTACACTGTCTCAGTGGGTTTTTTTCAATACACCCATACTCCCGGGATGTTACAGTATGATCCACGTCAGTAGTGTGTAAGTCTTAATTAGGATACTGATGATCAACTCAGCTTGAGTCATGCAGTCAGCAAGTCAGTAGGTTTCACTAAAGTAAGTGAGAATGATGTTTATGCTGCCTTAAAGTTAACACTAATGTCACAAAGCAGGCATTTTGGTAATAGTTGCCAGCTATAAATCCAAGTGTTTGCTCCTGGAATGGGAGCTGTCAAACTCACTGCATCATGCTCTATTAAAACAACCTTTCTGTTCCAGTTATTTAACATCAACGGTGAAAGAAGTGAGAAAGCAGTTGTTTTGCATCTATTTCAGTCATATTCAGCAGGTGAACACACCTACAGTGCTGCTGTTAGTTTGCCATTTTGTTCATGCTGAGGTTAGTGAATGTCTGTCTGATTAAATGTTGTCCAGATCTTCCTGGTACAAAAGATTCTAACAGAAATTGAACAGAGATATGAATAATAAGGTTATGTTATACATCACATGCTAAATAGGGTGTTTTTGAAAGCTGTGGTGAAAACTAGAATATTAAATAGCATAACAGATGTTGTATAAAGTTACGTTTGGAAAAATAAAGTATTAATCTAACTGCCATACAATATTCTAATAAAACAATAATACACCCCTCTGGAGCACCAGAATATGTCTTATGATTACGGTACCAGAAACATCCAGAGGTGACCCTGCATAGATGCATAAATGTCCAGCTACTGACACAATGCAAACCATATATTTCAAATAGCACGTTAAATAGAAAAAGTGGAGTTATAGTGAAGTTGAAGGATGCTGTCATCAGTTTGTGCTGCTGTAACAAAGCATGCAACATTGTAAATATTTTTGAGATGCCCATTTTCTTCATTAGCTTCCATTGTTGTGACAGTTAGGCGATAAATTGAAGTATCTGAGTCATGTAGATATGGTTTTTGAGGACAGACTGCACTTGGCTAATTACCACTCTAAAAGACAACAAAACAACTCTTGGCGCTTGACAAATTTAGACAATAGACCATTAAATGCACTTGAAATCAGCCAGTTATCATCAAGGCTTTTTATCCAGCTGTAATTATTTTTATTGCAAATGTTTGTGGGGGGAAAATGCTATTCATAAGAAGTCAGTGTGCAGCTGAGCTTTCAGAGGGCAGAATTAAACTTGCAAATTTCTATCATCTGTGATTAATGCCAACACATATTCCCCACCAAAAACAAAATTAATGCTGAACCCACTCTGGGAGAAAAGATGGAAATCAGGGCAGTTCTAAAGATACTGATTGCAGAGTGGAGAACAGAGAGAAAGGAGGTTAAAACGGAGGTTTGTCAAACATCCGTCAACTGGTATAATTCTTCAGTTGTGTTATGAGCTGGATGCAGACAACAATTACACGGACAAAGAAACATGAAGAGTTTGAGATAGCACTTTATTGGTATTCTTGATCAGCGGCGTCATGCTTCAATGTAACTTTCACATTAGGCTCCAATTGTGATAAGAAACGCAGTAAATGAGAATGTGTCCTAAATTCATCTCTCCTTGGGGATTAGAAAGCTGTTTCTGCTACAGTCTAGAGGGAAAAAGGCTCGTGATGGAGGGAAAACATTCTACAGAAAAAAACATTTTCTGCAAACATGATATTCACCACAAAGAAGTGTCACGTTTTAAACCTGTACAGGATCTTAATACAGAATCTGCAGGAGCTGGAATCAGAGGAAAAACAGTGGCTGTGTGCAGGTATGTCAGTGGAGTTTAGTCACTGCATTAGGTCAGGATTATTGACCATGGTGATTTACTTCAACCCGTTTAGTTTCTGGCAAGGCTGAAATCCTCTTCATTTGCAGAATTTCACAGAGAGATAGTTAATGCTGAGAGGCATTCGGCCCCTCTCAGTTTGCTGCTGCTTCACAGCAGCCATTCAGCTAAGCAGCTGAGTGGAAGTGTAATTATTGTTCAGGCAATATTCCCAATCTCAGAGAAATACCAAAACAGATAAGACTAGCCATGGATAATATGTAATGCTGCCTCTCCTTTACATTAAATGTGCAGTGTAAATGGAGAACATTACTGTATATCTAGACACTCAAACTATAATATGTCACCACAATATATAATCTATTTACTCCAGCAGCATAATGTCCTCAGTAATGAATGCAATGGTTGTGTTAATGAAACTGCCTCTTGAATGGCTTTCTCAACAAAGGAGGGTTTTTTTCCTCCATTACTAGTCAATTTCCTGTATATGAGCAAGCCTATTTGTGTTTCAGGTGCAATGACTAATGCTAATAAACTCCCCTCTGCAAAGTACATCTCAGCTCGTGTATCAACATCATCTGTTTTGTATGCTGACAATTGACTTTACAGTATGTCCCATGTGTCAATGAATCATCGCTTTCACAATCACGTCTCATATTCATGTTTACTACGGAGATTGAATCAAAACACACGAGCCCCTCCTCAAAGTTATAAAGCTGTTCCTCTCTGCGAGGAGGCCTGGGGTATCAGAAACAATAGGGAGTGAGTACCAAATCACATTTCATTCTGTGCCTCTTCCAATTACAGCATTCTTGGAGGTTTTAAGTTACCAAATTTGACTTAAAACATGAAAGATGAACCGCTGAGAAGATCATGTGAGGGAAAAATATATAGTCATATTGTTTATTTGTGTGCATGTATATGTGTTCATGCTTTTGCAGATATAGGATATTCGAATAACCATGTTAGAATAGTAACCGTTTAGAAGATGCAGCTCACAGACTCCACATAATAAATGTGGAAATAAAACCAAGAATGTCTGTGATAGTCTTCCCAGACTTTATTTTAGGGCGTATCGGGACCCTGTATAATAAAGGCAAGTTTAATAGGCTGCTCTGTCAGAGCAGAGCTGAGGGATGAAAAGGGTTCCTGACACCAGCTAAGCCCCTGAGAACTTCAGACAGCAAAGGATTGTGGGCCAGGGAGCGTGTGCATAGTCCTGTGATTATCCTGTTCCTGGCGAGCTGCATGGCAGTAGGGGCATAGAGTGGGTACCACTCAATTAACATCATAACAACCACACTCAGGGGGTTTACCAGTGCACTAGTGTGTGTGTTTGTAGGGGATAACAACGGCCAGGGGTTGTCAAACTGATTTTCACCCCATAAAGCCATCATGCTGTGCCTGTGGTCGCCAGAGACAATTAAAAATCAATTAATCACTTCAAAGTCTTTGCGCCTGCTGATGGATTATGTGTGCTTGGATTGATAAAATTCATCATTGATACTTATGCTCTTATAACTTGGTCACCATTATATTTCAACAAGAGCTGTGTTTTTAATCTGGGAGATCTGGAGCAGACATAAAGCAATTTGTTCAGGGTTATACATTAATTAGCTTGCACCTCATGCTTTGTTACCAAATGAAACTTTGTGGTCATTTCAAATATATATTTCGCTTTCCATTGCCGGTGATTATGAGGCATTAGCCCTACTTACATAGGCATACAATCAGTTGGCAGTTTATTAGGTACACCTAACTAAAGCTAATGCACTACATCTTCCAAAATGGCCATATAGTTTAATGAGCACCTGTCTAAAGGAGTTTCAAAAACTGAACAGTACAACATTGATGAAGTCAGGGAAGATTCTAAGTCATCCAGGTGAGGTTATCTGGAAGTTGAGTCATGGCAGCTGGACTTCCTTCATGAGGGGAGACTTTATTGCAGGGCTGTTATGTTAGACAGCATAACTTGTGTATGTACCTAGTAAACTAAAGGTACGTTCTTGTTAGACGTGATGACTGAGGCAACTCTCACGTCTATACAGTAAATAATTAGGTAAAGCTCAAAGCCTTTTAGCTTAGCTTAGCATAAAGACTGAAAATGGGGAAAATGGCTGACATGCTTCTGCCCGCCTGTAACAAAATCTGCCTAGCAGCACCTAAAAACTGTAGATTCATTAATTAGCACATTCCATCTCATTTATTTATACACCAGTATGAAAACAAAGTTTTTTGATGGATCGAAGCCTGGTCACTCCAGAGAATGGTACGGTGAAATTAATCTGCATGTCGTAAAATGTTGGCAAGACTAGGGCAAGTGATCAAGTTTTAGTAGATTCTATTTTTGAGGTCAAGGTGGCCTGCTATTGGTCAGCGATGGGAATTTTCAGATCAAAAGTTCAACAAAATTGAACTTGATGTAAAATATTTGCACAGATTAACTTAACTTCTGCAAGTTAATTCACAAATGAAAAAAACCCCAAATTCACTGGTGTGACTAGGCCTCCATGTGCTGGACTATTCCTTGACCAGCACCAGTTGCCAGGCAACCAGCCAAGACTCCAGAAACCTGCCCGGTCCAGGTCATATTGATGTTTATACACTTATTTTTTCAAACAGTGTGTATATTTCTAATCTTTAGAGTTGCTAGTAGTCAGGTTTTGTTGGGACAGAGCCAGGCTAGCTGTTTTCCTGCATATAGTTTTTATGCCAAACTAAGATCACTTGCAACTGGCTGTAGCTGCACATTTCGCGTACATGAGAGTGGTACTATATCATCTTCATATCGAACTCTTTGCAACAAAGCAAATAAGTGTGTTATATGTGTTATTATAATGTATTGTGTTTGTCGTATTTTGTTTGTCTGATCATTTCCACAGTTATTGTATATTTGCTGGCGTGTTCCCTCTTCCAAGATATGAATGATTCTGAATCTGTTTTTTGTACTGCTATTTCATCATTATCCTCATTCCTCTGTGTCTTCTTGCTTCCAGTACAGTCTATCATCCTCTGTCCAAAAGAGTTTTTTGCTTCTTCTCATGTAATATAAAATTATTTTCCTTGATCCAATACATTTCCCTCTCCAGCTGCCTATCTCTGCTCCATCTCCATCCATCAGCTTCTTCCATTTCTTCATGCAGCCCTATGTTCAGTTCCCTAGCCTCCAGCCTAAACCCTTCCCATCTGTTTCCTCTTTCCTCAGTTTCCCCCGGCCGTCTGCATGCTCTCCATCCGCTATCTCTGCTTCATTTGCCTCGTGGCAATATGTATGTTCACTCATATATTTGTGTGCAGCTTCCCTGCAAAGATTAAGCCACAGAAGAAATGCGGTGTTCTCCAGAGGTCAGTCCTGTGATAGGCATGCTGGCAGATATTGACACTGACCCACAGTGCTTGGAGCAACCAGCAGTGCCCTCTAGCCTGGATTGCCTCCCATCAGTTCCCATGACGTTACATATGATCTTATCAGGGTAGGAGAGAGGGCCCAGTTTTGAATTGTCCATCTACAGATGACCCAGACTTTGTGGGTGACAACACTGTGTCACCTTTAGAAAGGCAAATCACCACACTGTTGTCATCTCACAGGCACTGCCACCCCCGCACACAAGTTGACCAAACGTGTCACTGCCACTCACACATGCAGACATACCTTTGTGTTCACAGACTAGAAAGTATACACACATCGTCCCAAACTAACACCTGGCAGGTCTGAGTGGCAGCAGCATACACTGAACGAACACAGCAGAAACAACTGAATGACAGAGATGTTGCTTTCTACTGCAATGTAATTAAAAGGTACAATAATTACCTAAAAGAAGTGGTTGAGGCTAATATGCTGTCAGGCGGCTGAAGGATTTAAGACAGCAGCATTGTAAAGTCTCCTGCTCGACAATGTAAAGTCAAAATTTTAACCTCGACATCAGTTACTAGAACTCCCTCGGCTTCCTTTCCCCTGCCGTTTATACATACAGGAAAATGGATTCATTGTGCTTTGCACTTTGGCACCTCTTGTTTTCATTATCATCTTTAACAACTGTCTGTGGCATGTTTACAAGGCTGCTCATTTGTAATCATGGCATCAGTTTTCCTCTTCTCTCTGCAACGCCAGTGGAGCTAGTCAAAGCAGATGACCTCTACCCCCTAGTGGCCAGGATGAATAACGCAACTGAGAGGTTACTGTTGCTGTGTTGCATCAATGGCAGGAAAAAGCTTGGTTGCACACCACTGAGTGCTTTGACTCATATTCCTATGAATGATATGGTTTCTGGTGTTACCTTTTCAGCTTTATCAGACACTTGCTGAGTAATGGTGATCCGAAATAGCAAAACATCCAAAAAAGCACCCTTAATTGCAAAACGTATGTGAAATTGGGTTTGAGGGCTTAAGTCAGTGGTGTGTGGTGAATCCATGTATGTGTTGGCAAGATTACTTATTGTGCAGTTGGATCATACATATGCAAATGCTCTCTCATGATCCCAAAGCAAAGAAAGAATTACAGCGAGCATCCGTCACACTGAAAGACTCTATACTGGCCCATATAATCACTCAGCTGAATTGAGGGCAAGTGGGAAAGAAACTGTTTTTTCTTTCTCACCACATCACCATTCAAAAATCAGAGAGCACCAATGTATTGCTGCACTGATGCTTTTGAATCATTTTCAAAAAACTTTTCTTACCAAACACGCCCCCTCTGCACAGTGATCGGATACAGCTTTTTGGTAAATATTTGATAGTGTGGCCTTGTGTCTTTGAGACATGGAGAACATCCGCGAGGAGTTGTTTTTAGGTCAGCTCCAAGACCACTCTTCTTCTTATACCTCCTCCTTCCTCGCTCCTGGTGTAAACTGCAAAGGACAGGATGTGATAGGCAGAGGAGAGTTGTTTGAAATTTGCCCCAGTTCAGAGAAAAAGGCATCATGCATGTGTGTGTAAGTGTGTCAAGAGATGACGGATAACAGCGATAAGGTACACAAGTGATGCAGAGCTTTTAGCCAAGTTAAACAATGAGCCATTTTCTGTGAAACAGGAACAACCACACAGTGCATGTTCCTAGAAATTCTCATGACTATTAAAATTAATTCACACAGCATTTGCTCAAAACAGTCGCCTCAACTTGACGACCTCACACTTTTTGACAGCATTTTGGAACAGTGATATTATCAGACTGGTTCTGTATGTTAACTGTGCACTCCTGGCGTTGCTAAGTATTCACACCGCCCACAGACTTCAAAGCAATGGCAAGAGAGGCAGAGTGTGTCTGTTTATGTTTATGGGGATAGGGGATCCAGTTGGTGCCATCGGTGAGGGGTCACCAGGGATCCAGGTAATGGGACATCGTTATGTAAATCCAACCTGATTAAAATTAGAACCGCACTATCAAGTCGTAAGGTATGGATGGGAAGAATAGATGTTAAATCACTGTGCCTCATTTGCATAACCTAATTCACCGTCATGCAGCATTTCTCTTCACACTCATATCTGTTTGCATCTCTGAATAAACCCAAAAAAATAACAGAGCTGTGTTATTGGGCACAGGCATAGTGGTGAAATATTAGATGCTCTTAACTTGAAGTTTATCCTTGCCAAAATAAGCTTTTCTTGTCTTTATGATTTCATCTGTGATTGAGAGTATCTCCTGATAATATGTGGCACTGACCAGAACTATGGGGAGATCATCACTCCTGCATCACACTGACTGTAAATGATGGCAGGCAGAAGAAAAGATGTGAACAAGGCCTTAGTAGCTGTCCTCACGTTTGATGACATCAAATTTACCTCCCAGGGTTATTCTAATTGCTCACATGCTAGAAGCCTCCAGTTTTAACATTATGATTACTGAGACTGTCATTGATAGGAGGCTTAACTCTTTCACTGTGATACAATAGAGGGCAGCGCCTCTGTGGGTGTGATGTACAGTATGTGTATTTGTGGCGATGAGAGACAGGGAGACTTTTTAATTAGATCACTTTCACCCTCATGCATTTATGCATATCCACGCACATGGGATTACTGGATATTTGCACACATTATCTTGCAGTTTATGTTGTTACTATTAATGCATTTGTAATTATATAATCTAGATTTAAAAAACAATGGATTTTACCCCTAGACATGGAAATTTTACCATGAAGTATACTTTTAAACTCTTTGTTTTAAGGCAGAGGTGGCTGACCTCTGTCCTCGAGAGCCACTGCCCTGCTTGTTTTCCAACCATCTGGGCACCTGCCCACTCCTGTGATTTAACAATATACCATAAATATCAGGGTCCTCCCAATTCATGTACAGTAATTCTGAAGGAAAATAATCCGATCTCATGGATCCCAAAAAAAGGTTATTTAGTGGCAACTGGACTTTTTTTTGTGCCTTGAAGAAGTTTCACCCTCCATTCCAGAGGGCTTTCTCAATTCTTGTGGATATTCATCTGAGGTCTCCCAAAACAAATTTATAATACTGCCTTTTTATGCATATTTAAATGTGTGTTTAGATTTCTAGTTTAGAAGTGAGGAAATTCACATTTATTTCTGAATGTTGACACAGATTTGATATCAGTATATCTAAATCCTTAAAGTGGGTATAGCCCGCTACCATTTCAGTTTCCTTTGAACTCCCAAACACCTGCAGCATAAGTGATCTACAGTGATGGTTGCAGGCCGTGTAACTATCTAGCATTAGCTGTGTGGTTCATCATACAGGCTTCCAATTCTGTCAGCATTGCAGTGATGTAGTGACAGAATCAGCACACATTAACTTTAAACATTGTTAGTGTGCATTTGTCTAAACTGAAGTCAGTGTACTACTGGTAATAATATACCTAGATATTTGGAATTTCCAGCTAAAATACTGTTCAATATTCACTGGGAACAATTAGAAAAATATTCAATACCCTGTATTTTCCAGTTGTTTCAAGTATCAATTATTATTAGTATTATATACTGCATTGCACAGTATTTGCAAAGCCAGATATTGGACAAAACACAAAAATCAATAAATTCATATTATCAGCATATAATCGCTTCAATAGAGTAACTTCTAAATTTACAAAAGTTTAATTTGAATAATGTAACTTCAGTATAAGGATTAACAAGACAACTCTTCAAGTTGATGTAGTGTGTGTGGAGCTTGGAAATACACAACATTTATGTATGCTTTTTTGTGGGTGTGTCTGTGCAGTATACTGTATACACAACAAATTGCGTTTTTTGTTTTGTTTTACAAAGCTGCATTGGTGTGTCTCTGACCTTGTGTGCGTGCAACGCTATGTGTGTGACTTGGCTTGCGTTTGGGGACCGTCTACAGGGGCCTGTTCAGCTCATGCAGAACAGCGCTGTGGGATCGTTTTAGGTTCCTTGCATCACTGCACACAGACAGCTGCGGAGCAGTTATTTTTGATCATGGAACAAAGCGTTGTGTGGAAGAGTTGTGTGGAGATGTCTCGACAAATCTTTTGTGTGCACACACGACATAAGTGTGCATGTGTCTCGTGTACATGAGGGTCTTCTCAAGCTCATCTGCAAATGAGTATTGTATTTGCAGGAGAACAGCTTGTACCTATCCCCTCTGCCTGTGTGTGCTCAGACAGCAAGGTCGACCTGACTCAGACAGAAGGTAGAAAGCTCTGGATTTACCTCTTTCTCCTCAAGGTTGCAAGCACCTTCAGCAGCTGTCCATAGCCCAAAATGAACTAAAACCCACCTGTGATTAACCTCGCATTACTGAACCCGATGTGTAAAACGCACCATTAAACAATTATGAAGCTTTATAACTGCACCACCTGATCGTAAGTGCATCCACAGCCAGTGTTGTCTTTGGAGGTGGGCATAAAGGAGGGTGCAGGGGATGTGGCTTGAGCTTATTACCCTGCCAAAATGATTGACCCTTACTCTCAGGATTCCAAGCCTGTTTTTATGTGGCAACAGTGAGACACTGACGGAGCTGGATATTGTCCAAATAAGAGCAGCTTGCATAATTAGGAGAAGACGTACATGATGAGTCATATTCAAATAATGCTTGACATTCAAATTGTGTGCAGGATTGCAGAACATTTAAAAAAGAAAAAGAGACCAGTGGCTGCAACCAGTAATGCTTGTAGCCTTTGTGTGTTTTTAATAATAGCTAAACAATAATACCTAATCAACTTATAAAGATCCAGCTTATTTTACAGGCACAATAGATGCAGCTTCCAGGTTTTCGTTCGTAATAATTCAGCTACTGTTTGAAACGTTATTGTTGTAAACTAGCTAATTCTTCCTAAGAACTTAACACAACCTTGCAACCGGTGCAACCCAATTCAGATAATGACATGTTATAAAACGTAGAAATTATTTACTAGTTACAGGCAATTTTAATTTATCCCATAATTCTGTCTTTTTCTGTAGTTTAACACTACCTCCTGAACAGAACTGCCTCTCTAAAGTACCTTATAGTGAAGTGTTATTAACTGAATACAGTTATTGTTTGAGAGCTTTGTTTTCATGTTTCAAGTGGTTTTGTAATAATAAAACCCAAATATAATTTGGTTGATATTGTTCAGTTAATTGTCTAGTGAGTATCTTTGGCAACAAGATGTATGAGTGATAATGAATACAATTAGATCAAGCTTCTTCATGCTTGCCTGATTGCTTTTGTACATGTGACTGTATTTTATGTGGGTGTATGGCTGGTGCTAGCAGCTCCTCTCTACATCTTCCTGGAGGTCACAGCGCATATCCTCTTTCATATTTTAAGAGAAATTCTCCCAGTAAAGCTGCGTTTTATTGGTGTCGGATCGTTTGCCTATAAAATGGTGCATTGACTTCATTCCCCTCCCGTCCTTCTGATTCTTATTCATTTGCAGCCTGTGATGCCTCTGCATGTGTGTGTGGGTATTTGTGTGAAGAGAAAAATGAGCTCCTGTCTAGAGGAGGTGCATATATATTGTAACCTTCTAATAAGATGGCCACATTCTGGTCGGTGACTTTGTGACATACAGTATCCAGCTTATTTGTGGTTATGTGCTTGTACCTATGTGCTTTAGCTCTGAGAAGCTAATAAGGCCACACGAGCCAGCAAAACGATGTGTCACAATGAAGGTCACAAGTTCAATCCCCACATGTAATGTTGCGCTGGTGACATTAAGAAGGACGGCTCTTTACTCAGCTGCCTTGTGCCAGTCTTTGGTACAGCAGACACCATGGCTGAAACACTATTATGTTCCCTAAGCCTCAATTACAGCACGAAATCTTATCTCCTACAAGTTAATGTTCTCCTTAAAAACATCTGAAGGGCAATTGGCCACACAAGTAGGTAAGATTGAGAGGAAATCAAAGAGCAGGGAAATCAGAAGATCTTTTTAAAAACTTCTTCTTTTTTTAGTTTCTATCATACACATGATTCCATTCAAGGACCCTATTAACCCTCAGGATGAACTTTTGTCTCCCTCTCAGGTACCCTCATCTCTGCGTGAGATGAGAGATGGGGTCAGCTGGTTTTATCCGGAGCCAAGACTCTAAGAGGTAACTGTAATAGCATTTTCTGAAGAAATCATAGGACAGTGGGGCTTGGGTCAGCATGCAGGAGAGGAGACCGGTATGGCCATGGGACTGTAATACAATTACATCCTGTTAATCAGTGCTGCCTCAGCTAACAGCTCCTTTAGTCACTGTGATGTATGTTAAATCAGAACAGCTCATAACCACTTATGGGTCAAACATGTCTTAATACTGCTGGTGTGATGGTGAATGCTGTGTCATATGGGTACTAATGAAAACAGGGTAATTGCTTTAATATAATGTTAGCGTATTGGGCTGGTCACGTTATATTGTCAATAAAAACACTAATACTGTTTGTATCAAAAGCTTTGATACATAAATTACGTCCCAGAACTTTTATTATTATTATTCACAATGCAAAAATTTCACATGTAATCTAATAACACATAATCTAATCTCATGATCTTGTAATAAATGCCATATGGTGCTCAGTGTGACATGCCACAGCTGTGAATGTAGGCCAGCCAATTCCTTATTGCAATGTGTTGGCTCTCTTCATCAGGAAATTTTAAACAAGGACAACCTGTCTGAGGCCTGATTGTCTGTCAGACTCTTGTGCATTTCAATCAGTCATCTCCTTAATAATGTCCTTGTTATTGATCACAGTTGGGAAATGATTTGCTTGCTCCTGATGTGTTTGTCTGTTTGCCTCTGCCTTGTAAGAACAATTATTGGTCTTGATTTGTTAGTTTTGCTGCTTCTCTTGGCAAGTGTGCTGTCCGAGTCATGTAATCTTAAAGCACATTGAATTAGGAGAGCTGTTTTAATGATTTTGTTTATCTATCAGTGGTTTTGTCTTGTTTTGTCTTGTTAATTGGTATTCTTGCCATCCATTACTGTTACTAACCTGTAGTTAAAGACACTAAGTGTAAAGACAAGCTAACGGCTTTGTGACTTAGACTGGTGTTAAGTGCTGTACTAACATCAGCATGTTAACATGCACACGCACACACACGGTGTTAACAGGTGCACTGTTTATCATGTTCACCATCCCATAATGTGTATATTTAAGTTAACAATAATAATAAAATAAAAATAAGATGTAACTATTTCTTTTTGGTTTTAGATCATTTCATTTTTAATATTCTGTAATGTCTTGAACATGTACGTCAGTTCTTTGAGTTCAAAATAATTTTATTTCACAAACAGCTATGTCCAGAGCAGGGACGTGGATGGAAGAAGAAGCAATGCTGAGCAGAGAGTAAAGCATATACGTATATATTTATGTGAAATATACAGCATTACAGTATTTGTATCTAGACCTCCCAGTTTTATTATATATATCTCTAAAAAATATTCGGTTTGTAGTACTTAAGCTAGTCAATGTAGGACAACATAAGAGTAATGGCAGCCTTACATTTAAGTGATTACAGTAACTGAAACGCACCAGTAATGCATTTGGCCATTTGTTTTGCATACAGGAGCATTTCAGTTTAAAAAGCTAAGGAGAAAACTCAGTAACAATGGGAGTTTATGGAGCTTTGTGTGTGTGTGTGTGTGTGTGTGTGTGTGTGTTTGTGTTTGTGTGTGCATTCCCCTGCCAGCAGTTCTGGCAATAGGCTCTGACACACTGCCTGCTGTTTAGAGGTTTTGGGGATAAAAAGGTCCTCATAGCAACTTAAGTCCAGGGGGATTCTTGTTTGCAATTATCTACAATGTTGTGACAATTCAATGCTGTAAGAAAAAAAAACGTTACTGCTCTGGTTCAGATGCCTGTTTGCAGTGCATTATCTTGTCATATCCAAATAACGTGTACTGGGATACATCCCTGCAAGTTATCACCAAAGGGTAATCCACTCTGCAGCCTCTGGTATAATGAGTCTAATGGAGGCATGTGCCAGCCACTGTGTACTAAATAAATAGTGTTTGCTGTCTCCACTATGCACTTTGAACTTCATACATGGCTAATCGACATGACAAGCTGTTAAGAAGGGCTAAGGTCTTGCTAGTTGTTGAACAAAGAGTGAAGATTAAACAGGCAGTGATAAAGTGCTCTCACTGCAGGTACAGAACAACTGCACCGTAAGGAAAAGAAAAAGATTTTGAGATTATTGTTGAAAATTACTACTGGAGCTGGTGAACCTAGCACAGTGTTCAGCAGCTAAAGAGTCCCAGCAGTCTATCTTATGTCTTTGTAGGTCTGTTGTGGTTTCTGTATTGTTCTCTGTAGAATACTGCATTTGCTTTTGTGCTTTATCATCACTGTCACTCAACTGTCAAATATTATTTCACACAACCAAAAGCCAATGACAGACTCTGAATAGCCAGACAGTTTACTGCTCTACACATGTTCCTGGATGTATTGTGTGCCTCAGTCCTCATTTCCTTGTGTCCAGAATGGTTTAGAGTAGGCTTACATGTTTGTAATATCAAACAGACTTTTTTTTTTTTTTTGCCGCAGCTGTTCCAATGTGTTTCTCAGATAAACAGCATCTCTCTCTCAGCTGTATACTTTTCTTTCTAAAAATCCACTTTGAAAGACATCCTGCCACCTGTCTAGTTGACGGCAGAGTGAGAATTTAAAGCCTTTGCTTTTATTGCTGTTTGATGATGAATCGTTCCTTTGTTTCTTTTTATTTCCATTTTTCCATAGTGGTTTAAAGAAGCTTGGGTCAGTTCTTTTCACAGAAGCTCTGTAAGGATTTGCACTGAAAGACTGACACAGTGGATGATGAGCGCTACGATATTGAGATGATGCTGGCCAAGAATGAAAAAGAGGTGCTTGTCTTTGTAATGGAAATTAGCAGAAGTTTAACTCTGTGTCAGAATATTTATGAAAGCTAAACACACTTGTATTTTACCTAAGATAACCTCTAGCCCTTTGAAGATCAAATGCTACACTCTCATCTTAATCCTCCTTCCAAGATTATAACTATTTACATCTAACTACACCAAAGTGAAATTATGATTGTGTATGCACTGCCTTAACTCGAAGGAAATTGGAGAGATTGGTATGAAAAGCAGTGCATCATGTCAGATTGTATTGTGCAGATTTTGTGATCTACTCTAATCCACAAAGGATACACAATAAAAGACATTCTGTATTCATGCTGTATTTGCCTGCAACACATCCACACCAGACCTGAAAATTGCAAAGAGAAATAGCTGAAATACAAAAACAACCTGCCTTGCTGATTTTCAGTTACTGACCCCCAGATCCGGTTCGTGATTTCAGAAGATGTTGGAACAGGAGGTTTATAAGAGGCCGAACCTGCGGCAATTGAGACAAAATCGAAATTCCATGAAGAAAGAGGAAGTAAGGCTGGAGGCAGCGGCTTAGACTACTTTTTTCCTCATAAAAGCATATTTTTACATTTGAGGGAGAAGCTTATTGCTTGGCATTTTAAGTGCATTACCTTACAGTGTTTCTCTCTGGAAACAAGAAGTTCAAAATGGTTGTTATTCTCCATTATATTCAATAATGTTTCATTTTCATGCTAAATCACTGCACTGTTTGAATGTGAAGTGTACATTAAAATGGATGTCCTTGACCTGTACTGTCCATCATTTTGAATATGTGTCCTAAAATGTAAGTTAAATTCCAAAGAAAAAGAAATCAGGATGCAAGTACAGTACCACTTTATGCAAACCCAACTGAAATTGTAGTGTCGTATAAAGAGCAAGTGTCAGTGCTCAGTTCAGCGTACAGTTAATATTTATTCAGTGCTATTAAAAGCAAATCTCTTAAAGCCATGCAGCAAACAAGCATTCACTGGTGTTTAATGGGCCGAGACCTTGAAAATTATATTTCAAAATAAGTGCATTAGAGATCCCAAGTCTTGTCAATGCATCTGGACTATAATGTGGAATAAGGTACTGCAGTAAATGAGTCATATAGTATTTGGGTCAAGGTTGTCAGTACATTGTCCTCTACTCAATAACATGTACAATGGCTACCACACATTAATAATATGTAACATTTTACAATTATGAATCTATAATGCAGTATAAAATGTAGATGGTAGTATTTTTGTAGATACAAACAACAGTGAAAGACCTGTTGGGATGTGTGTTTGAGAACATCAGTACCATCAGAAAACGTGGTAATTCAGGTAAAACAGGTTCTGGAGTTAAAGAATTAGAGTAGAAGTAGAAGTAGTAGAGTTAAAGTAGAAAGAATGTTTTTCTGTGATATCATGCAGATCATAATGAACATGTGACATAATAATATCTTTATCAAATATAAAAATATACATAACATGTCTGTGTGTCCGGATTTGATTATTATGGCTCCAAGGAGTAGTATGAATTGTTATTCAACTGACCCCCCCCCCACCCAACTCTGCCACCTCCCTTTCAATTTCAGAAAACTTCTGCTGTTGCCTGTTTCATTTTCTAGAATCACAGTCTTTCAGTTGTAGAGGAATGAAATACAAAGTGGTTAGATACATCACATTAAAGGCCCTTGAGACCTGGTCCATTCAGGTAACAGGCCACACAACATGCACACTGCAGTGTAAGTACAGTGAAAATAATACACAAATGTTCTGCAACTCTTTGCTGCTGTTGTGGCCTCTTTTCTCTTTATGTTTTAAGGATTACTTAAGAGCATTTATTGAAATATACCTGAAGCTTTCTATAGTGCACCAATCCAAAATATATATATAAGTATATAAGTTTCAAAGAAAAAAGTCAGCTTTAACGATCTTAATTGTGACACACTTCTGTAGGAATGATAAAGTTATTATTACGACTTTACATTCTGTTTCTGTTTACAACTGTTGGTGGCAGTATAGGTCAGGATGGTAACATAACAAAAAAGGGATCAGACTCATGCTTATAATGTTCACTTTATCATAATCTCCACCAGGGGCTGTCCAAGCATCACCCTCCATTCATCCATTCATCATTCACTGATGCATGAAAAAGGGTTGCAGAAGCTTACAGAAATGACTGGTAAGATGATCACACTTCTGTCTACTGCATATTTAACTGGTAGAGTTTTAGTGTTTGACTTGGATACGGCAGAATGCCCACATGTGCAGTATATGTACAATATCTACAAAATATACAAATGAAAAATATACAATTACCTGATTTACCATACTCTTCCTCGTGTCATTTTGCATTGTTTATGCTGAACAGATGGCCTTGTTGTGATTGGACACAGATGGGATTTCTGTGATAATATCAAACATCCCGCACAATGTTACAGTATATTTGCCCCAGCTTTGACTCCCTAGCAGAAATCATTTCAAAGCTTTATTGTTTGCTGCTGTCTTATGCATGTCAGTGCAAATTAGACTGATATAAGCAAGTAGTAAACCATAGGGATCATCATTCTGCCAAAAATATTGTTGTATGGTCAATTGGCTCAACATGAAAAGTCTTGGATAGGCATTGAATTGCCTCTCATGTATCATCTTTTTATCTTAGTTCATGTGGTGGTGCTAAGATTCAGAGGAGCCTCACTAAGGTGCCATGGAAATTATTCAGTTACACATCTGTGTTAGGAGGTTCCCACTTATTAATCTCATTGACATCCTGTCTCTTTTTTTTTTACTATTTTATTAAGCCACATGGGGAAATTGTTGTTGTACAGCTGCACATGATGGTGCTACTATATGGGGTTTTGATGTCTTGTCCAAGGACACCTCGACATGTAGACATGAGGAACCATGATTTAAAACACTGACCCTGAGGTTCAGTGATGACTGCTTTACCAACTGAGCTCTTACTGATCTCAGTTTCTTTACCTTGTATCAAATGCAGGTTTCTACACATTTCCAGATATTACATCTTGTGCACTGTAGCCTATATAATTATTTTAAGAAAATTTTCTGTTGCCACTGAAATATTTATAAAACACAAGGTACATTCCTCATATAATGAAGCAACCATTTGAATGATGCTTTGCAAGAAATACAGCATGAAAGTAGCCACTGATAATGTCAAAGAAAGAACCATTTACGGACATTAGATGAATGCCAGTGTTGAATTTTGGTCATATCAGCTTCATACTTAAAGCTTAAATTCTCTTTTCCACTGACCTTAAAAAAGAGGCAGATTTGATCTTTTCCGGGGTAACAGAAGAACGTATAAGCATTTCCTTTCATAATGAGTGTAGCTTTATGTTCTACATCACCTCTTGGGAATTCACTTCAGAGCTACAATAGTTTGATGTCATGAAACATGACACAAAGGAGTACTTACCTTTAAAACACACATTCTTCACATAAATGCACTGAACCAGTTTTCTGACAAACTCATAGTCTCCTGACTCGATTCAACATTTCGTAAGGAATCAACAAGGGGATTCTGTGTTTGCTTTGATTAGACTTATACCCTCTGTGACGGAGTCCCCCTGGGACACGTCCCAGGGCCCCTTAACATGTGAAAGAGTAAGAATTAAGCCAGGTGGGTCGCAGCAAGGGTTTTGATCCCTCCCTGAGCCTCCTGCATGCTGATCTTTATAAATCAGTTTGTGTAATGGACAATTTGCCATGGAAGGTGATCAGAGGGTTTAGCACAATGAAAGAATTTTAAGCCATATTCAACACGCACGTTAACAGGAGAAGCTCAGATGTCATTTAAGTTACTTTTGCAGTGGTCCATATACTATATGTACTGTCAGTCCACTCTGATCAATAGTATAAAAAGGGTGCTGCGAACCAACATGAAAACATCATCCCAACAGTGAAAAATCAGTGCACTACCAGAAAATCCTGAGGGAGAATGTCATCAGTTTTTGACCTCAAGCACATTTGGTTTATGCAGCAGGACAATGATGTGAAACACACCAGCAAGTCCACCTCTGAATGGCTAAAAAAAAAACACCGGTGCGGCTAAGTTTAAACAATTCTGCAAAGAAGAGTGGGCCAAAATTCCTCCATAGTGATGTGAAAGACTCATTCCAAATTATCACAAATGCTTGATTGCAGTTGTTGCCGCCAAGGGTGGCACAACCAGTTATTAGGTTTAGGGGGCAATTACTTTTTTCACACAGGGCCAGACAGCTTTTTTTCCTTAATAAATGAAATCGTCTTTTAAAAACAGCATTTTGGTTTTACTCGGATTATCTTTGTGTAATATGACAATTAGTTTGATGATCTGAATATGCATGTGACAAATATGCAAAAAAAAAAAAAAAAAGGAGGGGGGCAAATACTTTTGTGCAGCACTGTATAGGAAGCCCTTGCTTGAGGTTACTACTGCCAGATGTGGTTCAAACAGTTATTAAAACACTGTGGCCATTACTTTTTCCACCAGCATTTTGTATGTTTAATGCATATGTTCAGTAACTACATGAAAGGTTCTGACTGTGTTTTATCAGCTTACAAATGTGTTTGTGTTTGTTGATACAGTATTTGTGATTTTGGTGAATATCAGATGACCAGTTTGACCAGATGACCAGTTTATGCAGGTCACCAGGAAATTGCAAACAGTGCCAAACTTTTTACTTATGACTAGTAAACATTGTAAATGTTATACATGATACATCTTAACTTTGTTGTTGTGAGCATGTTAACCTGCTGACATTAGCATTTAGCTCAAAGCACCACTGTGCTTCATAGAGCTAGTGTGACTCCCATATTAGCTTTCATATTCCATATTCCAATGTAGCGTGGAAAGGCTTGCTCAAACAAGCACTGTTTTATCAGATCAGAATACTCAAAACTGGATCTTTGGTAGAGGTGTACTGCCAGAGAATCCTATGATAATCTTATTGTTTGTCCATGGCAGGTCAGTAGTCCATGCACCAGGGAAATAATTCAGATGTTTGCTGCTGCAGGTATCTATCCTTTGTTCACATTTTGTTCTTGGGCACTACACAATGGAGAGACACAGAAAGAAACTGGAGACAGATCAGAATGATAAAAGTCCTGGATTTTACCCAGGATGCTGCAGGTATTTGGTATGCACACCGACCAGCTGAGCCACTGAGACATCCTAGATGGCCGTCATCTATCAAACATACACAGAGGAAGGCTACAGTATGTGATAATCCATTCAGTCATCCATTTTAAAGTCATCCAAAATGACGAAATGGTAAAATGTCAAAGGTTTGTTAAAAGCTATGTGGTGTTAAAACCTTTAGAACTGGATCTGAGGTATTTCATCTGATGTAACATGTTGAAGGTTGAAATGCCAGGTAGTTTTGCAATATGAATCACTCTGGCCTGAGGCTCCAAAGATCTGTGCATCACTGACAGCATCTGCAAACAGCTCACAGAAAGCAAAACAACCAAGAGCCATAATGTATCCTTATAGGTTTGTGGCCACATAAACACGGACAAGTATCCATATGTTGAGTGCTACCTCTGCTTGCACTAATCTGGTTAAGACTTGTGTGATTGTACATACATTTGGTACATTAAGGCTTTTTTACAGTCACAATCTCAATTGCTAAATCACACAAACACTGACATAAGACCTTAGTCTCTAAACATGCCCCAGCCACGGCATCATTTTTGGCAATCGAATTCTGTCATGAAGTGATTTTTGCATCAGGGAAGAAGGGGTTTCTGTGGCCAAGATGTTGTGTGCAAACTGAATTGGGAATAAAACTCTGAAAGAAAGCTGCATGATAAAGGATGACAGGTTTATGTTAAAATGCATTATTTCTCAAAGAATGAAATTAAACAAATTTTGAGATTTGTTGTGTGGAATGGCCCTCTAAACCCCCATCCATTCTCTTTGTCTCCCTCTATCCTCATGAGCACATGAAGCAGCCACATGCACACAACTGCATTTGCATATCCACGCAATCAACAGATTGTATTTATTCACTTTGTCTTAAACCACCACATGCGTAAGAACACCAGTGCATATGGTGCTCATTTCTGCACCAGTGGCCTAATGCTCTTAAGTTCATGCTTTGTACTCAGCATCATTGTTTTAAATGGGAACACAAAGCGGGACACTGTCTCCATGCTGCTGTTTTATAGTAGAAAGTGGAACACTGCAGCTATTGTATTACCTCCTAACTCCCTGCATCCTTAGAAAAAATGCTACAAATAGCATGGGTGCATTTGGTCACCACAGTTTTATCAGTATACTTTGCCTTAAAGTTTTGTATATACATGGAGAAATTGGTGCTTAATACATGGTCATGTCAAAGGGCCGATGCTCAAAGTAAAGTCAGGGCCATGGTTTTTATTGAGGATCCAACTAATTGGCAACAGGTCAGTAATGATTGGGTAGGGGTATCTTAAAGCGTCAGAGTCTCTCAGAAGTAAAGATGGGCAGATGTTCACCAATCTGTGAAAAGCTGTGTCTACAAATTGTCAAACAATTTCAGAATAATGTTCCCCAATGTAAGATTGCAAAGACTATATAAAATAATATATCATCATCTAGAGTACTGTACATAATATCATCAAATATTTGTCCTACTTTTTTTGTCCTTTGTGAACAAATGTGCACAAAGGACAAGGCCTAAATGCAATATTTAATGCATATGATCTTCAGGCCATCAGACGGCACTGCATTAAAAACAGGCATGATTCCGTGGACATCACTGCATGGGCTCAGGAATACTTCCAAAAATCACTATCTGTGAACACAGATTGCTGTGCCATCCAAAAATGCAAGTGAAAGCTCTATCATGCAAAGAAGAAGCCATATATGAACAGAATCCAGAAACACCAACGCCTTCTTTGGGCCAAAGCTCATTTAAAATGGTTTGTGGCAAAGTGGAAAACTATTCTGTGGTCAGACAAATTGAAATTTGACATTCTTTTTGTAAAGCGTGGGCACCACGTCCTCCCAACTAAGGAGGAGCGGGACCTTCCAGTTTGTTATCAGCACTCAGTTCAAAAGCCTGTATCTCTAATGGTATGAGGGTGCATTAGTGCCTATGGAATGGGTAGCTTGTACATCTGGAAAGGCACCACTAGTGGTGAAAGATATATCCAGGTTTTAGAACAGTATATGCTAACTATATAGTGTATAGTGTACATTTATAGGCCTTGCATATTTCAACAGGACAATGCTAAACCACATCCTGCATCTATGACAACAACATGGCGTCAGTCTGCGTGCTGGACTGGTCTGCTTGCAGTCCAGTTTCACCCATTGAAAACATTTGGCACATCTTGAAACACAAAATACAACAAAGAAGACCCAGAACTGTCGAGCAGTTAGAATCCTATATTAGGCAAGAATGGGCCAACATTCCTCTCAAAAAACTCCAGCAACTGGTCTTGTAGCGCGTAGTCTTGATCTCAGTATTTCAAAAATCCTCATACACTGAATGGCAGTAAAATACATTATTGTAATGTTGTAGCTATATGTTGGCATTAGTTTTAGATTATTTGCCATGCCATGTATTGCATACTACACTACTCACTTTTGTGATCCCCTCTAGCAACAACATGCAGTCAAAGTTGTCATTTTGTCCAACTTTTATTTATTAAGTCCTGCAGAACTAAATTTACCTAACATCAGTCATAGTTGTACTTTGCCTTTTGTGCTAATTAACAAATGTGAAAACTAGAATTGTAAATATTATTAACATTATATTAAACATATGCTAGCACTGTTAATGTGACCATGCAGATAAAATGCAATGCACACAATGCTACATGCTGTATTTAGATGTTGAAATACTTCATGTGGTTTTTAATGTGTATGTAGCCTATTTTGTTTTTTTTTTGCTCTGTGACTTAATTGCAGTACAATGGTAATACATGAAATGCAAAAACCTATGTATTGGATTGTGTGTGAAGATTCTCAGTCATCCAGGTCATGGTTATCTCAAAAAAACGGTTTTTTAATGGCAACTGGACTTGTTTTAGTTCCTTGACTACGTTTCACCCTCCATTCCAGAGGGCTTTTTCAAGTCTGAAACCTATGTATTGGATTGTGTTGATCAACCCTGCTTTTAAGTAAAAAAGTACGACTAACAATTATATTTATAGAATTGATCATGGTGGTGGTACAAGTTACAACAACATCAGTTACACGAATCCATTCAGGCTTAATAGTCCTCTGAATCATGCCCCTGACGTGTAACCAAAATTGCACTTTTATGTCTAAAGGGGCTTCAGCTATTTTGACTGTCGCAGGAGTTCCTCTCGGAGTTATGCTTAATTCTGGATTCAGGTAAGTTTAGTAAATAGTTTTGAAGTGCAGTTTGGACAGCAGCTTAGCGTGATATGTGCAGACTGGAAGAGTAGATGTGCTATTATGTTTTCCTGGGAGGGGCTTGAGTTTGTGTCCTTTGCTTTTATCACTGAATGTAGTGGAGGACCGACTGCAGACTCGCTCCCTCTCCTCTCTCACTCGATTCAAGAGCTACTTGGTCCCGTTAAGATCCACAGGTAAGCGCATACTACTTTGAACCTCCTGCATACTGAGCTCTTACTACTTCCTAGTCCTTCTTAGGGAGAAAGGTTATGACGCACTGATCAGTGAGGAAAAATCGATGCAATATTAGATCATGGCTGATTATTATCACATCATGGGTTTTCACTGTGCCTATGTTCTGCTGCTCATACTTTTCATAATATCTTGGCTGTAAGGTGCTCCCTCTTTTTTTCTACTTTTCACTCTCAACAGTTGAACTAAAGGAAAAGTAAACTCTGGAACAACGTTTCTGTTGGTCCAGCAATGTCGCCGTGGTGCAAATGTTTCGTTAACCGTAGGACAGCACAAAGAAAAGCATATGACCACTCCTGTAATGCGCGCATACTCCTTCAGATTGTTATCGAACAAAGTATGGAGGGGGGGTCTCCCAACCCCCGGCCAGCCAAGTTTCTTATCGCCTCAGCAGCCGACAGGGCGCTAACTACAGCCTGGAACAACTTTTCAGAACTGGTACTAAAGCTTATGTGTATTGTTAATGGCTGTTAACGTGATCTTTAAGCTGCACGACCCAAACCTTAAAGAAAAGCTGTGTTCTTCAACTGTAACTGCACAATGTGGATAAACCCTCTGAAATGTGACATGTGGAAAGTGTGTGTAGTTGGCTGTAGGCAAGGATGGCCCCCATAAGACTGCAGCTATCGGTGCAACACATGCCCCTCAAACATCAAACCTGACCGTGAGATCAAGATACAGAAGGTAATTGTCCTTTGGTGTCTGAACCTCAAACACATCCAGCCTCTCCTGCAGACAAAGCCATAGGGCAGGATTGCAAAAGGAAGGCCTTCTCACTCACTGATGAATCCACTTCTCATCATTTCAAGGTATCACATTCTTTGCAATCCCACCACCCTTGAGGCGAAAGGCTCTCTTCCATTCTCATTGTACTTGAGTTGGGCAGCAAGTCCTTTGATCTTGACTTTATTACATAGTAGTATGTGTGAAGTGGAAACATGGAAAATAGAAGAGGGTGAAGGGATGGAGCTGCAGATGGTAGATGGTTCTTTTCTTTCTTTTTTTGAATGCTTTTGGGCCAAAGACAGTATAGTAATTGTCCATGAAACGGAATCTGATAAGTAAATATTTATTATGCAAAAGTTGCATTTTAGCTGACTATTTCAACCTTTATCCATTCATTAGCTTTTTCAACCATTATCCTTCACATTTAGATATCAACTGTTCATCCATTACCCCTTACAATTTTAGCAGTCTATCCATTACCTTTAGCTTTGTCAACCAGTTACTTTTAGTTTGCTATTTCAACCATTAATCTGTCAGTTACTTTTATTCAGCATTCAACAGTCCATCCACCACCCTTAATGGTTTAAACTTGCTAACTAGTATTTACACTCAGTCATATCCTTTATGTTCAGTTACAGTTGGCTTTACAAGTGCATGTGTAGTTTAAATCAAAACATAATTACTGTTTTCAAGTTAGATGAGCTCCTCTGTCTTTACAAGTATCCTCCAGCAACTGCAGAAGTACTCATGTTTGGAAATTATTGCTCTGGATTTTTTTCCCATGTTTTTTCATGTATGTATGTACATACACTAAGTAATGCTTTGTAGAGTACTTAGAATGGGATTTTATAATTGACACAATATAATATGGCTGCAGATGAATCTGGAGGTAATTGGAGGCAAAGAGTGATAACAGGGGTTTGGCACTGTGGGGCAAGAGCCAGGGCCAGGGTTAGGGCTGGGCCGACAGGATGTAGGGAACACTGCCATGCATTTCCGGAGTCTGGCTCTGGACTACACAGAACTGTGAAGCTTCTAGTTACTGTACACTGGCTCCTTTTCCTTCTCCCTCCCTTTTTTCATACACTCGTTTAAAATCTAATGTTGGATCAGTTTATTATTGTGCCTTATTCTCATCATTAACATCTGCTAAAGCATGGTACATTCATGAGTCTCATCTCATAATCCAGCACAGTATCAGGTTCCAAAGCAAAAATCCAACATTTCCTTGCAAGGCAATAGTTTCTTACCACCACTGAGCTGAAGCAGCCAACCAAATGGCAAACTGAATTTGAAGAGAATGGAAACTGGCAAAGACAATTTTGTAACACAAATGATCAAACCATTTTTTTCCATTTTAATAAATGTTTACCTATACTGTGTTCAGTGTTAACGTTTTCCAAATGTGGTACAGTTTCCAGTGATTGCATGCTGACATGTCAGTCCAAACATACATTGTTTCTGCACAGCAGGTGCCAGAGCTATTTTCTGGTTTCTTCTCACAATGAACCAGTGAAACTATGTCAAGCATGTTTCCTGTGCACTAGACCTCTTGCCCTCTGACTTAATTTTATGCAGAGCTTTTTGGAGTAAGAATATTTTGGCCATGGCCGCAGAACCACAGGCAAAATGAGAGCTTTCAGTTTTATCAGTGGTGTCCTTGTCATCATGGTGTTCACCACTTGCTTGGAATAAAGTTAGTTTAAAGTTAGGTTTTACATTTGTGTCTTCTGGACAACAGCAGGAGCGGGACAGGGTTCAGTTAATTTGAAATGATTGTGATTGACATGCAGCTAGTGCTCATGGGAGTCTGGCCCTGGACTTGAGCCCCACAGCATACTCTCTCTGTTCCCCCTTTTGCCTTTGAATTTGATAACATGTAATTTCAATGCGCTGCATCCAGAACCGCACAGTAAGTTGTATAATATGGTGAGCTTGGACGGACTGGCAGGTCTCTGGTTGGAAAAGAATTCTTAATTCTTTCACCGAGCAACGGCAGTCAGCAAGTGGTAGGCAAAAACTGGTAGTGCTACTTAATTGCTTGTGAAGTCACACGAGGGCATGAAACCCTAGATGATGTTTATTTAGGTCCTGGAAAATATGCAGTACGAGTTTTGCAGATGTTTGTGATATGTAAACTTGAAATTCCTGTTATTTGCCATTTTAAAAAGAAAAAACCTCTCATGTCATGAAATGTTCCTGTGTGTAATTTAGCTTTTTACTGTGTTTGTTGTTCCTCATTATAAAGCCAGGCTTACATGGAACAGTTCTGTAGGGAAATATCCATGCTGCTCTTGGGTGTTCGGGTGTTTGTTCACTGCACAATTAGACTCTGGTTGTCTCTCGGGTGATGGTAAAATGCACACTCTCATTTTTTTCCTCTCTTGCAGTCATCCCATACCCTGACCTGTAATAAATTGAGCACCAAATAAAGTCTTATTTAATCAAACCACATTTACACAGCTATTTTCAAGCCACACATCCACATGAAGAATTACACAATGTTCCTTGCTTAGGATCTCTATCTTTACTCCTTACTTTCCAAACTATTTCCCAAACTTTGACTCTCCTGACTAAAGCAGTCATGTGGGCATGAAAGACCTGTGTATGAATTCCTCTGGGCTTTAGTCACACTCTGATGAAGAGGGTTTGTTAGATCAGCCTCACTCGTGTCGTTTTCTGACTTTAAAGTGCTATCACTCAAGGCCAGATTGCCTAATAGCCAGCACGGCATGTCGGTGTTGGTAATTGGCATATTGGTCTGCCATCTGCTAGCTGCCAGATGCCTAGCTCCGCCAGAAGTTTCATAGCTATAAAAAAGACTATTGTATGCCTTCCCCCCTAACAAAAAGCTCCCCTCTTCCTCACGTAGCCTACATTTCATAGTGTTTTTTTTGTGGATGATTGATTGTGCGAGAGTGAGGTCAGTGCTCCTAAGCAGTGCTTCTGATGTCACCCTACAAAGATGCATGTTCTGCCTTAGTTTCGCCAAAGCAGGTTACTAGGAGAAGTGTACAACACTGTTGAGAGGGGCATTTAGCCTTTGCGCTTCTTCTCATCTGATAAAACAAGCACAGGAAATGTCTCTGTTAGCCTGATTGGCCTTGTGTTTTCCTTTCCACGTCCTCCCACTGGGATCTCAGACGTGAACAGTGTGTCCCTGTGGCAGAGAAACCACCTTACTTGTCTCTCTCCTAACAGCTAACTTGACTTGTCCTTCACCTTGCTCCTTCCTCTTAATACCAATCTATTCTACTTAAGCCATTTTCTCCCAAAAAGAAATGGCTACTACAGCATTAATTCTCACTTCATCCTGCTTCGTCTCTTTGCCAGTTTTCCAATTTCTCTCTGTCCTCTCTGCCTGACCTCTCCACTTCTCTTCTCTCAGCGTCTCATCTTCATCCCATAGAGTCCTAAATGAAACAAACACAGCTAATCAAGAGCCTGTCAAATCACCTTATAAAAGTCCCATATTTTGAGGTAATGGGGAATTAAGGTAACATGGCAGTAATGAAGTGATGTAAATCCCAGTGGCACGTGTGAAAAATATCATTGAGTGTAAACACATGACCAGTGAGGTCATGTGTTTACACAGTTATCAAGGTTAACCGCATTCTTGCAGGGGGGGGGACAACAGACAGGGGCAGTGTGTAGGTCAGTTATAGGCCTGCTGGATTTATGCTTGTGGCTAGAGAGGTGATGTGTGTGTTGAAATGTGGATGGCAAATGTGGAGGGCAGCTTGGTAAGTCCACGCTGGACGCTAGCCATTGTCAGGGTGAGAACTGGCGAGAGTGAGATCAGGCTTGTATGTGGTAATGATGAAAGTGAGATCTTACCTCATACACATAAAACAATCGCTGTGTCCTTACATGGGTATTTAAATGAGTCAGACTTCCACTGTAATTCTATTTGGAAGAGCCTCAAAGTTGAGTGTATTCTTTTATTCCAAAAATGTCAGTATTTGAACATGTATTTTAAGGCTTCGTGTAGAATCTGAGTAGAGTACAATGCTGTCACAACTCCAACTCCTGAAGGAAATATTTAGCTCTTTGGTGACTAAATGCTCAACTATGTTCACCAGCTAGTTGCTAACATTGCTTGTCTGCTGTTTGTTGTCCTGTGGGTTTATTAGAACTTCAGTTGGCAAATGCTACAATATGCATTTGGAAACAATACGGATGACAAAGGTGAGAGTAGACAGTAGAGTTGTGTGCAGAAAAATCAAAACAGTGAGATTAAAGATGATAAAATGTTCTGCACAGCTGAACTGAGGTGTTAGGTGATAATTCTCTATGGGTTTATCACTATGAACACCACCTCTCATATTTAACAATTATTTGATCCATTGTTGATGTAAAAATATTCATTACAGCAGCTTTAAATTATTCTTCGACAATCAAGAATGTGTGTGACAAATCTTCTTCTTCTTTTGGTCAGTTAACCATTTAATAGAGTAGTTGACTTGTTTCAGCAAGTAAGAAAATTCTGGTGATTCATCATGTTTGGTAGTCTGGTATCTAAAGTTAAACTGGTCTAATAGCAAGGCACATTACTGTAAATGGTCTACATCCATCTTTCCCACCTGAATAAACCAGTCAGGCAGCAGCACAGTCTGAGGTCTGTGTCATGGCTGCAGTCGGGAGCAGCGGTAATTGTTTAAGAGTGCATTTATAGAGTGTACTCTTTGTGCCTCCTAATCAGAAGCATACTCAGGCATTTACATATGAGCCTCCGAGGATTTCTCAGGAATGTATTACAAGCAATGCGAGAGGATGGGAGAGCAAGAAAGCCGACTCTACTGGGCCACGGTGCTGTTGCCATTTTTTCCACTTCATATGTCAGTGCCCTGTTGGGAGGGGTTAAGATAAGTGGTGGTAGAGGGGGTGGGGTGAAAGTGATTAAGGCTGAAGATCAAAAGTGCAGGATGGCTGATTCTTCCCTCAACATGAGTAACAAATGTAGAGTATGTTAAGGAACACTTTCAGCATTCTTTCTTTGTCCATGGATACCAATGATTGTCAAAAAATAGAAATTAAACAAATCTACTGTATCAGCCTTTTATAGATAAGATCTGTTCTTTTGTGGGTTCATTTCAGTATGCATTAGATAATTTGTCAATTTTTCCTCTGTGTTCCGTAACCTGGGTCTGGCAAGGGGACAAGGAGAACAAAAATATGGCCTCAGAAAACCATTTTAATCAGACAGTGCTCCGCAGGGACAGAGGCTGGCATAGGAAAGCTCTTTACTTCATCAGAGTTCTGCCAGTGGTGATTGGGAGAAACACTCAGGTTTTTATTGAATAACCCCAGCTATGTACTGGAGGGGCTTTACTGTAATAGAGCAGCTCTATGGCTGCCAAGGTGACAGCCAAATGGTACTTATTAAAGTAAGGGCTGATCCGTACTATATGCCCTACTGCAGTTTAACCTTGTTGGAAGCTTATGGTTTGGCTTTAATGCTGAAGTCCAGTCACATTTTTATGACTGAGATACATATGCATGCAATTGTCCTTTGATCAGACAGCAGAGTTCACAAATTTCCTACATAGAAAACACATGAGTACGGTTATTTAATCAAGGCAGTCATTCATTTCATTCATATTTCAATTTAAGTTGTAATACCCACTTGAGCTGTGCGGGTGTGTGCTGACTACGTTAGATCAAAGCTTCCTTGGAGATGCACAGTAACACCTCAACCAGAACGGCCCATGAGATACCATGCTATTCAGGAATAATAGCTGTGTGTCCCATTGTCTCTCCTTATTTACCCAGTACACAGCTCTCTGCACAAATTGAGCATGACATCTAATGGAGTGTGAGCGTGGATTAATTGCCCCCGCGTTTAGACTAATGGCTCCTTCTCTTCTGATTAATGATGACACGTTATGCAGAGGAGAATCACGCTAAAACATTTGAGAGTTTTATGCTTACATGATATATTTGGAATACAGCAGAAATGATTAGTTTATTAATCTATTAGACAGTCAAAAGAAGAATACTTTAAACTTTTAAGCACCAAATATTGATGGTTCCATCTACTCCATGTTGAGGCATTGCCACTGTTTCTAGCCTTTGGATACCTTTGGATTATAGACTATTGCTTGAATTAACATAGCTATCACCTTGGGCTCTGGGAAATTATGTTGTTTTTTAATTATTTTCTATTGATGTTGTACAGACCAAATAAAAACTTATTTAAAATGCTTTAAGTGATAAGCTAGATAGCAAAAGAGCATTACAAACGGAGAAGGCCCCTTTGACTGCTCATTCATGATTCAGTACAAAGTGATCATCGTAAAGTTTGTGGAAAGTTCAGTATATTGCTTGTAGGAATCAGTAGTAGTAGTTGTAGTAGTAGTAGTAGTAGAAGTAATTTATTAGGCAGATAACAATATTAATTGTTGATGGCTCATTGGGTTAGATTTTGAATAAGGTACAAATATGATGGATTGTATAAAAGGGATTGGGTGGGGTGTGCCCATTCTGGCAGGCCTCATTAAACCTGGCCTAATGAGAAACAAAACACCCAGACGCCCCCCTAGAACAATGGGTTCTTGTTGTCAAAGAGTCTGCGTCCCATGTATGATGGAGTCTGGCTTGTGTCCCAGCAGATTTTTTCATGAGACTCAGTGTGCCCGAGGCCTGCAGTGCCACTCAGCACTGTGACAGCCACCTGGGAGACCACCTTGGAAAACGGGCCCCTATTAGTTCAGGTTAGACTTAATGACCAGTAATGATACACCAGCCAAGCCAAACTGTGTAAAAGGGCTCTGGGCAGGCCGAAATGAAATACCAGTCACTCAAGCTCCAAACATAAACACAAGGTGGGTGGTGGCTGAGAGTGAATAGGTATAAGCGTGTAGGTGCGTGTCAGTGCGTATGAGGTGGTTCAGACATTCAATTGTGCGTTTGAGAGCAGAACTGGCCCAGGTGGAGGAGACTGATTTTAGCAAGAGGAGATGGGTGAAATCCCCCATGGACAGATTAGGATATTGGGGGGTGGGTCTGTGGTTTTGGATTTATTCCCATTTAGCTCTGCTGCTTTGTGGACCAAATCTCATTTCCAGTTTTGCCATCAGTTAAAAAAAAGCTTACAGCAACCTCAACTGAAGAACCAGAGGAGCCTCCTAAGAGCACTGCTCAATTATTTACAATTTCATGGCTGTCTGAGATATGTGTTATTCTAATAAATTTAGGAATTAGGAGGCCTAAATACTGCACATATATTAACCTCTAAAGCTGAATTTTATCCTCAATTTAGTGGTAAATGCCACATCATACTAATGGCATTGAAGGATGATTGCGTCTTCCATGGTCTAAATAGTCTGTGGTCTGGAATTAGCGTAGGCATCAAAAGTAAGAAACTTAAGTATTTAAATGGTATGGATGGATATAAGTCAATCAGCCACTGAATAAAGTTACTTGTAGCTCTCAGGGAGAAGGAGCTGCAGAGTTTCAAGGCCTGCAGAAGGCATACAGAGAAACATGGTGTAATCTACAGTGAAAGAGACAAAGACAGAGGAAGAGAGAGAGCTTTGTTATGTCTCATGAAGCTCTAGGGTTTCCTGGAATTTCTGGCAACGGATCGCAAAGTCACATAACCACAGAAAGAGAGAAGAAATGGAAACAGACATGGGGTAACTCCCCTGAAGGACACTGTGCAAATCTGACAATGGCTGCTCTGCCCCTTTAACCTGTATGTAGGTATGAAGATCTTTAGTGTTTGCACTGGTGGTCACTTTTTCAATGAACACAGTACAAACACACTGCAGATTATAGACTCTAGCTTGAGCTTGAACTTCAAGATGGTTTGATGGGGTACAGAAGAAATGTATCCCTCCAAGCTGGCTGACTGATACATTAACAATATTAGTCAACACAGCCATGCACAAAAATGAAATCTAGTAAAGCTAGTGAACTTTAGCCTTGCAGAACCCTGAAAGGATCTGAGATATGGAGAGAGTGGAATGTATTTTTTGGAAGGAGAGTAAGTGAGAGAGCTTTTTCTCACTTAGAGAATGTGCATACACTGATTCAAAACCAATGCTTATGCTGTAATATCTTGTAGTTTGATACTACAAACCACTGAAAGATAGAAAAAATGCCACGTTTTCCACAGGAGGATGATATTTATTGGGATTTTATCTTTGCCTGAATGAAAGAGCTCCACATTTCTAGTTCTTGGCATGATATCTGTCAGCCAGAGTAGATGAACTGATTGTAAGGCAAGTTTAAGCTGCTGAATTTTGTGCTGACTTCTGCAGTCCTTTGTCAAGAGCTCTGTTCTCTCTTTTTATATTACGTTAACCTACCTATCCTTCTTATAACAATTGGCTTCCTCATGCCTCTCACATCCTCAATTTATACCACCTTAGACTTGAGAGAAGTATAAAATTCATGAAGTTCAGCACAAAAATCAATCTCATAGAAATACCTAGAAGACTAGGAAGAGTGCTACTCCATAATTGCTGGATGTGTAGTAGAAGTAATATTGAAATTTTCAAGATGCCACAGTGCCAGTTTTGCTGACTTTAGAGGGTAGTGAATTCATGCAAAATTGTACTAAGCAATGCACAAAAGGCAGGGAATTAAAAGATCGCTAGCTCAAAGAAGACTCAAAAATACCATTGTTTAAAATGTTTTATGAAATGAAAAATGCTTTGCATGTGTTTGTAAGGCCGTAAAGCTTCACTCTTCAGTATTTTATATGAATGATGGATTAAAGTGTTGTGTGTAATTTGAAATTTAATTTTAAAATCATCGCATCAGCACTGCAGTTCCTCTCAACTTTAGCATCCCCTTTTTAGGACCTATAAGAACGTTGTTTTGATTTTGTGGCGCAAAGGTTTACTGTTTTGCTTCACTGGCATCAGCATTGTCCTAGTAAAAAGGTTCTGATAAACACATTTTATGGACCCATTGTCAGATGCAGAATTATTAGCAGCTAATGAGTCAGATAGGCTGTTTCCCTCAAGAAACAGGGGGGCAAAACAGAGCTAAAACACAGTGAATTGCAGTTATATTGTCGTGTAACATGACTCTAAATGAATGCTATTTCATATCTTCTGAATGTGTAAATAAATTGAGAAGTCTGCTAAAACATTATCTGTACCAGCTTTATCAGGTGATAATATGGAAATGTTGAGAAACACTGAATGTAAATGTAAACTCCACAGATTAAGGTAGCTTTAAGGTAGACTAACAGTGATAGACAATGCAGTTTAATCCTGTTGATTGCCTCTTGCCTTTAAAAAAAATATCTTCTCTTGGTCACTGTCATGGCAACTGAAGCCCATTTATCAAATTGTGCTTCTGCTTAGAGACATCGTTTAGTTTCAGCACCTGACTGAAGAGTCCCAGCACATCAACCATTTAAAAGCTTGACCTTACATCAATTCAATGAGAGCATGTCAGGGCCACATGAAATGCTCTCTATTATCATTTCTTTTTCTGATTGTGTATATGGAGCATGTTTCTTGTCTGTGCATTCCCTGAAGAAACCATCAGATTCCCAGTAACACTGAACTGAAAGCGCTGTCAGGGGATCACGCCACCTCTCCACATCTACTGTGAGTAATAGACCCTCTGGGTCAGGTCATCTTGCTCGCTCGCCATCCCACCCACAACACCACCCACTCCTTAATCTCCTATCTCTCTTCAGGAATGCAGCCCCTTATTTTGAAAAATACCTTGTCATTTAATACCCTTGGAAAGCCTGGCACAGCACACTTAAAGAAACTGGCATTCTGCCTCACAATTTACTAACTTGTGTGTTAAAACAAGGCGAGAACGATAAAGATTTGACATATTGGAAAGACTCAAATAAATATGTCCTCTGTAGATTTGATTTTTTTGATTTTCATTGTTTTTTTCCAGACAGGGTGTGCAGAAAAAAGACAAACTTGTGCAGGATTTGCACACAGCTTTCGTGCTTTCAGCAGGCTCTCAGGGTGTTGCATTATGCTTTTTAGCCTCACTCCACCCTCATGTATGTTTCCTTGTAAGGTATGATGGGGAAGACATTCTCTGTTAGTGTGGTTGGAGTCAGCCACATAAATCACGTTACCTTTTAGGTTCATTGTTTTTATCCTTCCGAGTTTCTCTCTTCCACCCAAGTATAATTGGTCTATGGCCACAGAGAGCCACATGTCCACTGTGACCGAAATATGACTTAACAAACACGTGCAAAGCATTTATAGGGAGCATGTCAAAATGTTCATCCGAACAATTTTCTTTCCTTTTTTGCACATCAGACACATCACATCAGGAACCTCTTAAGCTTTATGAGAAATACATTTTTATGTCCCACTTAATGTTTCCAGCATGTCATGTTATTGCCCTTGTACCAGAGGCCGCGGGCTGCTGTGGATCATGCTAATCATGTATATGTTTACATTTTAGTCATTGAGCTTTGGTGTGTTTCCATTTGGTGTGCTGTGATTTTCAGTGTCTGATTATAAGGACTGAACCTTTCCTCACAAATTGAAAGAAAGTAAGGTTTCTGGATGCTGTAGAGGTTATTTCTGTTCTATTTTATCCTGTTTTTTTTTTTTATTATTTTCCATTCAATTCTGCTTTATTGCCATCAGCTGGATAAACTGTTCTCTAGCTGTGGTGTAGGCAGTAGCAGTGCTTAGACTAAAACCTACTATATATCCCTGGTCAACTCACTAGTAGCAGATTAATGTCCTGTTAAGACACAGACTCCTGCTCGGGCCTCATTTACTCTGACAGAAGGCAGGTGTCAAGACAGGCTGTCCTGAAGGAACAAGATGAGGCTGCTTCTCCCCTGGAAATGGACACAAGAGAAGAAGACGATGGGATTTATGACAAAGCATGTGTTATTTTGTTCAGTTCAAAAATAGTATTTTGGCTTAAAATGAGGGGGAAAAGCAGGAGTTATCCATTTGTTTCAACAACTGTTAACATTATTAAATGAGGCAAAAGATGACAGATCATTACTATAGTAACAGTTAATGCTTAAATTGTTGATTTGCATTTAAAAATGTAAAATAACACGACTTCAGCAGCATAATTTATTACTGGTTTCAAATGAATAAGGATTTCAAACCATTAAATGACTTGCCAAGATGATTTTTTTTCCATTGCATTGAGGTTGCTATCAGCTCTTCTGTCTTTGGCTTCATTCAGCAGCTGTCTGTCATTACTTATTTACAATCCCATTTAGTTGATTTAAAAGATGTCACAGTGCACCCTGCAGTACTAAAAGTCTTGATGATGTCCTTGTGTACTCCTCATAACTCTGCTTTGTTTTGACGAGAAAATGACATGGAAAATGTTTATTTATTTATTAATTTTGTCCTGTCTTATTTGATACCCTTATAGTCATAATTTGACACAGTCTCCTTCATATCATAGCATGTATATTTTGAAATCACATTTGATCTCAGAGATGAAGGCTTGACGGTTATGTCCTTGTGGATTTACAACAGATTCTTAATAACGCATGTCAAGTACAGGGGTGCATATTTATTGATATTATTTGACATTCTTGATATTTGCAGCAAAATATCTCATGCATTTTTTTCAAGGGGATGGTTACATAAGAGGGCTCACTGGTGAAAACTAAAACTGCCAGGATCCTGAGTAAACATGAGAAGAAAGACAGGCTTATTTATGTAATGCAAAGATTCCAGTTTAGAAAGTTATGTCTTCAAATTAGATATTTAATGTTTTTAACATTTCCAACTCAATAATATCATGTCTCTAGTGGTAGTAACTTTTTTACTAACAAAGTATTAATTTATTTTAAGGGGGTGTTGCTACAGGTAACTTCATGCTAGATCATCATTCCAAATGGGATTTTAAACCTTTCAAAATTACAGATTTGATCTCTCTATAAACATGAACATTGAGCAGTGTAAACCAAAAGAGAAAGCCAGATAACATCCATAAATCTGCTTGGAAATCAAAGACAATGCAGAACCTGTAAATCATCACATTTTTTCAGTTTTCTTCAGTATCAGAGAAAGTGTCTGTACATGCATACTTACATTACAAACAAAAATTACTAATAACTAATTCTGTATATTGTAATGGCACCAAAATTTGGACGAATATACTTTAAACTAAAAATAGGGTTTAAAACAAAATAGCAGTAAGCCTACGTGTACCTGACATTGAAACAGCATATTAATAAGCTTACAGGGTCATTAATTAACTACATGCACAGTCCAGACTGGATTAAAATGAGGGTTTAAGGTAAAGTAGCCAAGATACAAGCACTAAGCAACATTTTTGAGCATGTTACACCAATTAATTTAAAGTATGTATTTATTAATGAGCTTTACAGGTTTTTTCTTTCGACAGAGACTAGCTGTTTCTCCATGATTCTAGTCTTTTGTGCTAAGCTAACCTGCTAAATATAGCTTTATATTTAACATAACACCAGAGTTAGTATCAAAATTCTCAAGCAAAAAGGCTTATTAAAAATGTAAAGTTGCACCATTAAGATGGAAGAGGAAGGTTTAGAAACTTGTTCAGCTGAACAGTTTTGTGAAAACAGAAGCTCCAGTCTTTTTATTTACTGCTTTGTTTTGTGCTGGCTGAAAAGTTTTTTTTAGTTCTTTTTTCCATCTTCCAGAAGTTTTCGTCCAAGCCTTGCAGCTCACACATACTTCAAGCAATGTCCCAGATAATGTGTTTCTTGTGAAATAACATGCCCGCATAGACATTTGTTTGCGGCATGGCAATGGCAGAATGTCAGAGCCACTCCATATAGCGAGGGGGACCAGATAAACAAACCGTTTCTAACTTAAGCAGAGGACTGTGGCGTTTGAGACGGCTGCTTTTTTCACCAAAAGGAATGTTCCCTTCCAGGGGGGCTCAGATACAAAGTGCACTGCTGAGACTCCAGTATAGAGCTCATATGTGAGAGTGAAGAAAAAAGCTTTTGTGTGTGTTTAAAAACAAAACGTCTGTGAAGTGAAAAGATCAGTGTGCCTCTCTTTCATGACTCGTGAGTCGGGCAGGTGGGCACGTTTGTGTGCGTATGTGTTCACTGAGATGTCATGGCGGGTCCAGCATCACCATCAGTCATGCTGTTTTGAGAAGGAGCCAGCTCTGTGGCCACTGTGTAGTGAGTGTGAGAGCTCTATCTCACTGTGCACACAGCATGCAAGAAAACCTTCCCTTTTTTTTTTCTTTTTCCCAGTTTGGTTACGGGAAAAGGCAGCATTTTTTCTTTCCATATTTGGTCATATGGAGCACCGCCAGTGAGCAGTAGCCTTTTGATGCTGTACAAACATCCCTATTTTGTGTGGGATTTGTACTTTTTGGAATGCTTATTCTCCAATTCTACTGGATTGTGGGTGTAGCATTTGAAAGTGCTTTTTTAAAAGGGACACAAGCCTTTTGAAATTCAAAGACTTGAGAGGAATTGTATTGGCTGGTGTTTCACAAATAAGTTGCCTTTTTACAGTATTATTTATGATTGGAGCAACATGAATCCAACTCCTATTGTAAATGTCTCTCTTAAAACCAACATTTAAAAGTAGGACAGTGTGACAGTGTCGCATTCTTCAGCCAAGCTGCTGTTCTGACTCTTCTCAGGCAGTTATTTAATTTGGTAGATTGGATCAACAACTGACAAATAAGAATGCATCATCTCATTTAAGTGTTTAACTTTAAAGAGCTCCAAGTAAGACTTTGAAATCTGCTGAAGCTGCATTTAGTTAGATCACCACAAATATGAGACTAAAGATGATATGTTTGCAGTTTGAATTGAACATCTGTGTGCTGAGAACCTGCTGAAAAGCTGTGAGTATCAGATGATGGATATGGCATGTTGGGGTAATGTTTTTATTGCAATTTAAGTGTGACTTAGCTTCAGGCATGAGGTTTAAGGACACAAACAGTCGCTGGTGAAGTGCAGGTGTTTTCAGATGTGTCCTAGAAGAAGAGGGGTGGTCATAATACATTCAGATCTAATGTGGCCTAAAGTGTGATGAACAGTGCAAAACTCTCATCCATTTGTGAGACCCAGAGAGGAGACGACATTAAAAGAACAGTGAGTCATAGTCTAAATATATGACAGATGACTGTGGTCAAAGTTTAGCAAGGTTATCGCGCTGACTGTGGAAAATAAAACACAGGATTGAAGAATGCTACAAAGAGAGTAATTTGTTTTTATCAGAGCGGCACATTAGTTTAAAAAGTATCAAACTATAACTTCCTTTCCAAAAGGAGTTTGTCATTTTTGAAAGATAAATGAAACATGCTATTTATTATCACGTGCAGATTACAACATGCTGCTTGAGAAAGTAAGACATTGTCATGAACGCTTTGAGTTACACAGTACTGTAAAGGCTAATTTGATCATAACATGTTATGGGGTATGTTTGGCCCTCATTTTACTTGGTTTTGATAAGTAATTACTAAAATCTGGAAACACAGAGACATCACTACAACAAAGTCTGTCAGGGCAAGAATCACAAATACTAAAAGGATCAGAGTAGTTGTAAACAAGTCAAGAGTGGAGCTATATTATTTAAGCCACCATATTTGGAAGTAAAACCACACAGAAGCACACACAATATGTTGCTAATAATATTGACTGCACAGAAAAACTGTAGTACACAGTACACGTAGGTCAAAGTTAAACCAGGCCTTTAAAGTGACACTATGAAGCTTTTGCAAGCAGAAACCACAAAACTTTGTTACTGTTACAAATTAAAAGTAAATAAAAAAACACACTGTTGCTAAATTGAATTGTCTCATAATTGGCACTTATAGTCAGTGTGGCTGCTTCAGCAAAAGTGACATACAGTTGTATCAGTTGTTGGAGGTTTAGGTAATGATTGAGCAGTGTTGGAGACTAGTGAACTTCATTTTATTTTCAAGTAGTTAAAATACTTTTTTTGCCATGAGTAGTTAACTACTATAACTACAAGAAGAGATTGTTTTGTTTTGTTCTCTATTCCAGGAAGCTTGATTCTCAGTTCACTTGTGAAAAATATTTGGCTATAGTTTGTAATGGACTCTAATTGTTATAATTTCATATTGTGTACATTGTCAATTTGCAATTTTTTTTACAAAGCAGTTTGAACTACTTTCCTTTCTCCTCAGTAACTTTCATTAATCAAACTAAATTTCTCCTTTCAAAGAAGCTTCCTCAACACTACTGTTTTAAAAAGGCTTTTCAAATGCACACACATGTTACAGATCATGTAAAGAGGGAGCCTGCTTTGCGATACGCTTGCAGATTTATTCATGTACAGTTGTTAATAAATGGAGATCTAGACATAGCTTGAGTGTGCTGGAATTTTTTACTGTTAAAGTTTCGTAATTTTCTTGTAGATGGAGGTGCATACAGCTGTGCACAGGATTATTGGTTTGCTAAAATTTGGGTCCTCTTCCGTCCATTTTTAAATTATTTTAGCTAACCTGGAACTTTGTTTGGCATGTTGGACTTATTTTTAGTGATGCTGTCACATTACCAGATTGCTTGGTGAAATCACATTCCACAAAAAATGATTTAAAAAAGCAAACAATAAACAAACAACTATATCTAAGTTGTAAAAAAAAAAAGGAAAAAAAAGTGAGTTATCCTTTAAAGACGCCAGATCTTGACTTTTCTCACTGGATTGATGTCAGTGTGTCTTAATGGGGAAAAAACTATGGTCACATACTTTCATCCATCAATCAGAGTTTAAAAATCTGCTGAATGAGCTAACCCTCATGACGTCCGCGCAGTCCTAATCCAAGAGATCAGCTCGAGGTTTTTGACCTTAGGAAATAGTAACTAAGCTTTTGTTTCTTTATCTTTTGATTGTTGCTTATTTAGTCAGAATATTCTAGATTTTTATGAGTCACTTTTTGGGTGCTAGTTAATCCCAACAGTGTTTATAATGCATTGTGAGGTATTATTGTGTGTGTGTGTGTGTGAGAGAATAGATAACCTCAGTCAGACTGTCTCTGTGTGTGTGTGATTCACAGGGCACAGGGAGGTGTTATGGAATGTGAACCATTGTCTGGGAATGTAGGAGTCTCCTTTTTCTTCACCAAATGGAAAGTTAAAATCTTTACACTCCAGGTCTTTTCCCTACACTGATGTACAATTTCCCTTCACTGGTTTTCTTCTATCAAATAGCCAAGGTCAGCACAAAGGAGATAGTTGGGAGATTTGAGGGAAGATTGCCTTATTTTAGGGTCACTAATCACAGTATATCTGAAGCATTCAAGGTCCCAAGCCAATTTTTCCCCTAACCCTCAAAAACATTGGCACATAATCCCACTGCATTTCACTTGTCACTGTGGCATTAGCTTCTCAGGCTTGCCTGTGAATACAGCCTGCTCGTGCTCGGTGAAATTTTTCCTCATTGGAGACGAAGTCGCAATTTCAAAAATTAGTTTTGGAGGAGCGGAAAGCAGATGGTATTGAGATTGAGCTGAGCTCTAATGTAGCCACCTATTATGCAGACTAGAATATATAGTGACAGCTGAAGACCTCGACTTGACAACAGACGCTCTTGTAGTTGATAGTCACACTGTGGCGTGCAGATGCAGACACAGACGAGTACAGAAAGAAGCTTGGCTCAAAGGACATGTGTAAATCCGTTAAAATTTAAACCAAGCATTAAGCTTGCTTCATAGCCAACCAGTCACATACTGTGGTGTGCAGCTGTTGGCTACAAACCTCTGTATCTGTGTCCAAGATGGAAGAAAATCACTGAGAAAGAGAATAAAATACATAAAGAGTGTGTGATAGAGGATAATATTTGAGAGCCACTTCTGTATGTTATCTTAATGGTACTGTTTCCCAGCAGACAGTGAAGTCAGGAAAACATAAATTTCACATTTATGTTATTTGACAAAGTTGTTTGTTATTAGCAGCTACGATTAGGTTAACTGTTAACTATGGCTAACATCAGCTTTTTTCCAGCAGACCTATCCCAAAGCATCATAATGTAAATTAAAAGTTAAAAGTTCCAGGTGAAGCTGGGGAAGCTGCTGTACACACAAAGAGTTAAGGTGCATGTTCAGAAAATGAAAGTTTGTATTTTGTTTAATATCTGTCTTTTACTTTTCTTCAGTGTCACTACAGCATTATTTATCTGGAAGTGTTTCAGTGAAAAAACTTTAAATTCACTGTTCTGGCTCCATTACTTGTCAGTGTTTGGTGTCTTTGTCTGTTAAGCTTGCTAGTTTTCTACATTTTATGTTACTTGCTTACTGCAGTAGGTCAGACCCTCTGCTGGATCACAAGGGTATCGCCTGTTGTTCTTATACATTTTGTATAAAAAGGTCATTACTGATTGAATATAGATTTTTTTCATTATAACTAAACTGGTAGAATATGTGAAGGGATTATTTAATCTACACAGTGATCTATTGCTTTATATTACAGATATTTAGTTTAATTTCTTTCTTTTATTTTCTTATATTTTGACATGGGTTATCACCTGTCATTTTGATATTATAGTAATAGAGAGCACTGTATAATACAAGGAAGGAGATGGTATAAAGAGACTTATTGGTTGATGGGTTTAAAAAAAAGAAAAACATATTTTAATGTTCTCTCTATATCCCTATTTTAAATAGTAGTTAGGCTGTGAAAGGCAAGCAGAGATAGATGACAGATGAAGCTGAGAGAGGGACAAGTGGAGATGGAAAGGAAGAGAGAAATTCTTGGCCTTGCTGTACCAAAACATCTCCAGTGAATTGATGAATGCTCATCCACAGGCGCTCTGCATCCTGGAACTGTAAACGTGTTAATGCTGGCGAGGCCTGGACGTATGAGAGAGATACGTCAAGAGAACCACAACCACAAGGCCAGCTTTCCAAACACAGTGCTGTAGGTGGTGATGGATATCACACATGTATGCACATTTACTGTATCATAAACACACATGCTGTACAAGCAAAAAAAAAAAAAAATTTTTACCCCATCTGCACATACATGCAGCCACTTTCCACACACATATTTACACAAATACGCACATCTAAAAATATAAATCGTGTTTGTTAAATACTGCTTATGATGATACACACACCCTGACACACAGGCTGAACATATTTTAACCGACTTTTACATCGCCAAAATACATTGACAGTATATCTTAGCTTAGACTGAACCAACAGACCTCTGTATTTATCTCTTTTCCCACATTCATCTCTTTTCCCATTAGGCTTCTTTACCTCTCATTTGGCATATGTAATATAAACAAAGAGTGACTTTGCTGTTGATATGGATATTGCAATCAGGTACATTCTGCTTTTCTACCTTTCTTTGGTGAAACAGTCTGCCCTCAATTGTAGAGGCAGGTTTTTGACCACTAGTGGTGCTATGGAGCAATTTTTTTATGATTTCAGTGCAGTGAATAGTTGCATCAGTTCCTACTGCACTTTGAAATATCAAATCCTCATAATTGTAAGTGTGTCTCTTCCAGTGGTGGTCTATGGGGAAAGTATTTTTTGGACACTAGGGAATTGTTTTGCTGCAGGTTAGCCACTGGGGCTAATTGTCAGCAAGGCCAACTTTCAGCTCTTTTGTCTTTTGCTCTTTTGGTTAACGAGTACACATTCCCACCCACAGTTCCATGCTATTTCAGTGATTCACATTTCATAACATTGGTGGCAAAGAAGAAGAAGAAGAAGAAGATAACTTCTTGTTTTTGGTAAAAGTAAATGCATTTGGTACCTTTTTTAGACCTCAAGGTTACACACAATGTGTTTTGGTCGGGTACACTGAATGTAAACTGTAAACTTTCTAAGAAAAAATCCTAGAGTTTCTTTAAGCTAAGGTGACTATTAGACAGAGACTTTATAGCAGGCATTTCTTTTGGGAAGGAGAGATGAATCATATCCGTCAGGCTGGTCTGGCAGACCCATGACAGATTAAAAGGAAAGCAATCCTGTTGTCACAATAAAAGTCTCAAAATTGTCTGTATGTGGAGACAATTGTATTTTCATCCGCTGCAACGTTTGACTAGAAACACACAATTTTTGTCTGGTTGACAACATATTGATGGGTGAAGACAGCTGATGTCAAAATGCTGAAATAACATAGCTTGGTTCTTTTGTTGCCTATTCTATATGATCTTTTCCCAAAAGTATTTTCCATTATGTGTATGATACAATTGTGCATTGTTTTGCAGCAGTACATATTTCACTATAGAATTTGAATCTGTCTTGTCTTCTGGTCTTCTATGGCAGTTAGTAACTTTGACAGGTATAAGAGCGGAAGTGGTCCATGATTTCTCCAACATACTGTCCACCGTAGCAGGTGGGCAAAGTATTTTCTATCACTGATGCAAAGATTAGAAATGTCAGGCTTTTTGTCAGTGTTGCTCTCACTTTTCAGATTATTAGAATACCTCTGCTCACCTGGGCAACTGCACAGCTGTGACTCCATAGCTGGACATAACCTCTCTTCTCCAGAGATTAATGTGTTCCTCTGGAGGCCAAGAAGAGGAGAGGAGCAGGATTTGTAGCATGACAGTGTTTGTTTCAATGTCCTGACTCTGTAAGAGCAAACATAGAAGCACCATACAGCTGACTTCTTTTTATATATGGATAAATGGACATATATTATAACTCCGGACTATGGTTTGTGTTGCCACAGTTAAATGATGCTGCAGTCAAGCTGTATACAGTATAAAACTGAATTAAAACATGCTATGCATTTATTTATAACAAAAACAACTGGAATACTAATGACATTAGCTGCAGCTGTGCTAATTAGCAGAGGTACACATGCTAATTTGCTAAACTAAGATTTTAGTAAACATTAGAATGTTAGCATTACGGCATTAGCATTTAGCTTAAAGCGCTTTTTGCTCCTAACCCAAGCAAACGGTTAGCATTTACTTACATGTTGCTAAACAACAAAGCACTAATGTCAAACTTTTCAACCACCGTGTGCAACTGTTCAGCCACTGTTCCTTTACTTGCAAACCTCACAGCTCGCAACATAACTTGCTAGTCTTTACTTGTTTATCTTCACATTAATTCCCTTCATTTAGTAACCGAAAGACTGCACACAAGATCCAGAAGATGAGTTGTTTTTTAAGTAGCATGTGAATGAATAATTTAGAGAATCTTTCAAGTTCTGTCTGTTAAAATGAGTGTTTAAGTAAGAGCATTCCTTGCATAGTTCCACAGCCATAATGTGGAGATGAATGTGTTTGTCTGAAGGTTGCGTGGGGATAGTTGCTGCGAGTATCACAGTAACAAATCTGACCAAAAAGCTTCTCTTCTCACAGAATGCCAAGCCGGCGATAGGAGCATTTTACTCAGGCCAAAAATAGATCCACCCCTGGCCCAAACTTATTCCTCAGCGCAGCTTCCAGACTTTTGCTTGATCTGCTTTGTGCCCATTGTTTTGCTGCTCTTAACTCGAGGCTTCGTGAGAAGATAGAGGCATTGTAAAATGGTGTAATCCCAGTGGCTGGCAGGATAATATCAACTTGGCTTTTAAGGCTTTTTAAGAGACTGGCACTTAGACACTGGGTTCTATGCCAGGGTCTGGCAGTCTCGACAGGTAGTAATTTGACTGGTAAATGTGTCATTATAGCCACTGTAGAAGGCTGTGGCAGACAGGGAAAGAGAGGGAGCGAGAGGAGAAGAGACAAAAGACAGAAGGGGGTATATGGATCAAGAAACATGGAATAAATGGACAGATGCAGCAAAGTCAGGGAGGAAGAAGAGGCTTTACAGTGAACAGGCTAAGATAGGCTGAACTTTTAAAAAACTGAAATGTCACAAACTTGTGATTCCAGGTTGCTCAACTTTCTGGAATGCTGTCTTTCTTTCGTTCTTTCCTGGTTAGCTTTTGCATAATGTGGGTGGTCCCTTCAGTGGTAACAGTTACATGTATGTGTCTTGCTGAGTCTCTTTTCTGGAGACAGTGTGACTGCGCTGCATTCAGTCTCGGATTAATTGAACAAACCATATTTACTCATCGGAAATTAGTATAAGAATATAATCATTTCACATGTAAACTTGTTTGGTGATTCACTGTGATCATTTTGTTGATAAACCAAGTGATCACCTTTAAAGAATAAATGACTAGTCTTTAAAAGGAAAAACTGAATACCAAAGGAAAATACAATCTTCTCAGCATAAATCATACATTACTTGCAACAATAACTCCAACAAATTTTTATGCCGCCATGTTTGCATTACTAATAACTTTGTCTCCCTTGGCGTTGCTGGTTCTCGGAAGTATGTGATTAGACTGGTGATGTTTGGAGGCCTTGTCGGTTTTAGTTATTGCTCTCATTTTATCTTAATTATGGTTTTATGAATAGCACCAACTCCAAGTGCTAATTGCCTCCCCACCATTTTGCAAACGACACTAACCGTGCATCTAAACATAGAGACTGAATTCTTGTGGTATTTAAAATAGCTCTCCCTCTCTCCAAGTCACCAGAGCTTTCATGGTGGAATAGCGGGGCTGTGTTTACTGTACAGACGTACATGAGGAAGGAGACTTTGTGAGAAGATGCATTAAGGAGGCTGACGGCGTGGGGAATCCCTTGGAACCTTTCTTTCTTTTACCATGTCTCTCATATGTGTGTTTCCTGTCCATGTGTACATCTGTGTGCTCATTAGTTTGCTTATGACTATGAACACATGCATACAAATGCTGTAATTTTGCAACTACATGCTTGTGCATACCTGCAGACAGATGTCTGTACATAAAGAGGCCCCCCCAGATAGACAGGAAACATGCGTAAAACACACAGGAAGCTGGGCTCAAGAACGGAGTCCTAGAATGGCATTTAGCCAAGCTCTCACATGTGGGTAAACAACACAGGAAAAGTTAGCAATAGAGATAGGGAAAGACAGAGACAGGGAGGCAGGGGGAGGGGGTGACGGGGTAAGGCTGAGCAAAATAAGGAAGAAGGTCGCTGAGGGAGGGACAACTAACAGGGAGGGGACAGAACAGACATTTGCCTTTTCTGTCAGCTGTGGGAGACTGTTACTAGAGGTTTTTGCATTGTGTCTGTGCTTAGAGAAGACATCGGGAGGAGCTGCCATGTTGTGAAGGAAAAGGCATTGTTTGAAGGATAAATCCAGGTATGACAGGCACAGTTGCTCTTTCATTTCTCAAGATTTGTGCTACTGCATCAGGATCTTATTTTCTGCCTCCCTTTTTTGAGTTTGTACTCATGTTGTACTACAAATTAACTGGCACTCTATAGTATACAGACAAGTATTTACATATGACTTTATGCAGCGGTGTCCTTTTATTCCATGAGCTGTCACACACGTTGTCTTTTCCAATGAGCTGCTCAGTTAGCGTCTATTTTTTCTGCTCCAGTGTACAGTAGATGTTGCTGGTGGTTTAGCTGAGATCATAGATGTGTGATGGGAGGCTCAGCAGCTCCTGGGTGGTCTCAACGTGGTCACGTACCTTAGCAGGATATTTTTAGTGAGAGTTACTCTTAACTTGTTGAGTTAACATCCTGTTTTGGCGTCTTCTCCCTCTCTTATAATCTACCTTCTTTTATTGTCTTTATTTATTTTCTTTATGAATCCGGTCAGTATTGTGAACTTACGGATTGCACATAATGTTTTAATTCTTAACATTTCAATCCAGGTTGATTTCTGTTGTTACTGGTGTTATCATGAAGTTAAATGGCTGTAATACGACAGCAAACACTCAATGAGCAGCCACTGAACTGCCATTGCCCCTTACAAAAAATACAAATGACAAAACACTCATGAAAACATAAAGAAAGTGACCATCCTATTCTATGGTCACATTTTTGAGGAATGATTATTATTGGTGCTTATTAACATTAATGGTGAAAAACAAGTTATGTTTCCTGTCACTCTTTTACAAATAAGGCTACCATCCACTTTGAGATTAGTTAGTTTGGATTAGCAGAAACCTAATACAGCTTTGATACGGGGTGAAGAGACTGAACAGTGAGGTTGATATTGATGAGAATTTTTTTTTAAAACTTTATATATGCATTTCTCCTAACCCCTGAGTTCCATGTCTATCTGTGCATGTGAAGGCAGTTTGAATCCAGTGAGGAGTAGCGGACTTCACAACTAACAATTACAAAAAGTAAACACGTTAAATGGACGTTGGCCAAAGTCTACAGACAGGATTATTGAAAATATGGTTTGATTTCATGTAAATCTTAAGCATTACAACTTAAAATCTGGAATTTTGATAAACCAGATATCAAGCTTTGTTTGGCTGGTGATCCAATATTTCTGCTCTCTCGAGACATTAATAAGAATGTGTGTCCTTCATTGTCTCCTCTTTTCCTAAATGAACATGTTTGTGTTTGGCGATATCATCCCACAGGGCACAATCATGGAGGAAATGGACTTTGAGCGGCGCCGGGAGCTGAGGAGACAGAAGCGGGAGGAGATGCGCCTGGAGGCTGAACGGTCAGACCCATTGGGTTGTCTTCCATTAACTTATATTAATATTCCAGGATTTTTCAATTAATTTTCTTGTAAAACAGAAGGTGTTTAAAAAATCCAGTCCTCCACAATAGATTAACTGCAGTCCAGAGGGAGCAATGTTGCGGTCATTTAAGATCTTACTACTTAGGTTGTGTGAAGCTAATGGAGCACCTTGTGTTGCGTAATGAAGCTGTGGTTGTCAATGCACTTGCAACTCCTCTGATGTTCTTGCCAAGTTGGAACAGGGGCCAGATAGCATTAATAGCTCAGTCCCTCCTCTAGGTCTTTAAAAACATTGTTCAGCAAATATTGGCTTCCTCAGCCAAGACTAAAAGGAAAAAAGGTTGATAAGAAATCTGATAAGCAATGTGATGACCTTTAAGTGGGAATGTTCAATCATGCCCTCCCTCCCTGTTTCCAATTTTCTCTCCCACATACCGTGGCCTTGTGAACTCTGTTTGATTCAATGGAAGAGATTGATTAAACTAAAGTTCATTTCAGCAAATTGAATGAATGGTAACACGCCAAGTGCAGTAATCAAAAATAGTAAAAAGGGGGCTTTATTGTGAGAACTTGATACATAGTGTGCCAAGGAGGCATTTTATAGGGCCTTTTTACCAAAGTCTCTTCATCTGTGCTGCAGCCCTTTCAATTAAGAATGAGGTTGATGTGAATACAGATAGTAGCCAAGGTCACTTGCATGTTTGATGTATCTGTGAGAGGATTTTTATTAAAGCCATATCCTCCATCACTGATAAAAAAAAAAACAAGCAGGCATAAGTCTGATCACTATTGAAAACGTTGATGTTTCTCTCTGATAATAGTTTTTTGTGAAGCAGAATATGTGAGCAGCATTTTTTAGTGATGAACAAGGCCCTTTGCTCAAGGTAAAATATAACTCTTGAGAGATACCCTAGTTCTGCTTCTTTAGCTGTTACTAGGCTACTAGGATGTTCTCCAGTTAGTTACTAGCTACGTACTAACTTTGCCTTTGTTATTTGATGCAGGGCAGGTAGTATACAATGGGTTTATCAGAGCTTTTCTGCTGAAAACAGCTGCTTTGCACAGTTGTAAATTGATTTAGTCATCGCTGAGTTTGTGGGTTCGAATGCCAAAACTATTAGCTAGAAGATGCTAAAATGCTCCATAGAACAGAAGGTATAACAGAGTCGATGATAATTCTTTGTTGATTTGTCACTTTGAGCAGCTCCCTTTGCATTACACATAGTAATTTAATTGATTGTGTATATAGAGATTACGGGTATAAAACCCTTCCGCGGTGTCATGCCATGGTTCTGGAAGATGGACCCCCCACTCACCCAACCTAATGACAGCCTGATGGAGACATCCTCCCTCTCTCAAAGTGGAGTCTCCAGCATTTAAATACTCAGATACTATTTCCTGGAATTCTGATATTCTTGTTGTAAGAGGACTTGTTAATGGGCTTTGTACACAGGCTTTATGCTAAGAAAGTAACATTGTGTCCTGTGTAGGGTTAGCGTTTTTTCAAATGCTGCTCTAGTGCGCTGCGTTCAGGGACAGTACAGAGTGTAGGTCATCCATGTTGTGAGGCATTCGAGAACAGTACAGATTGTAGGTCATTAATGTATGGAAATGCCTCAATAAACGAAAAACAAAACAAAATATTGAGCTCTGAGCTGATCCCTGTATTTGCAGAATTATTACACCCCTAATAGAAATAGTTATTAGTGCAGTTTTAGAAGCCTTCTGGATGGAATTCGAAACATTTTCAGGAACTTAAAAAACAAGTCCAGTTGCCACTGAACAGCAGTTTTTGGGATAAGCATGACTAAGAATCTTCACAGACAACCAAATTTAAGGTTAAAACTTACTCATGCACATACAGTGAGTTACCTTCTCCCTATGTAGTTACTTTATCTGAAGCCTTTGTTTTTCAGTATCAAAAAGGGGAAAGGTCCTATACATTTTTCTTTTTATCTGTCAAGGATGCAGTGTCGACGTCTTTTAGCTGTTACCTCTTTTAAACTTTTATGCTTCATTTCCCCAAATGCACTGTAAAAGTGAAGGTTAATGCTGTTGTTACATTTCATTTCATAAAACTCCTAAAAACTCCCTGCCGCTAGAATTATTTATGCAGTTTTGCAGTGTTTATGTTACGTGGAGATGATGGAATTTGGCAGAAAATGTAGACTAAGAAGAACAGACAGTGAAGAGATGAAAACTGACTGAAAGAAAAATGGAGCAAGAGTGAAAAAGAGCAAGAGATGTAAGCGCCTTCAACATTTACATTTTCAGCTCAGTGGGAGTTCGTCTGTGTTTATTTGGTCCTAGCAGCAATAATTTCAGCTGGCAGACGACACGTTGGACCTGTTATTGATAACAGATTACATCTCTACATTGTTTCCATTTCTGCCAATATATTGAAACAGTCAATATTTACTCGCCCCTTTGGTTGGACTAGTCAAAACCACATGTTGACTCGTTGGCGTGCCTCCATTCAGCCATCACTGCGCACACTGTGAGAAGATGGAGAGTGTAGGGAGAGGATGGGGGCCATATAATAACGGCTGTAGGAATGCCAAATTCCTGGCTGTTATAAGTGTTTACTGGTCTCTATGAGCCATTTCCTACAAACTGAGGCACTGGGATTATCTGTGTGTTTGTGTGTGTGAGAGAGAGAGAGTGTGTGTATTGTTTTCTTTCTCTCCCTTTTTTGTGTTTTTAGTTTGTGTAATTGTGCTCATGCTGGGTCTATGTATGTATGCATGTACATGTACATGTAGTTTGCCATGCAGGTGTTCACTTTAGAGTACATGTGTCTTTGGATCAGCATCAGGTGATGAAAACTTGACAAGCTATACTCACTTCTGTCAACTATAACCATGTGTGTGTGTTTGTGTGTGTGTACTGTGTGTGAAGGGATAACAGCCAAGCCTTCTCTGTTCTGTCTTATCAGCCTTAGTTATTGTGTAATAAAATTATTGTTGACATAGACATGCAGGTAAAGAACATCACTCTTTACCTCAAAGACCAAATCTAAAGCACCATACAGACAGTTTGCACTCACAAATTAGAGAGATGTTTCCTTTTATTTTGTTCAAATTACCAGACATCAGTGCAGAGGAAAATGCACAGATGTTTCAGCTATGCCTTCTGCCTTTTGTTGTTTTTTTGTGAGGTTGGAGATGATTCGTTTAGAATTGCCCATTAGCTCCAAATTAATACTGAAACTGTTTGCTTGTATTGTACAATGTGTAATTTTATTTGTGCAATTTGTGTATACTCTGTAATGATGTTTTTGGTAGTTGAACGTACAAGATTGACTGTTTACAGAAAGGCAAATCTGAGGATGCCTCTGAATACATGTAACCATTTGGTGCACTTGTTGATAATAAGTTCACCGTTTACATTTGCATTAGCTAAAATAGTCTTCTTTTGTAACAGTGATATTACGCATTAGCACACATTTACAAAAAGCAAAACAAAACACCACCGCCGCAGTCATCCCACTGCCACCAGCATCACTGCTCCCACATCCCATCATAATATTGGCTCTATAAAGCCTGAAAATTCAATATAATATCTCAGAAATTGGATATTTCATGTTGTAAGAGAACCTACCAGTTGTTTTGTCTGCTTGCTTTATGTTAAGAAAGTAACACTATCTATGTAGAATGTGTTACATGAGCCTTATGTCAGCTCGGGAGAGGCGTTCAGGGCAGTACAGAGTGTAGGTCATCTGTGTTTTATAAGTGCTCAGAGCTTAATAGCCTTTAGTGTTCTAAAGTGTTCGTGATTTAATAAAACCCTGCACCAAAAAAAAAAAATAGAGGTCTGAATCAAGCCATGGTTTTGGAGAATCTGTACGCCCTTAATTATTAGTGAGCTTTACATTTGCTGGTAGGTGGAATTTGTTATTTTTGACTAGCTATAGTGTCATATTCATCGTACAGATAGTGGTATAACTCCAACTCTCAGCAAGAAAGCAAATAAGCAGCACTTTGTACTATTCCTTATATGTTGAATGTAAGTTATTAAGGATTCAGTTAACAATTGTGATGTTACTGGTGTATTTTTTATTTCCCCGTGTCACCCTCTTTCTCTTCCACTGCAGCACGTAACACTGTACCAGTTCTTCCCCTGCTTTTCTCTGTCCATTTTATGCTCCATCTCTATCTTCTTCTCCTTTTCTGCCTCATCTTTCTGCTCTTCTCCTCATTCTTTTTTGGCATCCTGCTTCTCACCCTCTCCTGGTCTGGTCCTTCTCTTTGTCTTCTTCCGTTATCCTTTTCAGCCCTCATCTTCTCACCTTCTTCCTTCTCAGTCTCATCATTTCCCTGCCACTTAAATATTCAACCCCATCCTTCTCTTCCTCTTCTTTCTCTCCATTATTCTCTACATCTGTTCTGGCCCCTTGAGAGACCAGGAAGCGCCGAGGAAATAACACCCATCCTCCACGAACAATCCCCGCCCTGGGTGAATGGACCAGTCCAAACATGGCACTGTACTGCATCACAAAGCTTTTGGAAGGGAGAGGGAAAACAGATAGAGAAAAGAGGTTAGGGAGGGAGAGTTTGAGCCACATATGTCCACTTTGCACTTACCCTATCAGGCTGGATTGGATTTATGCGATTGTTGCAAGCTTTGAAAGCCTGACTTTACTCACTTTGTACAAAAAGTGTTGAAATTTGATATTTATATTTTAAATGAATGCTGTGGTGCCTCTTTCATCTGTGAGTTAGAATAAATGCAGTCTAGGGGAATTCTATCATCGCTAACATTGTGCATTCTTGTAGCTGGCCCAGCAGAGAGCAGGGTGGGGAGGAGAGACAGACGGGGTATGCTGTGGTTCTTTGGGCCGGCAGTAGGAAAGGAAATAGTCCAGAGAGGCCAGCGTGGGAATGGGTCAGCATTTTTGACAATGCTAGCCCCCACCCTTCTTCTTTCTCCCTATCCATCCTTTCCTCCTCTTCTCTCCCCTCCCCTCTGTTCACAGCAGCTTTTCTTTTCCCTTCCTTTCTATCTTCCTCTTTACTTTTCTCCCTGCCCCTCCCCTTCTGTCCCCCTCTTGCCGAGGAGGGGTGAAGAAGTCTTTTCTCATGGGCTTCTCCAAAATTGTTTTCACTGACATTTCTGACATATTTTGCCGTAAAGAAAATATTTGGACATATTTCTCCCTAATAGGCTCGCTGATGGTGATGCTTTGTGTGACTGTGTTACTCAGACAGACAGTTGTCTTATATATGCAGAATCTATGTAAAGTCCATATTAGCTGTAAGTCATTGTAGTTGCTGACTTTAAGTACGAGTTTACTGCACGTGGCCACCAAAGAAGGCATTTATTGAATAGTATATATAGGCAGGCAAATGCACCTCACGTTTAGAACTGTGGCTACACATCATTCTTACAGGAAAAGGTGTCGTCTATGATAAAATCTGCACATTACTCTTTTTCCCATTATCGTGCAAGCCCTTTCCTTTCACGTTTTTCATTTCCCACTTCTCCTCTTTAGCCTCACTCCCAATTTTAAATGTTTTTTTCTGTTTCTCTCCTTTTTTTTTCCTTCCACCTCTCACCTCTCCCCATATTTCTGTGTCATATATGCTGATAGAGTTTGGGGCCTAGGTAAGGAGAGGGATATTAAGTCAGGGCTTTGGTTGTGTGTGCATCTCTACCCAAGGCTGTGATTGACAGGAATGCTAATTCAGCTTTTTTTGGAGTTTGTACTTCTACTGAAGAATCTTTAACCCTGAGACTGTCTTCGTCAACATCACCACCTTTTATTCTATTTTTAGGTGTTGTCGTTTTCTTGTTCTCATGACATTTGGTGCTGTTTCTGGGACAGCACAGTCCTTCGGGAGTTAAGGCAGTTGTTTCGCTAGTTTTTTTCTATTTTTTTCTCACAGAAACAGCATATCAGTCTGGCATTTTAAACAAGGGTTAATGTACTTTCTACTGCAAAGCAACTCAATGGTAGATGATGGAAATACGAGTAGAATTAAAACTATGTAACTTTTTAAAGAAGAAATAACACATCTCCACTCTTACTTATAAAAAAAATACATAAGGAATTCACACCCCTACTCAATTCAGTACTCACTCTACTTGGTCCGATATGACCAGTTACTATGGTTGGCAAACTTCACATAAAGCAGATATTGTTTATAAGTCTTGAGTTTGCTGTCTGATCATTTTTTTATTCTAAAAAGAAAAATACAAAAATGTAAATATTATGCTACATTTTAATATTTACAGTTATACTGTATATTTCCATTGTATCTTGTGCCCACAGTGAATAGTTTTTATCATAAGTCAAAGGCTACCTTTAAGGCCGAAAACAATCTAATTTCCATCTGGATTTGACGAATTATCAATACAGAGATGCTGAATAATCTTAATTTAGCACATATGCATGCACATGTGTTGCCTGACATCCCTGATGTCACTGTCCCATAGGTCTAGGTTGGGTGTTAACCGATTCATCTGCTCTGTTATGACAACATTCCTCATGTGAGAGAAAGAAATGTGAGCGGGGAGGTGGGGTGGGAGCGAATGGAGGGGAAGGAAAGGAAGAGGGAAACCGGTGTTCCACAAGCTGTATAACTTCACATAAACCCAAACAGCTTTACCTCAGCTCACCACACGTGTTTCAATTAACATGCAATAGCATGCTCTGCTGACTGACCTCAAAAGCTGTGCTGCGATGTTACGGAGTTAGGCATGTGGGAGTAAAAAAGGTCAGTCAGGGCAACTCAGATCAAGCGTGGAGCTGAGTTCATAGATGGTGAGAAACACAGCAGTTAGCGAATTGATTTGGTAGTTTTGAAGAAAACATTTTTGTCTCTGGTGTAATACTTTAATTTGAAGTACAGTATAAAACATACTTAACTTTTTGGGTGTAGCCTCTTTCCCTGGACCTGTCTACTTCTACTTGAATTAAATTTCCCAGCATGATTTTGGACTAGTCCCAGACAAAGGCCTGAGCATGCTGCTTTCAATCGTATGTAAGCACATAAATATACAGTAGCTTTCCAGCCAACTACATTGTGAACAGTGGAGCTATGTTCATGATTCCATGCAGCCACACCCTTTACTTAAATCGCTGTATTTAGTACAGACACGGATAATCCACTGCAGGTCTGCTTTGGATTTTGCTCTGTTAAAGCTATGGGTGGTTTGTAGATCTTAGTCTTTTTTGCAATGATTTAACAGAGCAAGATGTTGAGTGAGGAAGTAAGGAATTTTTACCATTTAATGCAAAAACACAGATGCTTACTCATGTTTTTTAGACATCACCTAGTATGTTGTTGCTTCATCTGGTGTATGCATGACCAATTATGCATAGTAAAAAAAAAAAACCCACCAAAGTGTTTAACACTATTAAAATATCAAAGGGCCTGCCTTCTCATTATTTACATGCATACTTCCTTTTTAGCATAAAGTTCTGCTGAGTAGTTTTGATGCTGGAGAGATTTTTTAGGTTTAGGAGATAGTTGAACATATAGGAAATTATGCTTTTTTTGTCTTGCTGAGAGTTAGATGAGAAGATTGATTTCTGAGGTTAGGTTAAGCTTAGCAGAAGAGTGAACAAGGTGGTTTACTCTGGTTGTGCTAAGCTAAACGTAGCTTACCCTCTTTAGCTTTAGCATACAGATATGAAAGTGGTATAAATTTGTTCATGTGACACTAGCAAGAAAGCAAATAAGTGCTTTTTACATCACTATTTGTAAACTAATATTAAGATATTTGTGTTTAAACCAATGTCTCAGTACCTAGAAGCATTTCTATATATAGTTCACTCCACCTATATTAGCAAAATATTGCTAAGTACAGTCATTTTAAAACACAATATTCTAAAACTTTATTTTGGTAACTCAAAAAAATGTGATTTCTATATTTTATGTAGTATTTATAGAGAAATATAAACTTTTAAGGCTAGTGGTTGTTTTGCTGTGGGCAACACTAAGCAGACCAGTATAAACTATGGGCCAGAAACACTTTCTGTTTTATCATCGGCAAAGCAACGTCTCTAGACAGAGTTTTTATCAGCTCATAAAAACTGCAGCCACGATAACAAGTATTAGTTGTTGCACAGCTGACGGGTCAGCTCAACAAGAGAGAAAAAAATAAAATAAAAAATTCAGACAAATCCATCACCAATGGTGATTACAGTCCAATTTATAGAATTGTTCACTTTGAAGTTTCTAACTATAAAGCTAAATTGAGGAAGGGAAGAGGAGATGGAGGGTCAAAAGTTAAAGGTGAAAAAAAAGGAGAAAACATCTCTGTGTCATCACTCTCTTTCTTTGTTTTACTCCCTCAGGCTGGCAAGGATCGATGATGATGAAGAGGAGGCGGCCCGCGAGAGAAGGCGCAGGGCGCGCCAGGAGAGGCTGAAGAACAGGGAGAGCGAGGAGCCCAGTGGACAGCCAGAGAGTCTGGTTATGACCAACAGCCACAGGTAAAAACATCACAGGATCGGTCTGTGACAAATACCATACATGGTTAACAGTTGATAGCCTCATACTTCATCAATAAATAATCAATGTGTGCCCCTTTGCTGTGTGTAAAAAATTGTCAGGGTGATTTAGAAAACTGTTAAAATACTATTGTTTTGTTTTTTAAGATTTCTGGCAAGTGGTCATTTATTTTATTTTTACATAAAATAATTGACCCCTTGCTACTATTGCTATGTACTTCATGCCAAGTTTTGGTTGCTGCACAGCAAATATGGTGCCAAGGCATAGTGATAATAGTGACAGATTTACAACGCCACTCAACATTCTTAGTAATTTTTGTAACAGTGTGTCATTAATTTCAGACAGAAAAGCAGCTTTCTCCTTCTCTCACTGACAACTGTTGATGTTGCTGGCTAGCTAAAATTAACTCTTTGCGTTGGTTGAAAATATGTCGATCAGAGTGATCTAGCTCTGCTTCACATACCTCAGAGTTTTAATGCACTACACAAGGACAACATGCAGCTGCAGCATATTGAACCCTGACCATTAACAAGGTCAGGGTTAAAGGTATGTGCAGGGCATGGCCGGGTAGGGTTGGAGGTTGGTGGGGGTGGGCTTGCTGGGGTTCTCTATGGGTTTTCCCAAATATGGTGGCTGTTCATTGTGCTTGGTGGGCCCCCACCCGCAATGGACCCTAAAGGGCAGTAGAGTGGCTCCTTGTGCCTACAGTGGGGTACTGTGGGCAGTGTCCAGCTGGAGTTATGCGCTGTTTTTGGTAGTTGGTGGGACCTCAGCTAGATTGACATTTGTATATATATAAGGGTTGGTAGGGGGATTGGCCTATACACCATGAAGATTTGCTGCAATAGTTCTTGCTATGGGGTTTTGATACTCATTTGTACTTTTGTCCTTATTGTTTTGTATCTATACTCAACACAATACACAAACCATATTTTTATCAATATTAGTAGTAATTAATTTTTTTGGTTTGTGTAACAAGGGCATGAGAATTTAGTTTTAAATTTAAAATTGTGAACTGGGAATGTAGTTAATTTTAATCTGCATGATCCCCTAGCTCATGTGAAGTGAGAACTTGCACAGCACTGCTGTATAAGTTGTCTAAAAGATTAAATCAGACTGTTCTAATTTAATCTAAACATGCTGTTTGGCTTATTATTATAAGGTCTTTTATGATAATTCACCAGTGTGTTTGGCAAATGTTATCCTATCTTTGGTAAAGTTGTCTTGGGTAAGGTTGCAGGTTGCAGGTTGAACTAATAAAGAACATGTAACAAAATTTCAGTCTTGACAGATCTGCCTAGATATGGTTGCTAAGTTGACCTCATACTGGATCATTGTTGAGTGATGCAATTTCTTTTTTCATTCTGAAATATATAAAATGCAACACATGCAAGAACTAAACCCGACTCACAGCAGTCAGTGACCAACTGACTGATGTCATACCTATCAATCAGGAAGACTGCCGTAGGAACAAAAAGGCTAAATATAAATTTCTATGCATTTTGAGGTTATGAGATCAATCTTCTTGGCTACAGTGGAGCTAGTGGGTTGCTCTGACATCTACTAACACAGACGCTGCTTTGTGGTCGTGAATGTTTCCTCTCTATGAGCTCTGAGATACATCCTGGGCTGGTCGAACAACAAGGGGATTGTGCAGGAGGATACTGAGGCAGGACCTAGCTGACTAGCCATTGTTGATTGTGTAGATGCAAGGATAATGTTTGCCAGACTTTAAGATTCTGAATAGTTTGAGTCACGATGCTTGGAGAGAGGTGGATGGTGGACAGCTGGTATTTGGTGGACTGAAAGAGAGTCAGTCTACCACTTTGGTGCAGACTTACATATAACAATAACTGTTGGATGGATTCCCACTGACCTCGGCTGCATTTCGTGTTTGCTGCTATTTGGCAGATTTCAGTGTGCTAACATTTGCATGATGGTGAATGTGGTTAACATAATAGACTACCTGCTAAACATCGACGTGTAACATCAGCACAGTTTCGCAGAGCAGCTACCATGGTTGTTATTTTTGTGTAGCAGCTATCTGTGATTGTACTGTATATAACTGGCTGTATAATCAAGCATACAAGTCCTAAATAGATCATGCTTTTAAGCTTTTATGTATTGTCAGATCAAATCAAATCAAATTTTATTTACATATTTATATGTTTGTGCTTCAGTGGGCTTTGCAATCTGCACAAAGCAGACTACCTTTGTGCAAAAGATAGCAAGAGTTCAGACAGAAACAAATAAAAACAAACACATGTATATACTGTATACTAATATTGATAAAAATGTGGTTTGGGTCCAAATTCAAGAGTATAGATACAAAATAATAAAGACAAAGTAGCAATGAGTATCCAAACACTCATAGCAAGAAGCAAATCCTTGATGGTGTATAGGCCAATCCCCCCACCAACCCTCATATATATATATATATATATATATATATGTATACATATACACACAAGTCGGTCCTTAGTCCCTCAAGTCAGATAAGGTAAATCTCGCCCCAGGAAAAGTTTTAAAGGGAGATAAAAAATGAAAAAAAATTGTCTTTGTCAAAACACCAAATGCACTCTACTGCACCTTAATGAACTTGTCCAATGATTATCATTTATAACAAGTCTCTTGACACTAAACAAATATAAAACAGTTAAGAAGTCATGGCCCCTAGTCAAGTGCATCATAGTGGTAACAGCAGATAATATTATGGATTCCCTTTCCCACATTTTCTTAACAGCTGACGTCTGTTTCTCTGACCTTAACGCCTCCTCCATAGTATGAAAAGAGCACACAGTGAAATGTTTGTTACCTCCTTCCTAGTGTTACAGAGACAGTGTCTGTGAGCAGCTCTTATGGAGGTGGTGGAGATGACGACGACCAGGCCCTGCTGGACCGCATGACCAAAAGAGAGGAGAGACGTCAGAGGCGCATGAAGGAGGCACTGGAGAGACAGAGGCAGCTGGACCCCACCGGGACAGAGGGCACCGATAGTTTCGCCACCACGGAGAAAAACAACGAAGACGAGGAGAGGCCCTCCTGGCGCAGGGGTCGTTACCACGATAATGAGGAAGAAGAGGAGAAGACATTGACGTACAGCTCAAGGAGAGAGGAGAAGGAGCGAGAGGAGCCGAGGGAGGAAGAGGAGGCTGCTCCTGAGGGCAGGGAGGATGCAGAGGAGGGTTTAGATGAAGAGGAGGAGCAGAAAGTGGAGGTGGTGGAGGAAAAACCGAGGAGGTCTTACTTGAGAGAACAGGTGAGTCATATGTTCATTGTTTTGCATTTATTTTAGTAAAAAACTGTATTTTTGTAGCTAATAGCCCCTTGAAATGTGATGCTTGTTTCTGTAGGAATCAACTGAAGAGCTTAAAATGCAAAACGAGGTACGGTCAACGATTCTCTGATTTCGTAATGCACATTCTTGAGCTGATTTCTTTCTTCAATGCTGTAACCCTGTTTCTTAGGAACTTGATGAAGAAGAAACACATTCAGTAGTCAATGAGTGTTCAAATCAGGCTAAGTCAGCAAATTCTGAGTCTGGGGAGGGTGCAGTAGCATCAGAGGAGGTTGAAGAGGTACCTGAGGATGATAACGTAGATAATTCATCAGAGAACAAATCTATGTTACTAAGAAATCACACTGAAGAGGACAATGAGGTATCTGAGATACTGCACTCAGAGGATAATGAGGTATCATACATGTGGTAAGAATCTCACTAGATTTGCGATGCACAGCACAGACTCTGGGTAACTTCAGTATCTTGATACATGCTCTAGGAGATAAGTACATATAGAACGATTTATGGAATTACCCTAAAAAGGCTTCCTTCTTCACATCAAACACCTTCTTCACTTTGGATTTATGTTGGAGTCAGACACTGAAATTACCCAGACACCTTGTGTCGTCACAGTGTGGTTTGCACCATTTGCAGCCTTGGGGTAACTGAGCCTGCTTTTAATGAGGTGTGGTTACAGCCATGCAGTCAGATTTTTAATAACATGAATGCTACACTCCACAGAGTGGTCACAGTGTTTTTTTCTGCATGTCTTCCACCTCAGCAGCAGCACTTCACATTACACTGACTCCACTCCAAGACAAAAACTCACAGCAGTAAGGAAACATAACAGAATTGAATACAACCAGCATCTTCACAGCAAGTGTACATTATAAATCAGTTTTAAGACCATACCATAAAAAGTGAACTGAGATTTGTTTGTGAGGAAATTGGACAAGCAAAATATCAGTCAGTGGTCTGATGAACCACCTGGTTTCCAGAGTATTGAATGTGTGCATTCTGTGTTTTTGAGCTGTAATGGTTGCCATTTGGCACCCCTATGTATTTATAATCATAGATATATGATAGATGTACATGTTAATCAGCAAGCTTGCAGATGGAAAACAGTCCTAAGTGTGCTGAACCAAAATCAGCCTACATTATGTTAGAATGTCAGAAGAATGTCAGCTATGTTAGAATCAAAATCAGAAATACTATTAATCCCTAGGTAAATTATGTGGTCTCAGTTGCTCGATGACAGTAAGAACAATTTAAAGTGAAGAAAAGATACCAAAATATTATACAATAATACACTTTATTACAAAATTAAAAATGATAGTATTACAGCAGGGTATACAGCTAAAAAATCTACACAGTGAATATATGCTGTGTACTCTATGTTCTGTGCTACAGGTTAATAATATATGGTTTCTAAAAGGCAGTGGCAGCGTACATATTTGGCTTATATCTGTAATAATTATATATTATAGATGTTGAATTATGTTTTTGATTATGAATAACAATCTGAGATAGGAAATTTACAGGTAGAGACACTCCCAAGTTGATCACATGTTAGATAATCCTCTGCCAGCAATAATTCTGGAGTGGACGCTATGTGATGTGTTCTTCTGTGTTATTTTGTTCTGGGTGTGCTCTCATTCTCTTTCTCTCCGACTCCACCTATTCAGCCTACCCACCAATCACGTGTTTGTTCACTGTACTGATGGTTGTCTGTTTGTTTAGCTGCAGGCAAATGAAAGAGGCGGACCGAGGGAGGAAAGGGACGAGCAGAGGAAGCAGAACGGAGGGCTGCACGAGGAGTCGACTCCCAAACAGCACAGGAAACCTGAGAGGACCCTCAGGTACACAGACAAGTCACCACCTGGTTCTCACTCTTGAGGCTAAAGTCAGGCATAGCCAATTCTAATGAATAAATTAAACAAAAATTTTAGTTTAATTAAGAATATTTTCTTATTTTATTATAATATGAATGGCATTTTCTATTTCTATGTCTTTCTTACATAACGCATCACCACCGTATGGATGTTTGAGGCCACAGGCATGATACTTTTAATTTAAAATAATTTAACTGTGACAGGTGACAAGACAAATATTTGCAGTACAGTATAGATATAGTAGTACTGCTACATAATGTGCTCAATATTGGCTGATATTGATAATATCAGTGCCCCTCTAGACTTGACCAGTCATGGAAAAGTACTGGAGGAACTTAAGATTCTTGACACAGAGGTCAACTGAAAAGGTCAAGTTACAGCCAAAGATCAGTGTTACTTTTCAGAATTCGCTTCCAAAAGTGGGAGAAAAAGAGGTTCCTGTGATTAAAAAAAGATCAACACGATAAGAAATTCACAAAAAGAAAACAAAACCCTGTATAAATAGTTCCTGCATTTTCTGAATTACACATTTGCAGACATCTTTTTAATGAAAATGATGGTAACAAGTCAGACATAGTAGTTTTCATACAGTGTTTGCCTATGCTGAACAGGAGGGGTTTACTTACTCATGCTAGAATGTCAGTATTGCCTGGGGTATCAACAAAATAATTTAATCTGAATCAGTAATCAAGATGTGTTTGTTCTGCATTCAGCTGTAACAGCAGCAGCAAACACTGAATGAAACTTGAAATGTGCTTTATCATAAACTTTGCAAAGGTGATTGTTGGTATTTGCATGTGTGTGTGTTTGTGTGTGTGCGCGCCCATGAAAGAGACAAAACATTCAAGTGTATGTTTAAATATTCAGCTTGTATCAACTGTCAAGTGTTAACCTGTATGTCAACCAGCAGCGTCCTACTTACACTTTATTTGTTTCTCTTGTGGCCTGCTTTTGTGCTCTGACACGTGTTTTTGTGCGTCTGGCGCAGCCGTGGCAGCGTGCGCTCCCCCGAGGTTGTGGGTGACGAGCAGGACGCCGCCGCCCGCCTGGAGGCGGAGCGCAAACTGGAGGAGCTGAAGCGCCGCCGTGACGACGCGGAGAGCGAGGAGTTCGAGAGGATGAGGCAGAAGCAGCAGGAGGCTGAAGCCGAGCTGGAGGAGCTGAAGCGGAAGAGGGAGGAGAGGAGGAAGGTGCTGGAGGAGGAGGAGAGGCAGAAGAAGCAGGAGGAGGTGGAGAGGAAAGCCAGAGAGGAGGTAAGAGAGAGGCAGGCATATTTTGATGATTTGAAGATTTTATTGAAGATTTTTTTTTTTTTGTGTGTTTGATCAGTTCTGTGTTTTCTGTCTACGTTCTATTCCCCCTTTCAGTTTCTCCTCAGGCTGTACAAACAGTATAAAACTCATTTGATTTGATTTGAAACGGTGTGTGGGAAAAGTGTATATACTGTACATTGGTACATGGGGGTACGGCGTTAAATCACTGATTGTGCTAAGCAACAGCTAACAATATCAGCCTCCATAGATGGTTAACTACCTGTATGACCCTTAGAAGTGACATTATAACTTTTTAGTGTCCATCTACACAGATATTGCACAAATAAAAGTACCAGTATAGACATTTTCAGTCACACCCCCTGGAGAGCACTAAATCAGGGAGTGCTATCACAGCAGAAAAACACATTTTTCTTTGGAATAAATACAGTTTTTACCAAACAAGTCAAAGCACACAAGTCAAAATAAACACCAATTATTAATATACGAAATTATTTGCAAAATCTATTTAAATATCAGCAATTTTGAACAACTTTTTCACATTTATTTGCTTATTTTGTTCTGTTATCCTTTGTCATTGTTTTCACATGACTCCTTTTATGTTGATTTAGCCTTTACACCTGTGTGAGCTGAACCTCATGCATCACGCAGACTAGCAGTGTGGTGGCGTTATCTCTCCATACTTCACTGTTATCATGACACCATCTATTTGGGTCCCTACTCATAAGTCACATACGTCATTCCTTTCTCCTCCTTTTAGAACGGCCTCATCTTTCTACATCTCACACGTGATAACCTTGTCTTATGATGTGTTCACATCTGTCCTCAATCGCACATTGTCATTTTCTCTTTCAGCTACTCACTTTGCCCTCATGCTTTCTCACTATTATGCTGACTGGTTCTCTTTGTTGATCTTGGCTCCAAATGTGGCGGCCAGCTATCTCCCCTAGTTCTTCTCCTCCTCTTGTGTGATGTTAATGAGGCCTTTTGGTTTGTAATTAAAAGATGGCCCAGAGATACTGAGAGACTAATTAACCAAGACAAGGCTGCTGGAGAGTGCTGATATACTGCCAAGCACCAGTCCTATTCTGAATACAGTACAAATGCTTCATACATTAATTGTTTTAAAAAATAACAGTTGATAGTCTGCATGTCTTGATTCTTCCAAAATGGCTTCTTTCTTTTTTTTTTTTTTTGGAGGCAGCTGATCACTAAATAAGAATTTGCGTGAGTAATTGAAATTGTTTCAGACCTGCTTCATTAAATAAAGTAAATAAATCAGTGAAAAAGTGGCACATATCTATTGTTGTTGGCTGTCTGCTAAGTCAGTGACATTTGTTCCTGTATTTCATACCCATCACAGTATTTGTACATTTGAATTTCATTGTCCCCTGTCACATGAAAGTCATTCAACTCAACCCCACTTTTTGGAAGATTTAGCATTTCCTCTTCCATATGCTCAGCTTGTTCCCAGGCAGAATTTTCTGATGCACAAGAAGTATGTATTCCAGCTCCAGCAATTGTTTGTTTAGAGTAAATACAAGAGAAGTAGAAGTACTTACCATGAGCAGCAATATACATCATAGCTGGACAGATTCAGAACAGAGTGCCAACTACAAATGTTCTGATTAAGTTAACAGAAAGTTTTCCATCAACACCAAATGTGTAGTGCAATAAAAACCGACAATGATCTCAAGGGTTGTTAATTTCTGTCAGAGTTTGTGCCCAGAAGTTCATCTGTTGAACTTCTTCAACAATAAACAGTCTGTCTTTCTCAGGAGGAGAAGAGGAAGATGAAGGAGGAGATTGAAAGGAGGAGAGCTATGGCAGCTGAGAAGAGACACAAGGTGGAAGATACGATGGACGGAGAGGACAAACCCTTTAAATGTGTCAGCCCTCGAGGCTCGTCTCTGAAGGTCAGTCTGCCTCTAACGTGATCCAAGTGTCAATTCAGTTTTATTGCAGTGTACACCCAGTATAAGAAGTCTGATAAGAAAATGTAAGATTATGTGTTAACATAACCCTGTTTGACTGCTTAACTTATATACCTGTTTCTTTCACTGTCAGTGTCTCAAGAGAAAAACCTTTAAGAATTAGAACTAGAGTCTTGACCTTAAGTCTTGTGATCTAGAGTAAACCAGTTGCCAGTTACTGCACTGTTGCTAAACTATGGGTGGGAAATTACAGTTCTGTTAAGGGGTTTACCTAACTGTCCATTTGTCAGCCAGTTCTTCATAAAACAGCTGTGACTGTCAAACTCTCTGCCTGTGTTTTCTGGCTGTGCTGTATTTGCGTCCTGTCCAGCACAGTCGTCAGCACAACAGAGTCCATCTAATATTTCTCCAGAACTTGCAAATCCCGCTCAAGCTAAAAGCTCAAGCTAAACATTCAAAATATTTGGAGAGATTAAGTGCCAGATGACCCTCATCTGCACCTCTCACCTCTTTTAGCTCTCTGTATGAAGTGTTATCTGACTGAGATGCAGGAATGTTCACAAATAGAAAGAACCCCGATGAACTTAGAGAGAGATGTGAAAAAATAAGCCGCTGGCAAGTTTTTCTGTAACTTATTTAACTGTACACACAATTCTGCTGAGATTTTTAAACCAGTTTGCCACAAGAAACACACAAGAAAAACCAACCCAAATCAGCCCAGTGTGTTCCCCACCCGACTTCATCCAAAGATAAATGTTTGTCACGGTGAAGGAACGTTTAATCAATTCAAATGCAAATAAATGTCTCCAGTGTTGCTAAAAGCCAACTCCCACACACTGAAAATCGAGGGGGATTTTCAGCCAGGGGAGAAAATCTAATTAGTGACAGTTAGCATTAATATCCATCAGGCACGTCCCGGTGAGACTCCAGACTTGATGCTGGGTTCTAATGGTGTGTGAGCTCTGAGCGTACCAGAATTAAGTATTTTGTTTGTTTGTGGTCAGTCTTAAAATAATGTGGTTCTCCACCCTGCTGCACTGGTCTCACAGACTCAGCTTTACTTTGTCGTCATGTTCACTGTAGGTACAGCTGTGTTCCTGTGTGTGTGTGTGTGTGTCTGTTTGGATGCATGTCTGTTACATAGTCCATCCACTGTACAATAAGTTATGTGTGAACTGTTGCTTTGCTTCATAATACAGATTTTGTTGTTTGTGTCACACTGCATTGTCATAATGCAGCTGGATTGTGTGTTGTAGTTTTCAACATTGACTTTATTTGTGATATTTTTCATTATAGTCAACAACAAAACAGGAGAGAGATGTATTTAGGCAAATATCATAAATAGCTACCATCTTCTTCTCAAGCACTGGTTTTAGGATAACATTAATTTGAGGTAACTTAATGCAGATTTTTTGGTCACTTGGTAGCATCACAACAATGTGCACATGCGCAGTTTCGTTGTACCCCCTGATGTGCTAGTCTATTCTATTCACCTGATAAAGCTGAATGGCTAACTTTGTTCGCAGTTTATGGAAAGTTTCAGAACGTATTTGGATGGTCACTTCTCCAATATTCACTCTCTTTTACCACTGCGTTGGTCTTTACCAACTCTTCAGGGAGTCAGGGAAACACTGAGCTGTAAAAGCCACTGCCTTAACTAGTTGCTACATTTTTCTGCTTTTTCTAGTGTTTTTGCTAACAACAGCTGCACGCTGCTTCTGGAAACAAGAGTTGCTGAAAATAAATCAAACCAGTATAGCTGCAGTCTGGAAATCCTACTACACAACAACAAATAGATATTTTTTTTGTTTTCTCATAAATTGTCTCTTCCATTGCTGAGTGAATTTCATGCTTTGTTGTTTTTTTCATAAACTTGTCATATTTCAAAACGTACATGATATTGAGAACCTGCATTGTTTGCACTATTGCCTTTTGCCATTATGCATTTTTTTGCCTGATAACTGGCTTATATTAGTAACGTTAAAGCTCTGAGAATTATACCTCATTAAACACACAGTGTCAAGAGCTTGCCTTCGTGTTATGAGCATTAAATCAGCATAGCCCTGCTCCGTACTGTTGATACAATATTCTGTGAGAGAGAAGGACAGAGTGAAGGACAGGCTGCAGGGATGCAGGAAAGCGATTGGGGTTAACAGGAATAGTGTAACTGCGTTTGGATGGCTACAACTCTGTAAAACGCGTCTGAGAATGGGGAATTTCCTGTCGGCGAGTATTTTGGGAACTCCCACATTCGGTAGCAGCTGAGTGCAAGGTCCTTTTTGATAGAGGGCTTTTTTCTTCTTTTTTTTCATTTCTTTTCTCCATTTAAAGTTTTTTTTTATGTCTAAGGAGTGCATTGTTGCCTCCTCCTTTAGCTTTTCTGTCACATATCATAAACAATCCTTTGAGATTCCCACAGTCCTAAGGCAGAGATAGGAAAAAGCTTGCTGTGTTTTTCTCTTTGTGTTTGTGTGTGCATGAGTGTGCATGTCCTTCAGAGCATTTGGCACACGGAGGGAACAGTCAGATATATTTTATTATCTTGGACAGGAGACCTTATTAAGCACATGAAGAATTAAGAAATAAAATATCTGCAACAGTTTTTAAACAGTTGTAGGTACCAGATGATTAAAAATAAAGTTGAGTACATAATGCTAATTAAAAGTTAGGAGTCATCAAATTAATGATGATGAGTTATACATCATACATATAGTTATATATATATATATAAGAAACTATAGAAACTAAACTAAAGAAACTATAGAATCATGGAAATCGAAAGGAGGGTTGGGCTGAACATCTGTTTTGAGGTTAGTGAAGGGTGAAGGAAACATGTTGTGTTGCTGTGATATATGCATGAGTGGAATCTTTGAAATATTTATAACCCAGAGTCTTTCTAACCTTTGGCTGCAGATTGGAGAAAGGGCAGAGTTCCTGAACAAGTCAGCACAGAAAAGGTAAAAATCTGCCAGATCATGTTGTCTCCCATTAACAAAGCTTTAACTTGAGCAAGCATGTAGCCTTGCAGCAGTCCTTTTTGAAGAGGAGGTGAAAGTTTAATACCCACTTCAGTGGCTACTGTCATGAACCTAAAGACACAATGTTATATGATATTCTTTGTGGGTTTTTATGTACTGTATGCTAAAATATTGCTTCTGCCCAGCAGCACAGTGAAGATGTCTCATTCTCCTATGGTGTCCAAGATAGACAACAGGCTGGAGCAGTACACCTCAGCTGCTCAGGTAAGCATTGTATTCACAATGTTGTAGCAAAGTCGCATCAATTAAAACACACACTGATTGACATTGCTATATATCAAACATCAGGTTATAACCAAGAACATAGGTACAAATCCAATAACAAGAAGGAGACAGTTATATATAGCTTCATATGAACTTTTTTATACTTTCAATATTTACTTTCAAAAAAATTGTGCACCGAACAGCAGAAAATAGAAAATCATTGTGACAGCCCTAAGGTTTTTCCTGATAAAGGACCATCTTCCTAATTCTCAGACTTTGTTGATGTAAATATCTTCATTTAAATAAGATAAGATAACACTTTATTGATCCCACGATGGGGAAATTCACTTGTCACAGCAGCAGAGTAAAACTGACATCTGAC
>JAUMHL010000016.1:6694886-6707171 GCA_032362345.1 Sandelia bainsii | reverse complement strand
CCATGGTAACGTGTTGCCTTCAGAGAAAGTCACCAAAAATGCTCTCACAATCACAGGAGATCAGAAAGATCCCAGTCAGTTCACTTCTGTCATCACCTCAGACAAGCACAAAACACAAGTTGGAGGAAGATAGACGACAAAAACTCCACAAAAAAAACAACACACAAAGAGAGGAGCTGCTGTAACAGGCTGCCACCCAACGGGCGCCATTCTAGAACTGTATGATCTCTTTAAAACAAAATCAGTTTTTTAATCCTTCTAGACTAATGTGCATTCGCACTAGGTACGAGGGCTGAGACCAGGATATCTGAAAGCAGTTTTCTCAAAAATGGTCATGAGAATGTATAAATATGTCTTAAATTTAATTCACAATGTTCTTAAGTACTTTTTTGTGGACGGTAATGTTAGTGAGCAAGACTGACTGGAAACATACCAGTACTATTGCTGCACCTGGCAATGTTACATAGATACTGTCAAATAAACTAAATGAGTTATTTTTTATTCATTATTCCATCCATTCATCCATTTAAATGTCTTAATTAATTATATTAATAAATATTGTTATATACAGCTGAGAAGGACTGACAGGTAATTGATATAAATGAATACATCTATAGTATAACACTACATTTTACAGGTCAGTAATCTTCTAAGAAGTTTTCTTACTAATTTTAGCTAAAGTAATGAGGGATTTTTGGTACACTCTAATTTATTTTAAGATAAGCTGGCACAACCTTAATAATTTTATTCATAACAAAGCAGGTGAGCTGAACATGCAAAATGCACCAAACTAGATGTTTCTTTCTATAAAAAAAAGAAATTATTAGGAAATATTGGACCTGGAAAACAAATTGTCACCAGCAATTTCACATATGCATTTACAATTTACATTTAAATAACATGAGGATAGTTTGCTCATTTGAAATGGGATTTGAGACATAAAGATACAAATCTACAAAACCCTGAATTCAAATACATAAAAAAATCCCCAAAATCTATTTCCTTTGCTGATTCCAGCCTTAACCTTCCAAAAATCAGATTTTGGAAGCCATTCTGGATCTAAACTAGCTCAGAAGTTCACACATAGGCTGTTAAAGGCTCACTTATGCTACTTCTTCCTAGGTCCCCCAGCATATTTCTCTGTTGTTTGAATACCCAAAACAACACAGTAATAATTCTCAATGCACTTTGAAGCCATATCAAAGATGCTGTAGGAATTTGTCGCTGTTATTATTAGCAAGCTTGTGGCGTTTTTATAAAAAGACAAGTATCTGGGCTTTGATCAGAACAGACATCCTCTGCTATTCACCAGTTTAAACCTACTGCCTTGTCCCCACAGAGAGAGAACAAGGAGTCTCGATCCCCTCGCTCCGGAGCAGTGGATCTGCCCGTGGTCACCGACAGCATACGAAGCATCAAGAGCATGTGGGAGAAAGGCAACGTGTTCAGCTCGCCTGGAAGTGGCGGAAGCACATTCAAGGTAAAAGACGAGGTGGTGGAGGATGTAAGAAAGTGGATGACAGACATAGAGAGAGGAAAGAACTCATATCACTGGCACTTCCTGCGTGGCTTTGTTGTCAATGACGACAAGGCTTAACCTGACCTTTGACCCTGTCCAAACAGGAAGCAGCTGTGATAAAGACAGGCGTGGCAGGCCGCATCAACGATTGGCTGAATAAAACCCCGGAGAGTGGAAAAACTGCAGGAGGAAGGCCAACGGTAGGTCTCCGTTATAGCAACTCCTGGCACTGCTGCGAGCAAGTGCAGTACATGTCCTGTACAGCTGAAGACCCTGCAGAGAAATGCATAAAAGAACAACTATGTGGCAGAGCCAGCTGTGTTGTGGTGTCACATCCAGGCACCAATCAAGCTTTAGCAACGTTTGAATCGCACTCTGACAGCAGGCGAGCTGTAATTATTATTATTATTATTGTCATTATTATTACTATTATGAAATTACACTATATTATTATAAGATTATTTATTTATAGTCTTGTGTCAAACCAACGTAATCCCTATGAAGCAAATTAACTGAGTTTGGGAGTAAATAATTGATTTTTTTTAAGTAGTTGAGAAATACTTTGTAAGTCTGCTGTGCTTTACTAATCTCTCAGCCCTGCAGAATTATTATCATAAAGTCACATTTGCTGCTGGTTGTCTTATGCACTGTAGATGTTTTATAATTATTTTCAAATTGGCTGCCCTTGTCCTTGTTTGTGAAATATGACATCTCTGGCACCACCTACTGGTTTTTAATCATAATAACTTGTGCTTGTTACTGTCCACTCTTCATTTGTTATAATATAGTGTTATAATATAATACAGTGCATGTGGATGTTTAGACTTGGCATTAGTTTCTTATACAGTGTCACTTAAGCATTTTATCATAAGCTTTACCAGCAGACGCAAAAAAAGAAGCAGTGCGCAAATGTGATGGGTTTGGCACTTGTATATGGAAACATGCCTCTTTACACTACTACCTAGAGCATATTTCACCTAAATATTTATGTTAAAGATTTTTATGCTACAGATTATGGCGTGTGCTAGAACATAGAGCAGGAGAGACTTAAGATATGAAAGTTTACTGGAACTATTTGCCATATAATGTTTCTATCCAGTTCACCAATATCAAAAAGCCTGCCCTAAATTTTACTTTGTATTGTGATTGAGTGTCTTGAAAGTGAATTGCGTCAGGCTCATAGTGAGAGTGCTATTTTCCACTTCTGCTAGACAAGCACCTGTCTGCTTGATAGTGTCTGTGGGCCTTTGCTCTCATTCCTTGAGCTCTCCATCATTCCTCTCACTTGCCACAGTATGACGACTACATTCATATTGACCTACTAATGCTGAGCACTGCTCATATGTTGCTTTTTCTTTGCCTCTTGTTTTCACTTTCTCTGATAGGACCTGAAACCTGTTGACGTCACCAACAAGAGGAGTCTATGGGAAAACAAAGGCGCCTCTACAACTAAGGTAGCTGTTGATAAAAAATTCATTGTGTAGCATTGGGGAGGAAAGATGTGTTGGGTGAGCAGAGTATCAGTATCAACCATAAAGTAAAATCCATGTGTGAACTACACATTTGGAGTTTCTCCAGATAAAGCTTTAGGTTTGCCAGGTTGCGTTGTGGTCTTGGAAGCACCATGATTCATTTTGTTTAAAAGATGGAAATATTCAAATAATCTCATGATATTTTGACCCTGGTGAGCACTGGGAGTAACAACTGCTTGTATTTGTTTTGTTTTAAAGAACTCTGATAGCTAGTTGACCTCACCATAAAATCTGGAATAAGCCTGGAGAGGTAAAAGAATAATTGTTCCACATTTCTTCAAAGCGCTTATCATACAGTGACCTCACATTCTGCTGTCACGCTGTCAACTTTCTGCTCTCTGGTCTTGACAAAGCTGTGCTCTGTTCTGCTGTGGTTGGACACTGCTGCATATTGCAATGATAATGACAACACATATAGAAGCAATTCTGTCCAAAATGAGACATTTATAATCTGACAAATGTTTATCATTTACGTTTTTAACCCTCATAGCTCCTTCACACACAAAGCCACAGGATGCAGGCTCATGCATTATATAATAAATATTGAGCAATAAACATTAATTGATTTCCAAAATGCACACAGGCATTTGGAATCAAAGTCCACACTTGTAAAGCGCTTTTGCCAATTGTTAGTCAAAGTGCTGTAAAATAAAAGGAACAGAGTGAACGTATCAGAGCTAGAGTAAAGCCAGTTTTAAAGAAGGATTACACTATTGACTCTATTAACACCTATAACTTGTTAAAGCCAACTCAACAAAATCCAGAAGATTACAGTTCAGTGTAAATTCAGTGTTGGAAAAACCTTTAACAGTGAGCCTGTTGTCCAGCTGCGGGCTGAACGTTTTTCACAAATGGCTGTATCACATCATTGCTCCTTCTGAGAACCACAAATCACTACTCTGAGTCCAGCTTCACTTAACTTTTTATTGCCCTAATGGAGAAACTGTTTACAGAATTCCTTACAAGTAAGAGGCTGCCGAGCTGCGTAATGGCAGTTTGACAGTACTGAATCACTGTTATGACTTCACATTGTGTCTGGCTAAACCTAATGTGAATAAATCATAATCTTTATGGGTACACATAGATAGAACTGTGTTTGTATAGCAGCTTAGTAGAAGTAGAACTCCACCTTTTGAAAGAGACGGTGACACGGATGTCCTACCTACACACTTGCTTTCCTATAAACTTTCCTTCCTTCCTTCCTTCCTTCCTACCCCCGTAGTCTCATGTTCCTGCAGCCAACAGCTGCAGTGCAGGCAGGAGGCCGTGGTACAGTGAGTAGTGGGGCTGCTTGCTCAGGCAGTGGTCTGCATTGACGTAAGAAGTACCCTGGACAGGAAAAGGTAGCGGTTAGAAAGCTTGTCATTAGCTAACCGTGCTATGCTGTGATGTCACACGGGGCAAATGATCAGGATCCTGAATGTTGAGGGCCATCTGGTAAGGTTCAAGAAATATTCAGATCAGAAATAAGCATTTGCTGATTTGACTGGAAGCCTTGCAGGCATGCTTTGCTTCATTGCTGCCTCTGTCTGCGTCTTTGCCGCTTTTTTACCTTCCTGTCTTCATGTGTTGCAGGTGGCAGGCAGAGGGGAGACCAAATCAGTAGCCAACGGTGAGTTTTTACAAGGTAACAGAAAGGTAGCAGCTTGTAACTGCAGAGTTTGTGTTTAATGCATGCACACTGCAGTTGTAGGGTGAACTTATGGCTCCAAAATAACCAACTTTTCAGAACCTCTGTATCCCCACCTTGACTTGGGTTTTGCCACAGCAATACTAGTTTTCTAGTTGGTTTCAGAAACCAGAAGACTGAATTTCCTCCAACCACAGAGAAACACAAGACATGGAAATTACACAAATTACTTGCAATGTTTTAATCTGACAATAACATTATGTGTTTATAAGCATGTTAGAAGCCAACTTCCTGATAATTCCTACAGTCATGCAGTATTTTGATGTTTGATTTGATTGACTTGACACAATCAAGATGTGCTCTTTAAATTGGTGGCTGTGATTCCTCCATGGTTTATACTATATTTTTGACAAGATCCTTAAATTAAAGCTGAGAATCTATACTTAAAGTACATATTGATTGTTTAATATCAAATCCACTGTGCTGGTGTCCAGAGTCAGAAGGATGTTACTGTACATATACTGTAGCTGTGAATCTAACTGTAGTTGCAAAGCAATTTTCTTATTGTTGTCAGCCAGTTTTTTCTTGTGGAATTTAAACTACTAGTTGAAGTGAGCAAAAAGTGAACAGTTCTTCACTGGCATCCTGTCAACAAACATTCTCAGTTGTTTTTGTTAAGACAAATGCCCAGGAATTTAATCAGGAACTGAAGGTGTGACCTTTTCATTAAGGTTGTCACCCTGACACTGGCTCTTTAAACTTATATGACACCATGTGTCCAGTAACTGACCCTATCATATCCTATCATGCTGTCTTTTCAGCTTTTCATTTGGCCTTTTGCTCCGCAGTGTTTCAGGATGCCACTTAAACATTGCTTACTATTTTAAAATCAGATCTGAGTGCAGCCTCCTCCTCCTTTTGTTTCCTCCAGTGTCCACAAGAGAGGTTTACGTGTCTGTTGAATATGTTGCTTTACAAGCCCCCCCCCACTGATTTCAGCTCTGTGAGTCCAGCAGGCACCTCGACACCACTCAACCCTTTCAGCTTTTCCACTAATGTGCACGTCCACTTCTGCTGCTCAGACCACAGTCTTGCCTCTCAGAGTGCTAGAGGCAATGTTCCTGCCAAGCTGGTTTGTCACATTAATAGCTGGTATGTTGGAGATTAGCACACCATCACAGTCTGACTCAGAGGATGACAGAGGCTTTGTATAGATTTTGTATTTCTCACCAGCAGTTGGCTGCAGGAACTTACAGTTATTTGACACCACACTGGACCACATACAGGTCAGCAGCCGCACTCTCTCCACATGCCTGGCTCTGATAGAGAGCTTCCAAAATAAGGTTTAACAAAATGTGGGTGGAAAAGTAAAGTAACACTCACTGAATTTATTCATTTAGAACAGTAAGTAAGAAAAATGTTAAGCCTCTTAATAGCAGTTTGGGAAAAGTAATTTATGAAAACTATTGATTGATTTATGCTCATCAGTTTATGTCTATGTAAGATGTCATAGCAATCTATTGAATAGTTATTATTTCAGTCAGTCAGAAAGCAATTTTTTGACCAGTCAGCCATCAGATCAGTGTTGCCATCCATAAAGCTAGGCAGCTGCAGTGGCTGAAAACATGTATAAATGTAACATTTGTCCCAATAGTTTTCAGAAGGGATATTTACAAGTCTGATTTGGGGTTTATATTTTTTCTTCAGAAGCAAGAAGTCAAATTTTAACCATAGTTTGAATGGAGCCTGGATGAAGCTCAAAGACAATTTTGTCAATGGTCTACCAATCTAACTGGAACAAACAAACATTAATGCAGTAAAAGAATTGAGGATCTAACTTATGAGGAGAAGAGTTTTTTTCTGTTCTTGTGAGTCACAGTTTTGCTGGAGCCAGCATTGTATAGCATTTAAACTGCACGTTGGCTGCAGTTGACTGTAAGATTTCAACACTACACTGTAGTGTCTGCTTGGTTTGACCCTTTGTGTCAGAAGGTCAGAGTCATTAACCCCTGCCTGTCTGCAGGTTTGTAGTAAAGCCACTGATAGACTTGTTTTGTGTCTTTCACCAGGTATGGGGCACTAATGTCTCAAAGGAACCACTAAGCCCGGGGACCACGACAATCCAAGACTCTTCCTTGACTTTGTCTTAAGAACCAAATAGAAACCACACTCCCATGAGGGACCCCAAGAAAACAGAGGGACACGACAGACGCTGTCCAAGCACTGTACTGAAACAAGATTTTATTTTGTACGGTTGCCACATATAGTGCCTTTGCACAATGATTTTTTTGCTTTCTCAATGAAACAAGATGCTGTGAAATTTGGACATTTGTAATTACTGTTACTAATTACTTTATACAATCCTGCCAGGAAGAAAAAACGAATTAAATTTAGATGTATCTGATGTACTCCATGCCGACAGTTTTAATAGAGAGTAGATGAGTTATGTTTCCACATTCCAAAGAGATGGGCGAAATCAGTTCTGTCCCTCATATAGATCATTTTCCATCTCTTTTTATTTATATTTAAAGCAAAAGCTTCACACATTATTGTTTTATTCGACATTCACCAGTTCAGGATAGAAATATAAGCACTTCTAGAATTTAGCCAATTTCACTTTTATTATCTCGTACCAATAGTGCAGCAATGGTCTGACTTAGCACATGTGATGTTTTGGATATGACCTATTATACTGTCGTATCATATATAACATCTGTATACTCATAACAAAAGGTATTTTTGCTTTTTTGTATCCAAAAACTATTCACCAACAGGCAGTTCAGTTTGGAGGCGATACGAGTATTGTTATGAATTTTATTATCCTTTGTCATTTTATTTATGTTTTAATGTTTTTTGTGCTTTTCTATTTCTAGCTGTTTTGTACCTGTTTGATCACTTTTAAAATCTTCAGACATTCCTCTTAAAAAGCAGGTGCACAAAGGTGCCTTTGTCGCTTAAAAGCTTTTTGGTTTTACATCGGAAATCAGTGAACCAGCATTTTTTTTTTTAAATCTACCTTTAAGTTCTTTTTAGCCTCTATGCACATTATTACGCTCAGTGATCATTTTCTAATTTAAGGCATACAAATTGAAATCAAGCTGCCTAAGTATATAGCAGAATACTAGTACAGTGCTAGGATATTTACCACTATGTAATTCTTCTGGCCTTAAGATTGCAATGACAACATTCATGACAGCTGAGGCACAGTACATAAAAGCCTCAAAGCAACTTAGTATGATAGTAAGACTTGTGATTTCCATGTTTGTTGTTCACTGACATAGCCTTAAGTAGCACATTCCCTTTCAGTAGTTAGGCACAAGCTTTGATAAGAATGTGACGGTTTGCCAGGGCATTAAATTGATCTGTGTTTCTGCTCAAAAATCTGACAATCACATTCCATGGCTCCTAAAAAGAGCAGGGGGGCTTGACCAAAATATTTTAATAGTATTTCATAATGCCATTTTTGTGTTTGTTTCCTATTACAACCTTGTGTCCATTTTTTTTATGAACCGTTTTGTTTTCATGTTTAACCAGACACTTGTTGTTTGTGTAGCGCTAAACCTATGCAAAGCACGCTACCTGTAGTCTCTCTAAGCACTTCCAATGTCATACATGTGGGCAGTTTCCAACTGGATGGATGTGTTAAACATTGTACCCTTGACTCAACAACAGCAATAAAGACATTGAGGTAATCCACATTGTTCATTTTTCTTCCGTAACTCCACTGCTACTGTTGACCATACTGTGTATACCCATTGTACCACAAACTGTTGAAACAAGTCAGTTAATCAATTAGTTGATATTAAGCCCTGAAACTGACAAAATGTAGTAAAAGGCTATAATAACAAGAATAATGATGATGATGCTTTTTAAAGAAGCATAAAGTTTTGTAACTTTCCTTTAATCTCCAGCCAAACGTGTTTTCTAGACTAGTGGAAAATGGGTGAAATAGTAAAAAAAAAAAAAAGTCATCCTGCAAACGTTTTCTGACTTACTCGTGTTTTCCTTTTAGAGAGAGCAACAGCCAGATGAATTTGGGCCTACTCTACTGCATATTCAGGACAAAATGATGCCTCAATGTGCGCAGGCGCGAGCCTTGCAGCAGGCTGTTTCGCAGTCTCTCTCTTTGTGATGTCCTTTCTTTAACTTATTTTTATTTTTTCGGTCTTTTCAGTAACTAGTTTAGTTAATTAAGTTCTGCCCTCTTAAATCATGTTGTGCGAGAGAGTTTTTATTGAATAATTTCCCTCTGGGATTAATAAAGTTTTTTTAATCTTGACTCTTGAATCTAAACGTCTGAAACTCGGAATGTCCCACACAGCTGTGGGCTTTTGAACGCACCACGGTGCACCTGAAGTTGATGAAGTGAGCATGTGTTTGACGAAAAATACTCTGCTAAAATAACGGTTTAAATATCGCCTGGTGACCAAGAAATGTAAGTTAACTTGTCCTTCAAATGCAAACATACATGTTGTTTGCTAACGAGCTTGATTTTTGACAAGTTAACCACCTACAGGGTTATTGTTTTCAACGCTAGTTTTCTAAACAACATACCAATCATGTTAATTGGCTAGCTAGCAAAGTTATTTGTTCCCTCAGGTGGATTTGTTTACTTGCGTGTTTCAGGTGTGTGTTTTTTGTGTTTAAATAGTTGGAGCTTAATGAATATGATTCATATGACTGCGTTTGTGTGTGCGCGCATCTGGTCTTAATTTTAAATCAGATTTAGTCTTGTTAATATTTATTGTGGCCTAAACTTTGAATCCACAGTGTATGAAATGTGCATGCATTGTTAATCTGCTGCTGTGTGTATCTTAGATAGTCGAGAAACTTCAAATGAGGTTTTTCAGCCTGTTTCGCAGTGAAGGGGAAGGTTAAATTTTTGATGCATTTAATTTTATGAAAGAGTGTTAGACATCCCAGTGAAAGCCTTACATCCGCTTCACCCCACTTTCACATATGTCAAACCTTTACTTTATCTATGAACACTGACTTTGAAGTTGATTGGTTTTTAAACCAGGTCTAAATCAAAGAGCAGGACACAAATACAATAAAGGTTTTATTAATCTGAAAGTTAGATGTAGTCTTATTGATGTCAGGGTGCTGAAAATGCAGTAAAATCTAAAATAAAGGTTTCACGAATCTGAAAGTAGGTTTTACACAGGGACAAGGATTTAACCAGCATATTTACTGCTGTTTCACAATATTAATGGATCAAAAGGAAAAATAATTTGCTGCTGTGTTATATTGTTACTGTTGTCATTTAACTGCCGAGGCAGATGTTGCAAACCTCAGCATCATGTTGTTCTGATCAGGCTACTACAGTTGTTGCAGTAATAAGTTGTGATTCAAAAGAAAAATGGGTTTAAGTTAAGTGTTGTCCTCTAAAAACAGAGATGTGGATTAACACACAGTGCTGGGTAAGTACTTTGAAGGTTTAAAGAAATTTATGAGTTTCAGTAAATAGAAAAGTCAAATCGATATATGGTGTGACCACCCTTTAAATCAGCCAAATTATAATGGGCATTTTTGCTATTTTGAAATATGTATAATGAGTAAACATTGTAATAATTGATCATAAAAGCATTCAACATATGAATAAATCATGAAAACAATAGTTGCAGCCCTAGTAGCATTAACATGTCTAAAAACAGTTGTAATATTTGCAAAATATTTTTTTTTTTTAGGAAACATTGGAGGACATGGTCATTTTCAAATCCTGTGCTGCCTTCAGATGCTGTCAGAAATTATGTAATAATTAAATGTGAACTGGAATGTCAGATTTTCTATACGGTCTGACCTGCATGAACGACTGATTTCAAAATTAAGTTCAGGCTACTTTACATTTTACAGCTCTGTTGCTGTTTCTTAGAATCAAAAGAGCAAAAAACTGAATAAGATCAGTTTTACCTTCAGCCTAAAAGTACTTTGAAGTGTTTATATCCAGTCCTGGAAACAAATGAAGCAGATTATGAGGAGCTCTTGAAAGCAGCATCCCTCTCCAGGTGTAACATCTTTCTGCCTCCAACAATAGAACTGATAACCCCAGCCAGTCATGGAAAAGATATGTGGTCACACGACAGACGAGGCTGTATTAGGTTGGAGGGGATGATTGAACTTCTCTGTCTGGATGTGAAAGAAAAGGACCCAAACCTGCTGCTAAACCCATCTCTTCCTCAGGACATACAGGAGGTAAGAGCATGACCATGACCTCTGGCTGCATAACAGCTGAAACATCTTGCATTGTGTTTAAATGCGTAGAGAAACACACTTTTGCGATTTTAATGAAAATGAATCAAATCTTGACAAATTTGACACAAACATTAGAGCAGTGCTGAATTAAATACTCAAAACTCCCTCAGCATGATCTAATAACTAGCAGTTACTCGTACAAATCCACAAATGCTGAATTCAATTGGTTCAGACATTGCTGAGTAGACTGTTGGGCATGTAGTGATGGCTTTTCTTTGATGTATTCTGATCTGAGCAGTGCATATGCTGGCGGGGAAGGTGCTAAGCTTGCCCCTGAGACTACCGTGTCGGTAGCATGCTTTGGGCTTTGACTTAATGCTGCTTAATGCCAAAACCAGCACCCGCAACATTCTTGCCACTGTCAGGCTGTGTGTTGTTCCACAGATACAGCCAGACAGGGACTGGCCACATGCATTCAAGAAAAAACACGTTTAATACCCGAGCCATGACAGCTCTCTTACACTGAGAATCCTTTTTGGGTTTTCAACCAGACATTATTTGTCTGTTTCTCCTTTTCTGACTCTTTCTCGTTGTCTTCTCTTCAAAATTCGCTTTTCTGCTGCTCAGTCTGATGCTACAGTAACGACTACACTGGAACTCCCAGTACCAAATTATGTTTGAATTTTGATGTTACTGAATTTAAACAAAACCATGACTACTAACAGTAACCATATACAGGAAAGGTGTAAACATGGTAGAGACTAAATGTGCAGCTGGCCCTCTGAAACGACTTGGAAAGAAAGAGCAGGACCATAGCCAGGTAGGAGGAGGACGGATGGTGGAACAGGGATGAGGAGCTATTTTTATTTATCCGAACATAACACATTCAACATGGTTATCAAATATCTCCCTAATATTATCACAAAAACCTGTTTTCGTGGTGAGAAATATGTTTAAAAACTAAGGCAAACTCCTTATTAGAAGAAAGAGACGTGAGAAACATGTTTCTCAACCAGCAGCTGGTCGAGCCGCAATAACAGAAATAGCCTGTATGAATATGGGTCCAAGATTTTACTGCGAGGTGAGTCAAACCCATTGTCTGGAGGAGTAGCTCCACACCTGTTCAAAAGCACACTGTTATTCTTAAAAATGGAGCCTCTATCTCCTCCATGGCTCAGCCCTACTGACACCAGTGTTTATGACCTGGTGATTCATACAAGGTCCAAATGAATGTTGTGCACAGTCATATTCTGATATATGATATGATCCGTGTAACCTTGACCCCATAAAGACTAGATCAACTGCACCTTTTTTTATAAAAATGCATTACTTAACTTACACTACTCACAAAAAGTTAGGGATATTTGGCTTTTGGGTGAAATTTATGGAAAATGTAAAAAGTTCACACTACA
>JAUMHL010000016.1:6673550-6688788 GCA_032362345.1 Sandelia bainsii | reverse complement strand
GAACCACAAGTAGACCAGCAGTCTGAGAGCGAAGTGCTCTGCTGGGATAATAGGGTTCTATGAGGTCTTTAAGATATGATAAGTCGAAGGAGCTGTGGCAGTGGCTCATGATGCTGGAGGCTGAAAAGTTTGACCTCACTGAGAAACTGAAGAGGCAGAAATATGAAGTAAGTACTTTGCAGCGAGGTGTTCATGTGCTGAATAGTCTGTGAAATTGCGTAAGTTCAAACCATTTTCTCCAAAATTTTAGAGAGCCTGTCTACTATAGTGTTAAAAGTTAAACCAGTCTGGTTAGCAGGGCATGATATATGGCAATAATTCCTCCCATGATAACAATTTGTCACATTGCGATAATGACAACAAAGCTGCATGATGATGCGTTTCCATACACACCAAAACATCGCCACGAGGCGCGAGGTTGCCATCATTTCACCCTCACAATAAGCCTCTTGCACAGACAAGCTTCAATGTTGTGGCCCGACTGACATCAACTACCCCCCAGCTGAACACTGACCCTGTGGCCCCCTCTCTATTGGTTAGAAAACATTTTTAAATTAATAGTTTAGACATTTGGGGCTATAATCTGTGCTCTTGCTAAACTAGATGAGAAGATGCACCGTAAACATGAAGCATGTTTGGCTTGGCTTGGCTTAGCTTAGCTTAACTTAGCAAAAACTAGAAATGGAGAAACACTCAGCTGTTTATGTCCAAAAAAACGACAGCTGCATATTTCTGTTCATGAGTTTATGAGTTCACTAAACCTAACTCTTGGCACCAAAGAGAATTTATTTACCAAAATATTTTTCAATTCCTTTATAGTCCTTGCTTGTAAAATTTTAGGATGTACTTTTTAGTGTTTTTTTTATTTTTATAAAAACAAATCACATTCTCTCCAAAATGTTTAGAATTTAACTACCTTTATGTACTTAAAATGTAGATCATGAGATAAAATAATGATGAACATTAGAAATAAATGGTGCATTGCCTCCAGCCTGGAATAGCCACAGAATACAAAAGCAGAAATTGTACGTACTTTGCATCTAATGCGAGGATGTCCTGCTTAAAATGAATGTGACTTGACTTCCATTTCCACACCTGAATCAATGAAGAGCAGAAGTTGTGGGTAACTCTTAATGAGGAGTCGAGCCTTTTGGTTGCACTGTAGTTTTGTTGTCTGTGTGTTGGAAGGTCAGAAAGTGAGTCTCATGCAGTAGGAACAAACCCGACCATCCACACATTGGCTGAGTCACTTCTTGATAAAGAAGCTTGCATAGGCTGCCACGGGGCTGTAGTTAATCCAGTGAGAGAAGTCCCAAAGGTGACATGTTCTATTGCTACAACTAGTCAGTATCTATCATTTAAGTATGTAATTTAAAGCAATCAGTAGAAGAAGTCATTAATTTTGGGAAATAATTTGCTTTCTTGCCAAGAATTACACAAGAAGCTCTACTATAGCACTTCCACATCTGTCTGTTAAATGTAAAGCTTTTGCAGTCTCAGTAAACTTAGCAAAGGTGACAAAATCCACATAATGCAAACAAGATATAACGTGTATATTTCTGAGCTTCATGCAGCATTCATGCAATATACATAGGATGATAAAACGTATTGTTACCCCTGCTGCTAGCACTGTAGTCACACCAGGAAAAACTGCTTAAATTAAATTCTTTCCCTAAAATTCCCAGTTTGAAATTTCAACTTTTAATTAACTATGGTCTGAAAAAGATGTGACCACTGCATTAGCTCTGATGGTAGGTAGACTGAAAGACAAACTCTCTGTGGGCTTGCTGTTTCCCTGTTATGTTAAGTTGGTTAATTGACTGCTGGATGTAGCTTCATATTGGATGGAGGTGATGGTATCAGTCTTCTCAAAAAATGTCTTTGTTACAGTACCAATGTGTAAAATCAAATTTAAAATAAGACTCGGTATATAATTACAGGTGACACATTTTCTTTACAGCTCTTACAGTTAGAATTTGAACTCTTTCATTTTGACTTCTCACGGTGCAAACATAATGGAGAGGTCCTAATAAACATTGCAGCACTATGCTTCTGTAGCCTTCCCTTTAGGATTTAGTTGATTGATAGTCCACATCTGCAGATGAAATTATTTGGATCTCAGGTGACGATATCTTTCCTGCCAAGCTCGTCTTATGAACCCTAAGGTTCACTGTTTGACCCAGCTGGTGTCTGCTATTGTTTGTGTGTTTAACCTCCATGTTTCTCCCCCACAGATTAATCTGCTGCAGGCTCGAATTCAGATCCACCAGAGGTAAGTGAATTTGATTCACACCTGAGATTTATTTTGGGAAGTGTGTGTGCGCGCATGTACTATTCACTTACTCTTCTATCATCTTGTTCTGGTTTTTACTCTGTTCTCTTTTAAATGATGTAGCAACTTTTCTCTACTCATCCATTACTCAACATCCCTCTTCAAGTCTTCATCCAGGCCGCTTGAAAACACTGCGGTTGTGATCCACAGCCATATTTAAGCTTTGGTGTAGTTGAAATAGAGAAGCTGTGGTGGTTTGAAGGAACATCTCAAAGTTTAAGACAGAAAGACGACGAGAAGTGTTTGTCTTTACACTGTTTTCAAGTCAAATATTTGCTACGTAAAACTGTGGCTGTATCAGGTCTTATGGGCAAAGGTTCAGGAGAAGAGAACAAAGGCTGCGAAACAGAAGTAAAGCTACTGTTGCGAGGAGGCAATTTTCATTTGCCAGCTGTGTCCTGTGTGAACGTGAGCTTTGTCCTCTTTTAATAAGCACAATCCTTTGGTACTGCTCTTCTATCTCATCTCTCCAGTTCACTCTCTATGTTCCACTTCTAGAAAAATCATTCTATATGTACTGTATGTAATAGAGGACAGGGTAGCAACCAAAATCAATTTTAGGCCAACCTATTTACATAAATGAGTTGGCCAAAACAATAGAAACACCTGCTACGTTAAAGCATTCTAGTTCAACTCCACCACTCACCATCAATAATAAACATAGAATTATCACCTCACAGCTTCAACAAAAATTGAGAAATTATAACCCTATAAAATTAGGATTCATAGAGTTGCTGTATTGGATTGCACAAGTGTAACTACTGAAGTGGCGTTTGAGTGCATCTGTACAGCAGATTTCTTTTGTCTGGCAAAAAATATTGTAAAAACATGCTTTGATTCTTCAAAAATAATATCAGCAAGAAAAATACTTTCAACCTTACTTTGAGGAATATGTGCATAATTTTCTACAAACCATGTTTCTTGTTAAGAAGCCAAACACCTCAAATGTTAAACTGCTGTACAAGAACTTGTAGTAGTAGTCAAATTTAAATTTTATGGAAACTGTATGGAATTGACAGTCAAAAGTAAATAAGAGATAAGTACAGACACAGTTGTGTAACCACAAATGCTGGTTCATCCCATTTATCTGTATTCATTCAAGGTTATTTACATCTTAATTTCAAACCACCTGCCTCTAGTATCCAATTACCCAGCCCTGTTGGGGGCAACAAAACAATGCACTGAAAATGTGAACTTATGCAAACATACTGAACTTTGAAATTGTTTCCGCAAGGCCAAAGGCAGACTGAGATAGACGGAAACAGAGGTTCTCCAAGGAAGTGCGTTAAAACAAGCCGTACTGTTGAAGTCACTGACATCGATGTTCACTTCAAAGACACAGCTCTTCAAAGCCTGGTTGTAGACAAATGCTTTGTGGTTTTAATTTAAAATCAGGTCATCTCAGAAATCAGGGATTGTTTTCTTTTTTCTCCAATTCACACTGTCCCCACAAATTAAAATACTTCTATTTATTCTTTTGAGAACCATACACAGAACCACAGTGCACCATAAATTTCACATATAGGCAGCAATATGTAAACATAATTAAATAAGTTCCTGCAGCACGCTGCAACAGTGCTCTTAACGTTATCCACACACTTAAATACATGAATAAATAAAGATTGTGATGGCAATACAGTGTGGTGACAACAGTGCAAAAAAAATAAAGTAATGAGTATGATCACAGGCTAGAGGAGTAACATTTGCTGAAAGTCAGGAGCAACATGTGTTAATTTTGAGAACCAGTTACACTACAGTTTCTGTGACTGCATGGTGTCTGATACATGACAGCAACTCTTTAATGGAGGTTGTAAATGAGGGGCTGAGTAAAATTTGATTTCTTCCTATGCTAGAGACAAATCATTTTCTAGGATGCTTTGTGGTGTAACCAAAACTTTCATTTCCACCTGACACAGAAGTGCATTTGTTTACTGGTTACTCAGTATGAAAAAGTACTTTGCCTTTTGCTGCCCTGTTGAGTCCCTGTGCTGTGAGTGGCAATTACAGTTTCTAAAATCTTACCTGGAACATTAGCTAACAGAGGCAGTGCATTTTCATACTCTACACAACACCAGACATTTTAAATAAAAGTTCAGTTAACTTACATTTCTTTCAGGTAGCTTGTAAGCCAATATGATGCCTACTGTACATCTGAGCAGGGATTAGAACAGTATTTTCATGGTTGCAAATCCAAAACGTCAATGGCATCAGTTCTTTGGACATGATGATAAAAGTTTAGCTCCCTTTGTTGGTTTTTCACCACAGATGTGTTTCCCTGATCTCGGCGATCACCTGGCTGGCTTTCTGCAACGCCTGTGGATAAAAACACTGATGATGAAGTGGCTTTAATCCATCAGGGAACACTTTATTCTACAAGGTGGGAGTATGCTACCTGTAGCATGTCGGCAGCCTCTTTGCGCCGCTGGGCCATGTCCTCCGACTCAGTCAGCAGATCATTGAGGAGGCCAGATTTATACAGCTGTCCAACAAGCTCGCTCTGGAGGCTGTCCTTCACATGGTTGACCAGGAAGTGCATCACTGCCTTCGGCACACTGCAGTGGAGAGCGGAGAGAAGAAACAGATGGATGAGAACAAGGCGGTTAGGTAGCCTGGTGATTGTGCTGTCCCGCCGATGGAGGGATTGGAATTTGACCCACCAGGTGGCCGAGCCTGTTGAAGTATCAAGTTGAGTTAAATGAGATATTTAACCCTACTGAGCACTAACAAACTACTAACAATATGGTAAAAACATCCACTGTTGTAGGATGGAGAAGAGGATCAGATTATGTTAAATCACATAAAACAAATGTTAACTGATATTACAGCAGGTCATATGCAGATTCTTACTTTTCAGCCATAAAACTCCCTCTAGTAAGGTGGCATTTTTAAGGCTGGTGATATTTGTAACAGCAATATTTTAGTACATTTTTATCTATTGAGTTCTACTGACAAACCTTTACACCCACATATATAGTTTCATCTTTTAAAATTGCTCAGTAATTTTCTTTTAGTTTAACAATTGTTTCTAAAACACAAAGAAATAGGGCACGTGCTGGGAACAGACGCAACTTGTTTGTTGTTTTGGGGTTTTGTTGTGGCATTTGTTGACAAAACAAATCACTTAAGAGGAGCTGGAAGGCCTACCTGTCCTGGATATTCTTGCGAACAATTAGGAAGTAGGACTTGATGAGCCGCTCAATGACCTCACAGTCCCGCTGTTCACGAGATGATAGCTTCCGGGCAACTGGCACAGGCTTGCAAAAAAAGGGGAGAGAGTATTTTAATCAAGTGTTCACTGCTAAATACAGACATGTTCATAATAGGGCGATTGTTCAGTCACCACATCAAGCAGGTTGACGGCTCCTTTAAGGGGGCTTCCAGGTCCAGAGCCTGGGGCTTCCTCTCCTTTCTTCAACATCCCCCTCCAGTTTCCTGTACCATCTTGATCGACCTGGGGTCCTGGTGCTGGGGCCTGAAGAGACAAGAACAATAAAGAAAGTGTAATTATACCAGCCGACTTATTAAAACATTCCCATTCGCTTGTTATTGCAGCTCACAAAAACGGAATCTCAGAACATGTTGTGTAATAGCCTTGATGGGGTAATATGTAACAGTGCAAGTCAAACAGATTAAAAGAGCACATTAAAAGATTAGCAACATGGGCAAAGCATTTACAATTGGGTTTGAAAGGTTTTTTTTGGAGGTGACGAGTCACTGCAGTGGCTCTGTGAGGCTGTACTTGCAGTATGAACAGCAGTACTTTAAGCTAAATGCTAATGTCAGCATGCTAGTATGCTCACAATAACAATATTAAGCAGACTTAATGTTTGCCCTGTTAAACAGTTTAGTATATAATAAAAATGTATAGCTGAGGCTGAGGGGAATGTCATCTGATGGTGCCTGTGGATAAACCAACAGTTGCCCGACAGTTTTACAAAAAAAAATGTCCGCACTAGAAGAAAAGTTAGAGGATCACCAATGTCAGTAGGCTTCATCGTATGGGAGCATGAATCAAATGACCAACCAACTTTGCTATTCCTAGAGTTTGACAACTGTATATTAAAAAAAAACCCACAATTTTAAGATATTAGTTAAATATGTGCATATTTCCCAAAAGGCTTGAATAAATGGTGCACAGTGCTGCTTTTTACTGTCACACTCTCCCTATAATCTAAATACAATATACAGGCCAAACAAAGGGTTGATAGGCTGAAAAAGGAAAGAGACAGGAGATGGTATGTTCAGGGACAGGTGGATCAGCATTGGAAAAAAAAAAGATTCTGCAGAAAACACAACACTTGTTAGTGCAAGTCCACACAGGGAGAGCAAAACAAGAGCATGGCATCAACAGACAGAGATCAGAGTGCATGCCAACAGCCCATGCCCATCCATCCATCCATGCCCCACCACCAGCCCCACAGCCAGGCAGGCACAGAGCCAGCGAGCTGCATACGTGCCCACCTTGGCACTGTCCATGTCTGCTCCAGACGCAGAGGGCTCACCAGAAACCACAGTTGGGCCGGCCAGGCCTTTGCCAACAGACTAGCAGGAATATAAGAAAAAACGGAGAGCGGAAAAAGATGCACTCAGAAGAAATGTGGAAAGGAGGCTGGCAGCTGAAAGTCATTTGAGGGGAGGAAAGGAAGCTTTCTGAGAAGGTCAGAGGAGATGTGGGATAAAATTCCTCAATGGAAACTATCCGAGGCATTTGGTTGAGATCTTCATCCTGTGGTGCTATGAGTGATTAACACTGCACAAGTCCCCTTTAGACTGGGGATCCTGCAGGCACCAACCAAATATTAAAATCCATGAGCTACTGCTATTACATTTTAAAATACATTTGTTTCTCTTACCTTATCTCTAGGCACTGCAGTGGGGAGCTCTCTCATCCTGTTTCTCCTTTGCTCCTAAACAAACAAAATGTTAATAAAGTTTATGATTTTTGCAAAATAATAAATTTCAACACATTCTAATAAGGTATTTAAGATAATTTACTGAAAAACACAAAATAAATTATTCTACTTCTGAAGGAAAAGTTCAGCTAATTAAAAACATTGTTTACTGTCACAGTGTAAATCTTCTAGTTGTCATATACTTTATATATGTGTCAAACATTTTCTAACATACTGAACATATTAACCCTAAATAAAAATGTGCCATTAAGGTTTTTTTACATATGGAAGCAAAGACGAGCCAAAATAATTAGAAGCCAAATACAAATACCTCTGAATTAGTATCTGAATTTGCATTGTTTAGGTATTTTTTTCAAAATTCCAGGTCATTCAAGTAGTGCAATTTCAAAGACTTCATATTCTGTTTTATAAATTCAGATCTTCAATATTGAAAACGGTGTATTCATTTTGGTCAAATCCTTTCTAAAAATTCAAATCAGGGTGGTGCAAATTACAAGTTAGAATTCTTCATAGTGAGTTTTGAAGCTGAACTTATTTTTTTTAACATCACTGGATTTTTTTAATTAATTAATTTGAGCAACAGTTGTATTAAAATATCGGATTTGTAAAAACAAAAGATGGAAAATACTCCACTTAAATTAACATATGATTATATTAATAAAATATTTTGGCTATAAATTAGGTGGTGTTTAAATATTAGTGATCCAATTACTTAGAAATCTTTTTTTTTTATTCAATATACCAAAAGATATTAATATATAACCCCAGCTATACAAAAAAGAAAAGGTTTGTACATTTTCTCATGCTTTGAAAATATATGCATTTGGGGCACTTATTTGTGAGTACACACCTCTATATTGTTATTCATAACCCCACAGGCGTCTGCAAAGTCTGGATGTTTGGTGTTGATGTAGGCCAGCTCAATTGCAACCAAGTTATGGACCTATGATGAGGTATAGGACAATTTTCATTATCAAATCACTGCAGGTAAGGAAGGTAAACATTAAAAAAGAAATGAATGCATTAGTACCATCTCATTGGTGATGGGCAGTCTCTTCCTCAGGAGGGAGGTCACCACTTCCACAATGGCCTCATGCAGCTTAGGGAATCTCTGCAGCTCCTGCAGGACATTAACGGCATGAATATGAATGTCTGTGTGTGAGGGAAAGATAAATGCATGTGGTCCCTGCTTTGACAGAGGACATGAGACCACCTGTGTGCTGTAGTTGCTGCAGTGCTGAATGATCCTCTGCATCTCCTCGTGGACCAGCTCCACGCAGCGCAAACTGGGCTCCTCCAGGCGTTTCACCTGCTTCTTTACTAACAGCTCGAAGGAAACCTCAGGCACAAACAGGGAGGGACGAGGGCCCTGATGTAGGGAGGGGAGGGAGCTGGACGTTAGCAGTTACCCGGGGCAACGTGTGTAAAGAGGCAAAAGCAGCAAAAACAGAATTGATTGTGTCTTGCAGGAAAATGTCATGTTTTTGTTGTTTTACAATGCTCACTGACTTAAAGATGACAGGAGAAACTGCAGTGATACTCATATCTCATTTACAAGATAACACACTCACTGTGGCATTCCTTATGGCTGTTAGGATATCTATAGTGCTGAGTCCTCCCAGAGGATCCACAGACTCCAGTGTTCTGCCAAAAGTCTCATGGAAAATGTAACAAATTCTGGCTCCACCACACCTGGAAAATAGCAACAGGGAGATATTAGCTGTAATGTGAACCCTGTGGCCTCATCACCAGTATTCTTCCTTCACACAGGCTGTGCGTGCCTCAACTTAGAAGTTGTGTCATAATAAATGATGAAACCAATGCAGTTGTTTTGCTCATTTTCACTGGATCGCTGGATCAACAGCATCACCGTGTGGCCGAACAGAGGAAAGGCACTGGTACTCACAGTTCTGCCGTCTCTATATATTTGGCTGTGCCCTCGATGGTGTTGCAGTACTCGGTGGCGAACTTAGTGATGAGCTGGAGCAGGGTGGCACTCTGATCTTCAACAGGCTCTCCGTAGCTGCTGAGCAGGGACTGGTATTGGGCTGCCAGGACGTTGATCCGTGTCTTCAGCTCAGGGAGACAGTCTCGAATGTGATGCATCAGTAACCTGACATTATGACAACAAAGGGCAGAAAGTTCAGTTTTTATCCAGATATGCAAAATAACATTCTGAGCTGTGCTCAGTTAAGCTAAATGTCTATTGTCTAAATGACAGACAATAGCAATTTCTCTGGATAATTAATGCCATGTCTGCTTCTGACATAACATAATGTTGTCTATCGTTCAACTTGAAACTGTATGTCTATGTTCTCTCTGCACTGCTCTGTAATGCACTGAAATACATTTACAGAAACAAAAATTGTGAAAATGTCTGACTGATAATATAGTCTGATAATTCACAGTAATATTGGCTTGAGGCTTTGTGCTTTGTATCATTTGTCGTAGTAATATTTTTAAATTACATTTACCTGTTAAGGGTCCTGGCCAAGTATTTGGTCCCGTTTCTATTGGCGAGAGATGGATATTTCTTCTGCAGGAAAGCGTGCTCGTCCCGAATTGCATCAGCCACGGGCTTCTTATTGTTGATGTCCAATTGGCTCCTGCAAGTTCAAATTCAACGACACTGATATTTAATGCTAAATACAAATATTAACAGAAGACCATGATACATTATTTATATAAGATGAAGATTATTTTGATTTGGAGATGATTCTGCCTGACATTCATCACACTGGGCTGCATACTAAATGGAAGGTGGAACTATCATTTCATTATAACTAATAATATTAAAAAGCATCTCAGAATGTGATGACACTGATAAAGGAATATGAACACGATATATCTGACTTTAATATCAGCATTAAAATTGTATTATCATATACTCAGACTCTCTGCTGTCTTATTAAGCATTTATCTGTATTTTGAATAATGGATCATTTGACAGTATATTAAAATACAGTAAACACAATTTAATCAGACCTGTTGACTACTCCGATGAGGCCCAGTTTGACAGGTATGACTCTTCCCATCAGCACATCCATAGCGTCAGTACCAGCATCCATCAGGTCCAGCTTGGTCACCACAGCCAGAGTCCTCCTGCCTGCACAGTCACATTCATTCATGAAGATCAGCTTCACAGAAATGGCTTAATAATAGTCATTAAAGGTTGCTACATACAAAAATGAAATGATCTTAACGGTCTTTCTTCTGTCTTTCTTACCATCAGGGTCGACCTCTCGGGCCACCTTGAGGGCCTCTGAGGTGGCCATGTCTGTGTTAGCAGCCGTGACAGCCAGGATGATGCAGTTTGGGTTGGAGATGTGCTTCAGGATTAGATCTCTTATCTGAAGCTCAATGTCCTTAGGCTGATCACCCACGGGCACCTGAAAGGAAGAATGCCAATTAAAAGAAAAGACAGAGTAAGTCTCAATTTGATTCATTAGACACTGTAGTGGGGGATTTCACAAATTAACACATGTTCAACCACAGGGGAGAAACTAATGAGGCTGGAATCATAGCCTGCATGCACATGGGCTTTTACAGCACATGGCTTAGAAGCATCAAGATTGAGTAATTCCCTACAGTCTACAGATATCAAATACACAAAAGCATTGACCAGCCAGGGATTTTAACACGAGTGACCAGGCATATCTGGTCAAGCTTGGTCTTTCTGCATTTAAATGTTTTTTTAAAGAATAGTTGCAGCTTTTAAAAAAATCAAGTGCTGTATATCAAAATTGCCCACGGGTGTAACATGATCAAAGCCTCGTCGTGGGGAGTAGGAAGTATGAAGTATAGTATGTGTTACCTTTGTAATTCCTGGCAGATCCACCAGTGTGAGGTTGACAACGTGAGGAGAAAATATCTTCAGATGAATGGGTTCATCGCTGATCCCCTGCAGAGTGACAAGAACAGAAAAGCTGCGTATTTAACAGCTCACGACTGTCTCACAGAATATCATACAAAAATTAAAAACTGTGTTTTAGCAGTGCACAATCTTTGTTTCTTCATACTGGAGGTAAATTTGCAGTAGATGGTGATGATATTATTTTCATTCTCTTTTGGCTGTTTTTGACACTGCGTGTCTGACTGATATTTGTCAGAAAGCAGTGTGTGTTATGTGCATCTTAGCTAAGTGGTGCTTTTAAATACAAGGCAAAGTGAGAAAGGCTGTTCTGAAGTGTTTACAGAATCTTAGAAGACATCTCAAAGGAAAGATTTTCCACCCCACAGAGACCTTCTGGGAGTGTTCCAGGGAACATCCAGGCATGTAGGTAGCAAACAGAGGTCAGATTAGATTTCATTTTTATTGACAGTCAGGAAATTCTGCTAATCAAACTACAGCTTGGTCACAGTCTAGTTAGAGCAGGTGTATCAAAAAGGGACTGAACAAACCCAGAACAAAGCGACTTAAGCTCATGCTTGAATCAGTGAACAGTCAAGCTCAGTACCAGAGAGAGAGCTGAACTGAGAGAGATGAGTTGAAACTTCTGCACTTAAGTGAGAAAGTGGCTTTGAATGACAGTTGGTTTATTGTCAGCCTGGTTTATACGGTGTGTGGTTATGTAAATAACTCAAAGCTAAATAAGGGGAAGGCTTCTTTTAGCTTTCTAGACGCATCTCCAAACCTCATGGGTCCCAGTAGCCCTGAGCTACACGCTAAAAAAAATGTTGGAGTGATTTTCCACTGTGGCCTAAAATTTGATAAACATACTGTAGCTGAGAGGACTGCTGTGAAATTCTGTCTTTTCCGCTCAGGGCAACATCCAAACTCATTTAGTTAAATTCTCAGATTTATTTTAAAAAGTTATGTATGCTTGCATCTTACTGCGTCTTGTTTATTTTAGTTCTCTGTACATGTGTTAGTCACTAATCCCTGGTTTGCCAGCAGCCAGCTCAGAATATACACCTAGTTTTCTAAAGAAAGAAGTACACTTCTCATGTAACAGCTTCCCATCATTGGTTGTTACAACAATTAAGCAGAAGTAGCCCTAAAAGTTGTCTCATTTACGACTTTACAGCATTTTAATTCTGTTTTTGTTATTTAACATTTTCTTATGACGTCAGATTTAATCCACAAATGTGTCATTCATTTTGTCTGAAAATGAAATGTATTGGTCTTGCACTACTATAAACTGCTCTATAAGCTGTTGACTTATTTGATCATACAGGAAACTGTAAAGTGAATTTGCTACTTTCCCATCAACAGCACTGCCTTGGTAGAAACTCAAGCATTTTGTGCTCCTGACATAAGAAGACATTTAGAATGAGCTCTCCATCCTCCATCCATGTCTCACCTTATTGTTCCCTGACACTCGCTCCGTTTCATTTTCAATTTCTTGCCTGATTTCATCAAAATCTGTGTAGATCTGCGAGAGGAAACAGTAACATTTATAAAGACAGGCAAGAATCAAGATTTCAAGATTATTCAAACAAAGTGTTTGAATATTTTTTAATCAACAAATACCTTATTTTTGGTGTGTAGAAACTTGCCCCACTCGTTAACTTCATTGCCTGTGAAACATGATAAAACTAGCATCAGATGTGCAGCGGAGCAAAGTATCAAAGGAGACAAACACAGCTGTTACCTATTAAAACTTGAAAGTGCAGAAGGCTAAGTGAGCACATGGCTGACTAAAGCGCTGATGCCCAACGACAGTGAATTAAGCAGCTGGAATTACAGGTGTGGCTTCGAGGAGGAGGGGGCAGAACTAAGAAGCTAATGCAGGTTATTTAAATGTACAGTGCACCTTTGTGAAGCACAATGATTTTTTCCACACTCTGGCATCTGCAAATGATTAGAAAGACAGCGACAGAAACTGTTGTTTGTATGCACTAACAAATTAAAAGATTACTCTTTTTCTATGGAAACGAAAAATGATTAGCATGTTCCCTCCGTGTGTGTGTGTGTGTGTGTGTGTAGTTACATGCAAGCATCCCAATATCATAGGCAAAGTCCAAAACTGTGGACTACTTGGTGGAGTCCTTCTTTTAAAGCACTGAGACCAGAGGGATGCCGTTACCTACCACTGTCATCATTTTTCCTAGCATCTCCAGGATCTACATGGACCAGCTGGAGGATGAGAGGTCGCCGGGTTACGATGCCAGTTCCACGGGGCAGCAGGTCTCTGCCCACCAGGCTCTCCAGCACGGAGCTCTTACCACTGCTCTGGAGACACAAAATGCAGATAGAGACAGGAGTTAGATGAGGGATGAAGATGGGACTGTGTGTCTACTTTCTCATTTGAGACAAATTCAACATGGCCCAAGGACCAAGTTGAGCTTAATGCACCTGTCTTTGCCACAAGCATTGACCTAATTTAGCTAAGATAGATAATGTGTGAATGAGGATCTTAAATTAGCGCTGACTGAAGATCAAAACAGATTCACTACCACTGCAGACTTTGCAAATAAGGTCTGCAGCAGCCGAGTTATAAATCCACCAGCGTTTCAGCAGAGCTTCCTGAATCTACAACCGGCTCCATGTATTTAAATATGCGATATTATAATGAATTCTTCAGCATGAAAATATTACTAATGATATATTTATTCGTGCATATCGCTAAGGCAAGGTTATGTGGTTAGCATAACAGCCGCTACATCGCAAAATGCACAAAATTAGGGCATTTTACCTGAGTCCCCACTACTGCTATCTGTGGCAGCTGTATAATATCCGCACCCACTGTGTTGAACACATCTTGGAGCTTGTTTATAACGGGTATAAGAGCCTCCATGCTCGCACGTTATGAATAAAATAAACCAGCTAATTTCGTGATGGAGCCAAAGTCATTCAATGTCCCAGCGACATCGCCATTGCAACAACACCCACTGGATGAACTATACGTGTTGTGCGTTCCTGGGAGTTGTAGTTCTTCAGTGGGAAACGCCTACAGTTCGGACAGAAAAAGACTACAACACGTCCGCTCAGGATAGGATAGAATATCGCGAGAATAGTCAAAGTTCTCGCGAGGTCATAATGACGATAGCTTCGTTAGACAAACAGCTTGGTTGATTTTCTTCCTGTAACTCTGAAGTTACTGCCCGTCTTTCAGTCAACAATTTATCTTGCTCCCTACAATCCTGTAGCGACTTCGTTATTCCACTATGCTACAATTCCTGGTGGGTTAAACTGGCATTATCAAGCATGACATCGATGTTTGTCAGAGATGCATGACCTGCTAACACTAGCATAATTGTAGCGTAGCATAATACAGCTAATTTAACTTTTTCTGTTTTGAGCCGTTATCAACCACAACAAAGCTAACGCGAACTGTCCTGCTACTTAAAAGCTACTTACCATAACATAAACATGAAAAGATAATAGCAACGAACAAATTAGTTAGCAGATGTTGTTTCAAGTTAACATAATTACATTTTTCTTTTGTCTTCCAGGCTGGCTTCACTTTGGGGAATGTTGTGGGGATGTACCTCGCTCAAAACTACGACGTGAGTTTGTTTAGAAACTTTATTAACTTAATCCAGCGAATTAGTGAAATTGTCTAGTTGTCACTCTGACCCACCTGTACTACGCCCTCTACTGGACAGAGGCCGCTAGAGCTATTCTTTCGTCTATATGACCTACATGTGTTACCTTTTTATTAGGTACACTTAATTAAAACTAATGCAGCCTAAAACAACAGTCCTACTTTAAAGCCTACCTTTTTGAATAATGATCAGTTGTAGTTGATTCAGTCACGATGAATAGCTTGGCCATCCTTACCAATCAACACTGCTTTGGTTTTAGTCAGGTGTTCCTAATGAACTGGTAACTCTATATATACAGTACTCACAAAAAGTTAGGGATATTTGGCTTTCGGGTGAAATTTCAGGATGAACCTAGAATGCACTATAACCTTTACAGGTGAACTTAATGTGACCTTCCCTAAACTTTTGAATGCACATGTCCAACCGTTCAATGTTTCAGTACTTTTTACACAACTTGCTGTTCTCTAACAAGGAGCTTAACGGCAAAATTCACAACAGGTGT
>JAUMHL010000016.1:6607630-6673450 GCA_032362345.1 Sandelia bainsii | reverse complement strand
TTGTTGTGGTATACTCACCACTGTTGTTGGCTTTTGTTTCAATAAATTGTTTGAGATGAGGAAATCACCATTGCATGTTTCTACTTAAATGCCCTACTTTCATGATATAATATCACTGTAGTGAGAACATTTTACGTTTTCCATAAATTTCACCCGAAAGCCAAATCCCTAAATTTTGTGAGTAGTGTATGTATCAGGACTGATACTGACTGTACTGCTTTTCACCCTTGTAGGTTCCCAACATAGCCAAGAAAATTGAAGCTTTTAAGAAAGATGTGGAGGCCAAAAAGAAGCCCCCCGAGTAAGCAAGGTGGAACCATGTTGAAAGCAGAAGACGACAGACAGAGCAATTAACTATTTATTTTACAGAGTTATGTGTTCATTTAATAAAAGGACAGATAATGTAAAATATGTATGGGGAATATTCACAGTGCCTGGGACAGTATTTGTTTTTAGTTTTATAGGCATTATGTCATTGTAGCCAGTATTTATAGATAAAATGTGCAGAAACTCGATTTAAAGAACATAACACCTGACTAGTGGGATCACTTTATGTCCAGGATCATGGCACTGCTGGTGAACCTTTTCTATGATGCACATGACATTATTTTCACATTAGATATACCATAATGTTCTCCAAAATTAATGCCAATACAGAATGCAGTTAATTTAATGTGCTGTATTCCACTAAGTTGTAAGAGATTCCTTCAAAATCGTCAATAGTTGCCAAAAATTTCTATGATAGTGCTAAAAGCACAATTGTGAATCTTTCATCTTACAATAAAGTTGCTGATAATGAATTTTAAAGTATTTGCTTTATGTGTTAACTAACATGTTACTGCCACAGAATTGTATGAAATTCTTAAAACATCCATATTGCAAAATTTCTCTGGTTCTACCATTTACGAAGTCGTTATAACGAATCAGTCCACCAGATGGTGTTATTACTGAGGCAATTGGCAGAAACGGGTTACTTTTTCTTTTTTCCTTTGGTTCCCTTCTTTTTCTTCTTTTTGTTTGAATTTGGCCACCCAAAGCCTCTGAATTCCAGACAGTCGACTGCGTTATGAGATATGTAGTAGGCATTCTCCATGGCTGCTGGGCTGAGGAGGTCCACTTCTGTCTTGGTGGATTTGGCACTTGAGGATCTGTTTTTGTGTGTTTTTGGATTCCCAGTCTTCTTTGCAGGCTTAGGCCTGTTGGATCTTGATTTCTTGGATTTGGGTGGCTTTGAAGAAAAAAAGTGCTTCATTCATTTTAGGTTTGATTCATCTATGATCACTGAACAGTGCTAATAGTTATTAATGGAGAAAACTTAAATCTCAAATATATTTTACCATTGTCAAAGACCAGGTGACATCTAGTGTGACAAGATTATTTATCCATCTGTAAAATAAGATACAGCTACTGTACAGTGGCATCATAAAAAAGTATGTTCAGATAAACCTGATACATAATACATCACGTGTTTTATCAAAACAAATACATTTTAAATATACATAGATCTTACCAGTTCTGGACTTGGCACTGTTGTAAGTGGTTTCAAATGGGTGATACCCCCATTTGTTTATGTCCTGTTGTCATAGGGACAGACCGGACTGGCTCATGAATAAGGGGGTTGACCTCTTCCACAAGCCTGTAAATTCTTTTGTTGCATGTTAGACACAGCATGGCTTCATACAAAGCCAAACAAAGAATGAGATCAGAAAGCAAACAAGAAAACACCCACAGCCAACTATCTTTGCTTTTCATTTTTAGTGCACTGGAATTCATCACTTATTAGGAACATGAGCTTTTATTGGCTTTGGCAACTCTCACCAAATTCTCCTGATTTAAAAAGCCCTTGCAGTCACATTGTGAAGTGTAGTTTTGACATCACTAACATTTGAATACATTCAGCAAATGTAAAACAACTGAATACCACGCAGAAGCTCTTGGATCTCTCAATCATGCATTTACAAATAAATATCCAGAATGAGTATGCAGTTGCTGTGAGTATGAGCAATCCAATATGGACCCAAGAAACTTCTCAGTTGTGAGCATAACACACAACCCAAAATAAAAATACATTGTTTACAAGTTATATCTGACATCAAATTCAACAATCAGTGATGCGCCAATTTACTGTATACATTTATCTTTAAAGGCAATTTTGATTTAAAAAGCCTCTAGTGCAGAAACACAATAGCTTTTATGTAAACTGTTACTTATGGTGTAAGTGATAGATTGCAGCAGAGTAGTGTGCCGACTATCCTTCAACCACAAGTGCAATATCTGTCCTCATCTGTCTTTAAGAAATAAAAAAATCTTTCAGGTTGTCTACACAGACTTTCCAAATTAATGAACTGATGATGAATGTGGCAGTGCTGCAGGAGCAGGAAAACATTTATATTGCTGAGCTCCATGCAGTTAAGACCCTGGGGTCAAATAAGTTTATTGCGTATCAGGACTACTGTGTAGAAATGAGGTGGACTATCATGTGGATGATGCGGGAGCCGCGGGGGCAGCTGCACAGGTCTATGCTCGGGTTCTTGATTTTGTCTTCCAGCAGCTGATCGAGCTCCCAGCGCAGCTCCTTCACCAGCTCAGCCACCTGGGAACAAACACGTTCGCAGAGCCAGGTCAATTTTTTTTTTCCAGTCACCCGCCTTATCCAGTAATTTTGTGCAATTTGTGCAGTTATTTTTTCACCAGCATAAACAATCATTCATCATATTAACTCATGTAATGAGTAATAGAATTATATGGTATGCACTTAAAATGTTGGGCCACTGGACAATGAGATTTTTTTTCTTACTTTATTTACTACAAAGAATGTATAGTTATATTTTAATGATTTTTTTTTGTTCATTACTATGATTTTTACATGACAATAAATGTGGCTGTAGTGTACTGTATTTTTTTTTTGGAATCTGTAAAAACCTGTTAACTCATTAAGTTCTCAGCCACATTTATTTATCAAAATAAACAGATATTCGTAACATACCCTTATGTAGAAAAATGTTCGAAACAGCCTCATTTTTGTGTTGCCAAGCTACTGAATCTCTCATTTTCTATCTCTAACCTGATGGGAAGCAGCAGCAAATCGGATCCATCCATCATCTAGTGAGATGACAAAGTCTCCTTTGTGCAGCTCCACGCTGACCTGTCCGCCTCCAAACAGCACCAGTGGGTAGACAGACACCATGCTGCAGTCCCTGATGAAGACGCGGCTTGTTTTCACCTTCTCGTGGTAAACTAGGTAGGGACTGTCGTAATGACGAACCTGGAGGATAGAGAAGAGTCACAAGGCTGGTCTCTCTTATAGTCTGTTGAACACAAGGCCACAATTTTTGCATTTCATCATCTCACTGTGTAGTTGACAGACGAGGGGTGCACATGCACACAGCCATCGTTTTTGGTCATGAAGCGAAGCTCATTGGCTTTGGGTTGCATCTTCATTGCTCCTTTGCTGGTCATCTTGTAACTCCCCTGAGGAGCTCGGACCTGGATCGTGCACAAGCTTGTGAATATAAAACCAAGAATACAGAGCAAGCACAAGATATTCATCTTTTGCTTTCAGTTTCCTATTTCATTGACTGAGAAAGTTTAAATGTACCTGGACTACATTGGGATAGAGGGCAGCACAAAGCATGGCAGACATCAACCGGATGTTTTCTGAGTTCAGGTTAGCCTAGAAAAGAACAGGAGGGTTTATACATGTGAGCTGTGTATATAATAGTGTAGAAAAGAAAAATGCCACATTTTAGAAATGATCAGATTTTCTACAAGACTAAGGTTAAACTACTGAGTCCACATAAAACCTACTGTATCTCTAACACAGTGTTGTAGAACTGATATTGTAATTTATAATAGTACAACAATTGATACACTTCCAGCACTATAACACATATGTGCTCAAGTGCGTCACCTCAGGACCAGTAGCCTCCAGAACACCATCAGTGCCCTTAGAGCATGTGCGCTCTATAATCCTGGCCCTCAGTCCTTCTTTGATGAAGCCAATGTCAGATAGCAGCTCAGCAAACTGTCTCTTAAGACTGGCAATCTCCTGCACAGGTCACAACATATACAGTGCATTTTAAGAAATGTTATAGAATTATTTCAAACAAATCAAGCACATAATTACTGACTGAAGTTCTCAATTATGACATTAATGTTTGTCATTTGTGAAGCTAAATTAAAACTAGCAACTACAAAGCTATTCTACTGTCTGCAGGTTCAGATTTGAGCAAATACCTGCAAAAGTTTAGGAAAACATGTACAGTAAACCAAACACTGCTTTACAGCACAGTTTGCTGCCCAGGAACTATAACTATAGGGAAAGCATTACGCATTTGTAGAAGAGAAGAGACAGCACCACCTAACCTGTAAGCCTCGCCAAGAAAGAAAGTTCTCCCTGCAGTAAAGGAACCCGGCCTGGTTGCCATTCTTTGCAGCACAGCACCACCCCTGCAAGACAGGGACGAGCCACCACACTGATTATTTCAATATTTGAAATGTATATAAACAGTGGTAGATATTATTAAACCCAGTCAGTACCTTGTATGCCTGTAACAAAGCTAGATGGTCACTACTGGCCACAGCAAAGGCCAGTTTCTTCTCATTAGCTTCCTCTCTCTTGTCCCATGGAGACACCTGAAATCCAAACACAGAAAGCAAAACACAAAGATGAAGCAGCTGCTTAAGGAATCATACTGTATATGTTCATGCGGCCGGGACATAAATGTTCCTAAAATCAGCGTCATGTTACTGATAAGTGACACATATGGTCTCAACAGTGGGAAGCAGTTTCTTACAAATGGTGACTTGAAGGCCAGACTGGCAGCGATGGTGAGTGCTGGGTCGAGGCAGCGGAAGATAGCACCAAACAGCATGAGTTTTCCAATACGCACATCAACGGGCAGGCAGGCCAGGTGGTAGCCCAGCGGCGTCAGCTTTTCATCTGTGGTTAGAGCTCCCAGGTCCTGCAGGCGCTGCTTGGCAGCATCCAAGCTTCCCATAGCTGGGGGCTCTATAAGCCGAGAGAAGACAGACTCCAAAGTGTGCTCAGCAAACAGGTCCAGGATTTTGATTCTGTCAGAGTGGTAAATAACAACAATTATTTTGCATTCCATAAAACTGGACAGCGTGCTAAAGCAAAGGTTTGACTAAAGATAAGACCATCCAACAATCCCAGCAGACTGGAAAAGTCCAACCCAACATTTCCTGCCCATTTTTCTCATAAATGCCAAAAGCATTGTCATGCACAAACCACTATTATTTGCATTTACAGAAAAAACAAAACAGTTTGGATCTGTGCAAAAAGCAAACAGATGGATATACCGAAGGCAGAGCTGCTCCAGGGGCACTCTTTGGATCTCAGGCAGCTGTTGTTCAGCCAGCTGGTGTTGGAAACAGTGGCTGGTGAAGAGGTGAAAGCACACTCCCGAGGCCACACGACCTGCTCGACCCTTCCTCTGCAGCGCATTTGCCCGAGAAACCCACGAGTCCTCCAGGCTCTCCATGCTTTTGGATGCATCATACCTAAAAAATAAACCAAAAAATACTGACAGATGTAGATCTTAAACACAATAATATCACACTACATTCCAAGTCTAACTTGAAGCTAGGTAGATTATAAAACTATGTTATTGTGTGGAAACAAAATGAATTATTCACATCCACTGTTCTTGAAAATACACATATTTACATGGAGAATATCCAAATCTCAATATACAATCTTTACTAAACATTAAGTTACCTTTTCTCCTTCATCTTGCCAGAGTCAATGACATATACCACATCATCAATGGTTACTGAGGTCTCTGCAATGTTGGTGGAGATGATAATCTTTGTGACACCCTCTGGGGGTCGACTGAAAACTGCCTGCTGCTCCTCATTGGACAAAGTTGAGTGAAGTGGGTATACTACACACCTAACAAGGAGAAAATACATCCACATTAGTCAGCTTTTGACTAATAGCTAGTGCTCATTGGAAACCTCATCTTACAGTACTGTAACATATACCATAAATGATTTCGATTACACACACTTTTATCTTAAGAAACTGAGCAGTCTACAACAGAAGATGATCTGATGTCTACATTTTTTTGTTTTTAAAGGAATCAAGAAATTCACACTTAACAAAACAACAACAACAAACAAAATAATACAGAACACACATTTTGGTGTGTTTAAGAACCACAAAAACACACATATGCCTTCAGCCACAGACCTCGTTGCCCTCCTGTTGTTGAACATTCTGTTGGACTGGAGCTGCTCGTACAGCATCTTGATCTCAGCCAGGCCTGGCAAAAACACCAGCACTGCACCTGAACACAGAAATCACAAAGGTACACTAACATGGCAAATGTCCACAGTAAAACTAACTGTTCAGGATTCATCTTGACAGCTCTGAGTACACAGTATGCGGGTGATTTTAACCTGGAGGGTAGTTGTGTTTTCCTTGTACAATCCACTCCAGGAGGCTCTCCACCAGGTCCATGTTGATCTTGTCCAGGTCCATTCCAGCTATGGTCTTCAGCACAGACACCTTAGTACCTGTACCACAAAAAAAATTATCATAGGCAGCAGCAGTTTATCTGAATAAGATAAAGGAGGTATGGTTTAAGAACAGTTTGGTTCATGATATTTTTTTACAACTAACCTTTATATCTGACTGTGAGATCCTGCAGACTGAGCTGCTGGTCTGGGATAGAGTCTTTAACAAAGTCCCTCTTACAGAAAGACATGAAGTTCCACATGTCATCACCTAAGTCGTCTACAACGTCCCTCGGCTCTCCTTTGTTTCCTCGTCCACTTGAAGACGTATTCTGTTTCCCTGAGCGCCTGTAAGGGCTGCCATCGTCAATGATATATCTGGAGAGTAAATAAATGTGTGAGAACAGTGCAAACAGACACATTTGTAAAAAAAAAAATCTCTGGAGGCTATAATTAAATATTTGTTTTGCTAAAGGTGGCGGTCCTCACCCAGTTTTAGCGATGGCATCTTCAAGAAAAAATTGATCAACGGGAAAAGTGCGGCCTGGAACAAAAGAAACTCACTGAGTGGGAGAATAATCTAAGGTATGAGATGTGCAACGTGTAATATCCATATTATGTACAGTGTACAGCAGACACTATATGTGGATAACTACCTGGTATGTGGACAGTGGGACAGTTGTAGAAATACTCAGAGAAGAGATTGGCATTAAGTGTGGCACTCATTAGAATGATCTTCAGATCAGGTCTCTGTACAATGAGATCTTTGAGCACCAATAACAGGAAGTCACTGATAAAAAACAATACAAGAAAGAAAGAGTGAGCATTAAACCTAACAAAAGTGTATAAATATGCATTTTAGAAAGGGATTTACAGTTTTAGAAACTAAAGGATAGATGGATACTAAGGCTAAACTAAAGGATGTGACACAAGAGCTAAATAATACACAGTGAAGAGTATAAACAGACTTTCTGTACCATACTATATGTGAGTGATCAGCACATTCTCACCTCTCTTCCGTGCGCTCGTGGACCTCATCCACAATGACATGTGTGACACCCTTAAGGTCTGCTTCGCCCTCCAGTCTCCTCAGCAGCACACCTGTGGTGCAGTACAGCAGTCTGGTGGCAGACGTCTGACAGAAAAAGGTAGTATATGTACTGAGAGAGTACTTCAAAATTAATATTAGATACAACTCCTTTAAACCAAGTAAAACAACCAGGTGGCTTAAAATACTAAAATAAATGGAAGTACACAAATGTGCCCTTACCCTGACACTCTCTAGGCGGATCTGGTAGCCCACTGAGTTGCCCAGACGCTCTGCTCGCTCCTGTGCTACTCGTTGAGCCACAGAAATGGCAGAGATGCGGCGTGGCTGGGTACAAATAATGTTGGCCACCTGCTCTGCTGGGCCAACTAGTGACGCATCCAAAATGAACTGAGGGATTTGGGTGGTCTTGCCACATCTGCAGGGTAGTGAACAGAAAAGATGACACAAAATTCACAAAGCATTAAAACACATACAGACAGGAACTGGTTGAGCAAAAGTAATTTTTCTATTTTTTAAATAAATCCACCATCATTTATATTGCCTCTTCTCCAGTAAAACCAAATCAAGTTCATATAAATAGTTTGTTTTCCCAAAGAGTCTTTGTGAATTTATCTACTTTGTACTGCTCTGTGGGACCCACCCTGTCATCCCGCTGACCACCAGCACCTGACACTGATCCAACTGGTCTAGAATGTTCTCTTTTTCTTGCCAAGCTGGCAGATTCTTCCTCTGCTCCAGCATGGACCTGAAACGCCTCGATGACTGGGAGAAAAGAAGCATGATAAAATTCTGCAATTCATAACAATATGCATACACATTATGGGTAATGAAGTTCATCACAGCAGTCCTCTTTTACCTGTTTCCTCTGGAAATCTCGGCATAACTTGCTGTTTTCTTGCAGTATGTTGTCTATCTTCAGGTTGTGCTTATTCACCATCTTCTTCCTTAGATTGACGTAACTCTCGCTCTCCACTGGAACAGCCTCATCTTCCTCTTCCTCGTCTCTATCATCCAACTCCTCTGCCTCTCCTGTCTCTTTCACTAGATACACATAAATGGAATTCTAAGCTCCATTCAATGATAACATATAGGCATAAACAGCATAAACTGAATAATCTTGTTGACTCACAATCTATGGGTCTCTGGTTGGTAGATGAAGGAATCCTCTTGTTTATGTGATTACTGCTAATCCTACTTTCCTCCGAGGCACTGCTTCTCACACTCTTATTCTTTGCTATGGCAAGAGAGGGTGGTGGAACCACCACAACAGGTGGTGGGATGCTGTATTTGTGATGACTAACAGCCAGCAGTTCCTTCATAATAGCGTCATCCTCACACAATGTGATCAGAGTGTAAACAACAGGTTCACCGCTCTTTGCTGCAGCTAGCGCCTTTCCAAATAATCTCTCCGTTACACTGAGCCTCCCTGCAGCTCCAACAGACTCATTGTTGGTGCTAAAGGCTACTATTGGGGCCTGAAATGGGTAACGGTTTCCTGTGGGGAAACGGATCTCTAGTTCATACTCAGGAGGAGAATAGCTGCTGAATCCAGGCTGGCTTGGGCCCTCCACATCTAGGAAACCAACCCCAGACTTCCCTTTTGAGGGAAGCTGGTGTTTGAACTTGCATTTGACCCCAAACCGGCAACCTTGATCTTTCAGATAGAATTTGCAGATTCCACGAGTATTAACTGAACTTTCCCAATTTTGACTGCCAACCCACCCTCTGTCTTTGGCAGCACTGTCTGAGAGGAATGAGACGTCCAGGCTTACTGTCCAGACTGCGTTAGCAATGCGTTCACTGAAGCGCTCACCATAAATGGCAGTTAAAGCCAGGGCTTCTTCCTGCCTTTGGCTCAAGCATTCATCCATAGGCACCTCCTTAAGTCCATCAGGGGAAACTGCTTTTTGGCCATAGCACTCAATGAAAACCTGGTGGAGTAGTTGCTCTAAAGTTGCCCCAAATTCTCCTCCACCATGCTCCAGTGCCTGTTTACTTCGCTCCCTGTCAAACCCATACCTAGAGGAAGGAGAGTTCTACTAAAATTATTTTTTAAGTTCCTGACATCACAGTCACAAAAACGATAGCTTTAACTCAAAGGATTAATGTCAAACTCTTCAATAAAAGAATCAGACAAATCTGATCATCACCTGCAAAGTTTTCCTATGGCAAATAAAGAGATGACAGGTTCAGGGGGAGGCCGTTCATCATCAGACTCTGGCTCATATGCTGGGCTCTCAGCTCTCTCCATAGGCTCATCATTAGTGGTCCAAAACTGGCCTTCCTCACGGTGATCCAACTCATCATATTCCTCCTCATTCTCTTCTCCCCCAGAATAATCTGAATCAGATTCACTGAGGCAGAGAGGGGGGTATGAGTTTTTGTTCCACCATTCCAATTAGTCACTTTTAATAGATAAAGAAATGTAGCATATTTCATGTGTATTTAGCAGAATGTACTTACTCATAGGGCTCATCCTGGGTCTGCAACTCCCGCAGCAGTTCTCTGAGTTGTTCTTGGTTCTCATTAGTCATGAAGATCCTCTGCAAGGGCATGGTGCTCACCTCCAGCCTGATGACGTCACTTGATTTTGGGCACGTTCTTGTCCTTGCCAGGGACCTTGGGAGAGCCTTGCTTTTCTCATCCTCTCTGCCATGCCTGTCCTGATCCATATCTCCCCTTCCTCGCCCGCGATACTTACCACCGGCACGTCCACCACTGCCTCGTCCCTTGCCAGGTCTGGGGACAGGGCCAAGCAAATAGAGATCAGCAGGAAAAGAGCACACAGTGAGGACATTTTCAAATCTAATGCCTTTACTATGAATTCATACTTGCTGGAACGAGGGGATCCAAAGTCAAGGCTGAAATCATCGCCATCATCCCAGCAACCCGCTCCTCCTTTCCTACTTCCACCTCCACCACCTCCTCTTGGCTTGTTAAATCTCCCCCCTCCTCTATTGGGCTTCCCACCTCTTCTCCTTGCATTCATTTCTCTGTGAAAACGTGAAAAACAATTTGATCACAGTAAAGCCGGCTAGCTTCCACTAACACATCATGGTTTGCTGACTGTACACTGCTCACAGTAGTTACTCACCTTCAGTCAGTGTCTTTTCATAGCATCCACTAATCTGTAAAGAAACACATCAGGTGTGTTGTTTGAGTAAGTCCACTCAGCTCTGCGAGTAGTCGACAATCCGCGATAACTTACACCGGGGAGAACTGCACAGAGCAGGCAGCTACTGTACATCCACCGCAGCGGACAGAGTCGCACATGGCTGTGGGGTGGCTCGTTGTGGCACTTTAGTTCAAGTACGAGCAATGAGATGGTGGCTGGCTGACACACACACACACACACAGCGCTGGTGGCTACAATTATGCAATCAAACCGAGCATGCAGACTAACAACCCAGCGTGGGCGATGACCAGTTAACTCCACGCCTGGTTGGCTTGGAGTGTGTTTTGTTGGCAAGTTACAAAAGACCGGGTTATAGCTCGTATTAGAAATAATGTTGTGTTGTATTGGGGTATGTTAAGTCAGTTTGACGTATCAGGCTTAAGCTAGCTAAGATGCTAACGACTAAGAGGCGTACACTTCACTTCATTTAACGCGCTAGCTCAGCTGAAAGAAGCGTCCTCACAAGTCAAGTCGAGAGGTTAAATGCTTCAGAACGACGTGATAACACAAAAACTATATTATAACCGATAAATAATAAAGGTACGTGACTTAGAAAACTTCCATAACAAGTAAGAACAAACCTGAGACAGCTGCACAAGCCACCGGTGGACTGCACCTCCTTCATTGGTCTAAACTTCAAAGTTCAAAGTTTCTTTTCCGGTTTTTGGTAACAGTTGTGCTCGGTAATGCATAATACTTTCAAAATATATTTATAAAAACATCTGGAGATTGTTGGAAATAAACTAAATGTGACATATGTTAAGCTAAACAACATTTGTATGAAAAGACTTTTATAGCAGGTTAGCACCAAATGTGTAACCATGGTAACGGCGGTTTGCGTCGAGCTGCTGGTACAACACAGAGAGCTGTGCTTATTTTAGAGGAGTCAAAGCTGGTTATTTTTAGGGCGATTTTGGATTACACAGAATAGCACACATCTAGTGTTGTGTCATGCTCACAACTTTTTAATCAGTTGACTTTTCACATCGCAGAGATTGGCCGGCACACAGCGTTTTCCCCGTCGCTTCTGACAGCCATCTGCCAGCTGAGGGAAGCTGTCACGGATGTCTGGTGCGGTGTGATTTTGAAGATCTGGTTTCTTTAACACTCCAACACATACACACACACACACACATCTCCTGTCTTTCCTAACAAGTGCTTCAGCTTGATGTCTATTTGTTTATAGTGGCAGTACCTCTGAAGGGATCCTACATTTTCCCAAATGGGGACAGATATGGTGAGCACATTAACACATGTACCATGCATATACAGAAACTTGTGTCTCCTTATCATTTCTTCTCTTCTCCACAGAGGGGGAGTATAGCAGATCTTTAACAGGAGTCATAGTGAGGAGTGGTACTGGTAAACACATTTCAGCAAATGGGATCACATACACTGGAGAGTGGCATGAGGACAAAGTATGTATTTGAATGTGTATGTACTGTACCTTCCTCCTTCAGTCACTTAAGGCATAAATTGGTGTATTTTCTCTGTGGTTACTCTCTGTCTGTCCTTCTACCAGATGCATGGCAGAGGGACCCTGCAGCATCCCTCTGGAGCACTATATGAAGGAGAATTCAAAGACAACATGTACCACGGCACAGGAATCTACACTTTCCCAGACGGCTCTACATATAAAGGTCACTTTCACGAGAACAGGTAAGAAGCAGTCCATTTTGGCACTTACTCTGGCATTCTTTTAATATTTTCTGCAAAAAAAAAGTTAAGCCCAGCTGAATCTTTAATGAGAATACATTGTTGTACATGCTATACATTACTCAGTTAATCAGTGACGTGTGAAAACCAAAAGTCTTTTAAAGCCATTGTGACAAATGCTCCCAGGCTCCAGCTTCTAACTTGTGTGAACTAGCTTTTTTTTTCATCTCTTGTATATGGTAGGAAATTATTCTTTTTTGGGTTTTGGACTATTAGTTGGATATGTGATGTGCAGTTTTCCCTATTTTTCTAATAATTTTTGTGGTGCTGCACCCAATCGTCACAGTGCTGTCTGTATTAACCACTAACATTTCAAAATGTTCCTTTAATTTTACCCTTAAGCAGTTTCAAAGTTGGATATTTTCCACTTGAGTTTGTTTTTCGGGCAAATCTTCAAACCCAACCTTTGATACTTTTTTTGTTTCATGGCTGCACAATCACATCAAATTTAAGATTTCGGACATCTTAACTTTTGTGTATTTCTAGGCTGGAGGGAGAAGGAGCGTTCACCGACACACAAGGACTGGTTTGGACAGGAGAGTTTCATGGCAAAGCAGCACTGGGCCTGAAAATGCAGCACAACATTTAGACAAAATTTAGATCATTGTTTGATATTGTAGATTCTACACTAGTATGTGCATTATTTTAATCTACTGATTTCCTCTTGTACGTATGAGAAAGTTAGACAGTATTTACCATACTAAATGCTGACATATCTGTTTGCTCACATCCATCAGAAGATCAAGATCACACATCCATGCTTTTGTGTGTATTCATGATAAAATGTCCATGCAAACACAGTCATGTTTCTTGCTCAGAGTAATTCTCTCAAAAATATGGAATATGCATTATTTATCACTAAATAAAACCCAGAAGATTTTTTATTTGTCCCTGATTATAGCCTCTCTTGACTCTCTAAGGATGAGTACAGGGCAGTTTTACATCATTACACCGCCAGCCAATCACAGAGGGGCATATGCTCAGGTCCCCATCCATAAAAGCTGTACCCGCACTGCTGGAACATTGGCCTGAGGAAGTGTGTGTTGTGAATGTGTGGTCAGTTTGACCTTCAGTGTGTGAGTTTTTGTGTGTAAAAACAGCTTTGTGTGTGAATCAGCTCCCCACCGTACGTTGCCCTGCACAACTCCCTCAGCTAGTGACTAATTTTTTCACAATTCTATACAATACAAACAATCACAATAAGCAACTCTGGTGCTGTAATTTCTCTTTCTATTTAATAATGCCTCACTGGATCTGTAATTGCACATAACCCTGAACAAAGTCAGTATTAAGTATTTATATACATACACACACTGGTAAGAAAAAGTTTGGAAACACCTACACACTTATGTGTTCTGATTATCTTTTGTTGGTTTTATTGAATGAAATGGTTGTAAATGGCAGCAATACCTGCCTAACAAATCTGTGGCATTCTACAGTTTTTGCAGATATTCAGGTGTAGTTTCCTTCCAGGCCCTCTGCAGCACTTCCCAAAGGTCTGCTGTGCAGGTTCGGCAGTGTTCCCAAACTCTTCAATCAATCAGATATGGAGTGGTATCCATGCTGATAGAGGATGCCTTGCAGACAATGCAGATCGCCCATTGTCCCATTGCCAAAGCATCCCCAGATCATCACGTTTCCACCTCCATGCTTCACTGATGGTGTTAGGCAGACATCTATCATCTTTTCATAGGCTCATAGGTGTCTGAGGTCTGTACTGTATGTTCTTCGCTTGGATCAAAACACCTCAAACTTCGATTTATCAGTCGTTTCCTGTCATCTAAAGTCAACTGTTTGTACATGTTTGCCCAATGCAACCTTTTCTTCCAATTTACCAACCTTAGTAGGGCTTTTTTCTTGGCAACTCTGCCCATAACGCCAGCTAACCTGAGTCTCGTTTTATTCAACAATGCAGCCAATTAAGGAACAGTGAGGTGTGTGTGTTTCTCAAGGAGGGTTGGGCTTTACACAGCATCTTCTGTCCTGATTAGATCAAGTTGCAGAATATCTCTGGAGACTATTGTGTACACCTTTTAAAGAAATATTTAATCTTCTTGGTGATATCTTATAGAGAATAACGTTTCTTTCTCAAGACAAGTATGGACTGACAAGTTTCTAAGAAAAACGTTTTGTTTGGCCATTTTTATCTCTAATTTACACTGTAAATGACAGGTCACTCTCCCTATGAAGGAAGAGTCAAATATAAACTAATTATTTTAAGGTGTTTAAGCACCTGGGAGTGCATGCATGATCAATTTAAGACCACCCACATTTGATTTGAAGACAGCTGCAAAGCCTACAAGTTTAACACTGGTTGAGGAGCAAGTCTATCTGATGATTTAATTGTTACAGATGAATGAGGAACATGTTTTCTGTGGTTTGGTATTTATTTTTTTTATATTAAAATTTAATAATGTCTTGGTGTTTCCAAACGTTTTCTTGATGGTGTATATGTATATAATATGTGTAACAAAAAATATACAGTATATACTGTAGTAACATCCACACAATGCTAAACACTTCTGGTAAAATACTGTACTAGATACAGTACAAGTTTCAATGATTGTACAATTTTCAGGTAGAAAATAACAATTTGTATTGCAAACTTTTAGTGGTGATTTGAATGGAAAACACTATCATGGAGGGCACAAGGCCGCGACAATAAAAAAAATATAGAAAATGGCACTCAAATTTGGCACAACATATAAAAATTACATCGGAACTTTAAATGCAACTGCCATAAATAGAAACTCACAAGTTATTGTGCTTTATGACAATGTACAGCCTAAGCAGTAAATGTTTAGTGCTTCAGGTGTTATTTTAGTATAAGACTGACATTAAATCTCTATTCTTCACTTTCTACTTTTATAACTTTTGCAATATATTATCTCCATAAACCTGAGAATCTATCTGTTACGGCCCCAGGCCTTATTTTCTGTATACAATATTCTTTTTTTGTAAGATTTTGCCCTCCTGAAGAAGAAAATAATGTAATATAGAACACTGTGGAAAAATACACTTCTAAATGTGCTGGAAACATCATTAGACCAAAAAAAAAGCCATTCCAAATATCATAGCAAAGTGTCAACAGGTACTCGAAACAAAGCAGCGCCCATGCACATTTTCACAAAGAAGCACAAGACTGTCAAAATTATGTTTCTATACAAAGATAATAATACACAGTGGCTCTTGACCCATCAAGGAGAGTCAATAAGAATCTGAACCAATGATATTAAAAATGTGGGCATGCTTTTTGTCTTCTGTGCTTGTTTCTGTGCTTGAGTACAGACAGTAGTAGGTAGTCGCAGGTGAAGGAACGATAGGGTACTACTGTACAAACCCCACTTCCAGAAAAATTAGGACTTTTTCAAAAATGGAAAAAAACCTTAAATATGTGATTTGTTGATTCACTTGATCCTTTATTTATCTGACAAAAGTACAAAGAAAATAGTATATAAATTTAATTGCATTTGGTAGATATAAAGGCATTTAGTTTGATGCCTGCAACACACTCAACAATTCTCTCACGTTTAACACAAACTGATGAGCAATGATCCATCTTCGCTTGCATCAAACAGGCATCAAACTCTAAATTTTATTATATTTACAACTACAATCTATTAAGTTGGCCCATGTAAAAACGGAAACTTTGTACTTTTGTCAGTTATATAAAAGCTCAAGTTGAACCTTTAGTTTTTAATGTTTCGATTTTTTATTGCAAAGTCCCAACATTCCTGGAAATTAGGTTTGTAGAAAAAAACAGCACCAGCAAAGTGCTGTCAGACAGAGGGAGAGGGAGTCAGCAGGTCGAAGCAAGGAGTTAAAACTAACCTAACAGAATTCCTGCTATTCTTATCATTGCTGAGGTTTGATATGTGTACATAATAAATCCTGAATGACATCAGTGATTAGTGATCTGATTCTGTGAGTTCAAAGACACTAAAATTTTCTGGAATAACAAGGATCCTGTTATACGGCTAATCTTCTAATTTTAAAATAGATCAAATACTACATTTGTCAGAGTGTAGTTTCTTTAACCACATGTTTGTTTTGTTCTGCAAAAAACATCTTTTCTACATTTTTAGACAACCATTTTTGCTGTGCGCACATACTTTTAACCTTCACAAACACACCATACACTTACAGCTGGTATATTTCTTTTTTGGTGCCATAAGAGGAAACATGTCCAACTTCTCCTTTTGTACGGTTAAAATGATCAAGTGGTTCATTTCCAAAAGGCCTGTTGTTTCTTAAAAATATATAATTAAAAAAAAGAAAAACTGATCACACCACAGCCTAAACCCCAATATCCAAGCTCTGTGACAAAATAAAAAAAGACACAAACTAATTACAAATAATTAAAATTTACATTTTCATTAAAAAAATGTATCATAAAACAACACATACTGATACAAATAAATATGAAAAAAATTATTTAAAAAAAGCACCAACGTTTTAAAAAAGGAGAAATTATTATTTTACTTTTTCATGTAACATAGGGGGCAGTATAACTGGCCAAAACCTGCTAAAATCCTGCTACCTCTTTCTTGGGAACTGCTGACTGTTCTTGCCTGTCACGTTCATGTGTGATCACAGTCACAGTAGTCATAGGCACATGCTAGAGTCAATTGTGCCGCATGTATTTGTGCTGAACTCACAGTAGGAAGCTGTATTTGTCACCTTTGCTCTGTTTTCTCTTCCATTCTCTCACTGGATGGCCTGAGAGGTGACTTCTCCATCTCCAGTTTCTTTTTCTTTACTCTACTCCTTCCTTCCATCACAGTATAACCCCCATTCCTCCCTGTGGGTCTCGTCTGACTAAATTTTTGCTGCAGAAGTACATCCTAAAACCACTCTGATGGGCTTATATGTGATCTCTCCACTCCCACTCCAACACTCTCTCTAACCATCACGGATTTTGCAGAAGCCCCTCCCACTGGATCGGTTGGGAGAACACCTCTCTTTCCAACCACATCTCGTAGCTGTAGTGGAAGTCCTCTGGCATCTCCACTCGCTGGCCTAGCACACTCTGCAGGCAGTTGTCCACTGGCGTGAAGTCCCCATTCTTGTTTTTGTCATAGCGTCGGCTGTTGAACTTCTCAATGCTCTCCCTAAGGGCGCACTCCTCCGCTTGGAAGTCCCAGGGCCGTGCATCAATGTCTGGGACGAGAGGAGGATGGAAAGCAGACAGAGGGGAATGGTAAATCAATGTCAAGGCAAAAATAAAGCATGTATTTCACCTTGCATTTTGAATATAAAATCTACCACTAGTTCTCCCTCTTTTTGTTTCTCTGTTGTACACACACACACATATATATGTATACATACATATATATATATACACACATACATACATACATATACATATATATATATATATATATATGTATATATATATATATTCTGTCCAACACTCATGGTGACAGATCACTTGCTCTCCTGCAAGGGAAGGTGACCCTGAAAAGTCCCCCATTCGTGTTGCTATAGCAACTAAATCCAGGAAGTTCACCAGTGGCTTTCAAAGCACTGTACACACACACACACACACACACACACACACACAAACACACACACACACAAACATACAGTAATCACACAGACAGATACATAAACACAGAATACACCAGCTGAGTCTAATTATCTCTATGACAAATACATATATGTTGATCTGAGAGAATATACTGAGCTGTGGAGTGTGGCTCCCAGCACTGCAGATTATAAAGTATTTAAATGTATTTTTAATTACAGCTACACTTCTTAAGATTTATAATACACTTGTTTTATCACATTAAAAGTAATGCTAAATAAAAATACTACAGGTGTAAATATAGATGTTTAAATATGTTCTTATTTTAAAGACTTAATTATGCATATAAACCTACTGTGAATGTATTTATACATTCTTGTTTATTTTTTAAATTTTAATTACACTATCAGTTAATTTGTTTGTCATTGTTTAAGGTGCAAACTTTCAGTACAATCAGTCCATGAATATTGCTGAATTATTTAAATTTCTGTGGAGGGGAAAATAGGGGGAATAAAATCTTTAAAAAATAAATAAATTATTTTAAAGAGCAACTCCACCAATCTTCTGCCTGCTTCCTATAGTTCTAGTTTGGGAATACATATATATGAATGGTAATCCCTCTGATTTCCATGTATTAAAATATCTCCCTGCTTCTGGCTAAAAAACACCTCTAGATGATGTAATCTGGAGGTGTTTTCAGTTCATTTGATGTCATCTTGTTGCTCTGACTACAGTCCAGGTCAACCTGCTCCTCCAGAACTCATCCAGGTGAAGAGTCAACCTTTAAATGCTAATGTAGACATTTAATCAGTTAAAAATCTAAATTTAAACTGAAGCATCTAATCTGTAACAGTTTGAACCATTTCATGAATCAGGTTCTGTAGACTGCTCTTTACCATTTCCGTAGGCCCAGTCGTCATTGAGCCTGTGGCGGACCTTCTGGTAGATGGCTGACATGGTCTTCATGTTGCTCTTCCTCCACTGACGGCCAAGATACTTGGTCTGGATCTTAAGCAGCTTAAGAACATAGAGCTGCATCATGGCCTGTTTCACCTTCAGAGCTCTCTTCAGGATGGGGGCTGACTTGAACACCACCAGCATCTAATAAATCAATGGGAATAAGGAGGGGAGCATGTTTGAAGATGATGTCAGCATTTCCAAACAAAATGTCATGGCTGAAAAATGTGTTTTGTAGCATTTCTTAATGCATGTTTCCTATAAAAGAGATTTTACCAAAGTTATCTTTTTCCCCTTCACAACCTATAAAACATCTGTCTCCATGAAAGCATCTACTATTTGATTTGTTGAACATTCTTTAGTAAAAATGGGCATGAAACATGAATGAAAGCATGAAATTCTTTGCCTACTGGGTCCCTGGATGTGTAAACAGATGGTAGATTAGGTCATGTGTCCATTTTACAGAGACATTCCTTATCAGCTTATAGTCAGAACTGGTTCAGGTGACTCCGAATCATCTCTTAGTTATGCTGCTATAGACTTGTGGGACGTCCCTTGATACACTGAGCTCCTCACCTCCTCTCTCCTCTCTGTCCACTAATATGCCACCATTGCATGTCATTAACCTTGTGTTTTCTCTCTCCCATAGTTGTGGTTCATCCTCTCTGTCTCACTCTCTCTGTACCTTTCTGCAGGTATCCACAACCTTGAGCTGTATGATTCTAGTTGCACCTACTGGCCCAACCAACCTGCCCAGTGTTTTGTCTGCTGCTTCCGGTTGTTGATGTTCTTTCACTGCCTACTGTTCTTTTCTTTTAACTCACTCCAACCGGTCGAGGCAGATGTTTTTTCTGTTAAAGGGAATTTTTTCTCCTCTACTGTCACCTAGTGCTTGCTCAAGTAGGACTGTTGGGTTTTCTGTACTGTTTGTTTTAATTATATCCTGAAATGTCCTAAACCTTACATTGAAATGACTTTGTTGTGATTTGGCGCTATATAAATAAACAAAAAATTAAAAAAAATATCCAAATGTTCTTGTTTGACAAGTACTTCATACCTGATCAAGCGTCTGATTAAGATGGATTCCACTTATTTCACAACAGTGCTGTAAGCTTTTTCCATCATGCTGAATAACTTACCATGGTCCGGGAATGTTTCCACTTGGTCAGCTTGTTCAGGATTCTCAGCAGGTTGATACAGGAGAACAGGTTCCTCCAGCAGAATTGGTTACTATCTCCTGCTTCCTAAAACCACACATGCTTAGTGTCACCATGAAGGCTTCTCTACAAGTTGACCTTCATCGAATAAGGCTCAATCAGGTCTTTTCACTCACCAAGCTCTCAGCGGTGAGCTCAGGCATCTCATGAACCACACAGTGCGGAAAGTCCAGGACACATATGCTGCCGTAAGATTTGATGTTTACATTTTAGGTACTATCAGTGGTAAAAGGGACATTTAGGTGTTCTTTCTGTTGAAATATTATGATAAATGGTGCAGTCAGGAGGGGTAGTCAATTTAGAGTTTGGTTTTATCTTGTGTCTCCTGCACCAAACTAGTGTAAGAGCATTCCTAAAAAGTACATTTTAAAGGTAAAATATAAAAAATATAGAATAAAATAAAGTGATCCTACCTGTTTTTGGCACTGATATAGGACATGATGTTCTGGTTGAAGAACTTGAGGATGAGTGGGATACAGTTGGCAAAGACCAGGTGCTGGGAGACAATTTCAAACTGCAGGAAAAGAAGAGTCGGCAGCATGGAAAAGTTAGAGCGTTTTGACAGTCTGGAAAGGAGCAACTGAAACATGTAACTCTTCTTCATTCAAATTGTTACAAGCGTGGTTTTATCGTTTGGCCTTATTTAATATTTGGTCATAAGTATTAAGGTAGCATAAGGTAAAAAATGTGGTGAAAATCTGATGACGTCAATAGGACAAATCCTGGAAGGGAAATTCACAATAACAGGGGAGAAAAAAATGTGGTTGATAATCCTGTATCATTGATGAGTTTCCTGTTGGGGGAAAAGATCAAGAACTGGGGGATTTTTATTCTCATGTGAAAGCTCTATAAATCCTTCCTCTCATTCGAAGAAGCTTTACAACGATTACAAACAGGAGTAATTCTGCTGCTAAATCTATCATGTGTTCATATTTCAATATTTATTGACTGTGGTTGTTTAAAATGTCTATATTTTACCCTGTTTTCTACAAAAACAACTGTTATAATACAGTGTTTGTGTGGTGGTCAACACTAATCGATTAAGACTTTCCACTATGAGTGCAATGTGCTGATGCGCCTGTGTGTAATCTCCTTTTGTGGCAGCAGAGGGCATTGTCACTTTAACAGAACAGCCAATTAAAAGAGAGTCAAGAATGTCCTTTCCTAGCAACAGACACAATATATTAATGATAGGATAAATAAAAGTATAAATGAAAAATGTTAAGCACTTGAATTTGGGCCAAATTCTCTTCAAAAAAGAGCAGATTTTAAATCGCTCTCAATTCTGTCGTCAGTGAGGTGAACAAAACTCCTATTGTGAGCCTGTCAAGCTGATGTAGTTGAGGGGTGAGAGGGGGGATGGAGGTTGAAAAGTGGGGGGTGGAGAACAGTAGGAACGGAGGAAAGTAATGACCTGCTTGACCAGATAATATACAGGAGGGTGTAAAGGTAGCACTGGGGGAGGTGAATGGATGGAGGCAAGATGGAAAAAAGAGAAGAAAAGTGTAGTAGCAGCGAAACATGGTGCCTGTAGGAGGGAAGAATGAAGGTGTGGGTGTGTGTGTGTGTGTGTATGTGTGTGTGTAACCTGATAAATGTGGTTGAGTTTGAAGTGCTTGAGGAGCAGCAGCAGCAGAGCAGAGATGGCCTTGACGATGATTTCCTTGTGACGGTTCACATCAATTCCTAGCTTCATGCTCTGAAGGACAGTGATACTGGAGGACACACACACACACAAGTTTTTGAGTTGGTGGTTTTGATCGTTTTGTCAACAGGGAACTCAGCTTTCTTTTAGTTCACTGGCACTGGCTTACTGACTCTAAAACTGCATCCTGCACACCATAAGCAACCCACAGTACAATAAGTGTATTTCTGGAAGTATTCCTTGACCCAGGAGAAAATGCTATATAAACTGGATTTAGTGGTTGATATTTAAATACAAATATTCTCTATCCTATCTATCCACAGACAGGAAAGAAGAAATGTATTATAAGAATTTGCAGTTTAAAAAAAAAAAATATATATATATATATAGATAGATAGACATATTCTACTGTGTAGTCTAAATATGGCTGTAGATGCATAAAAACATCTTTTGGGGAAAGAAGATTCAAGGCGTGCAGCAGCATTTACACTGTACTTACGGCATCTCCTCAGGCAGCACATCAGCCAAGATGTTGATAGAGTCGGTTTTGGCTTTGGAGGTTGGAGCTGCAGCCAGCAGCAGCTTCAGAAGGGCAATCTGACACAAAAAAAAATTAGCCAAGGTCAATGCCTCCATTTGCATCAGAAAAGTGAGGAAAGATTATGGAAAAATAATAGTTTTGTTGGTAACCATATCAAACAAAGAGCTATAATGCCAAACAGATTCACATTATGAGCTACTCACCACATACTGGGAGAGGTTTGGAAGCATGCCCAAGTACAGAATCTCTGTGGGTGTCTCCTCCACTTCCTCCTCCCCCTATGACACACAACACATGTAATATCAAACACAACACTGATTTCTGAAGGGTTTTGGTTAGCCCACTGGAGGAGCATTTAATTAAACCTTGAATAACAATTGAACTGGAATATTTAAGCTGTCACATGACATTTCAGAAGTAAAAAATATGGTAGATTACATTACCAACCAGAGTCAGTGGACACTGCTGTAGCTCCTCCTCCCTCTTGATCTGGACTTCAGCAATAGATACATATTTGTGCTGGAGAAGAAAAAGAAATACTGTCAATACAAGGATCAGAAGAATTGTTAATTAGCATTGCTAACTGACACCCAGTCGGCCTGTTTAAATAGCAGGTATGGATTTTTAAGTGGGTTGCCAATATCAGGGGATTTAGCAGCAGAGGATTATTGATTAGGTGATGCTTTGTTAACAATGAGCCAAGTAAAAGAAAGGAAAGAAGAATGGAAAGACAGGTTTGTGCTTTAGAGATGAGATCAAAATGATGCTACAGTACATAGTGATTTCCCCACTCACCTGTTTGAGAGTCTTGACGCTCTCATGGATGGGTCTAGGCAAGCCCACCAGGGTTTCTGTGTCACTAAAAAACAATAAACACTTACAGCAGACTGAAAGAAGGAAAACAAATTATAACAGTATCTATTGTTAGTGAAATACATACTTTCCCAGAGTAAATCCAATGAACTTGTTTCTACTGGTCTCTAGGAAGTGCTCGATGTCTTTCTCCCTGCAGATAAACAGGCTGCTGTCAGATTTTTTATTCATTTACCAGACTGTATCAGAATAAGCAACTAAAAAGCAGTTTTTAGGGAAACAATCATGTGTGCACACAAAATAAATACAAAGGTAAAGCACTCTGTATAAGCTTCATCAAATCTCATCAGCCACACAGTGTGTATGAAGGGTTCAGAATCTCCTACTGGTCAGCAATTAATCAGCCCTGTATGTTGCAATATAATGATCCAAAGACAGAAATAAACATATATAGTGATAAGATTTGCTAAAGGATAGTCAGAATATTTTGCTGAATATAAATGCATGAAAAATCCTAGACCCTGAGCCCTAGAGAGGCACACAGGCTACTGTCTGGAAAACACAGATGGGGAACATATTGCTGTGTAATAGTGTGGAGTGAGTTTTTATTTATTTATTTTGCTTTAACTTCTCTTTCAATGGCACAGAGTCAAGGTGGGGAACTGACACCAGCTGCCAGCCAAATGGTGTCTTGGCTGTGGGTGGGAAGTTTTCTCTTCTGTAATGGTCAATTTGGCAGGAGGCCAACAATCATATAGAGGTTTTCTACTGTGGAATAAAAGTGCTGTTAAACTAACCAAAGCTCTAATAGGGATCATTTTAAAGCAGCTAAAATAATGATTACCTGTGTTAATCAGTTTTAGTGTGTGCAGGATCTGTGTTAACACTTCTTTCTTGACTTTTAGTTTAGTGAATGAATATAAACAGTGTAATTTATAGGGTTGTATGAGGGTGCTTAACACTTTACTGCAGCCTTTGGTTGTTAACACAGTAAAAATTAAATTAAAAGTAAAAATATTTTTCTAGTATTTTACAGTTAATAAAGTCTGGGGAACTAACCTGACTTTAGGAGCCCAGGGGAGGCCCTTAGGGAAGTTGACCCTCTCTGTTGGGAGCCTAAGAAGAGGTGGAGGAGGCGGAGGCTGGATGATGACATCACGATCAAGGGGGTCCACCTCGCCCTCGATGCCGCTGTCTGTGTCCTCGGGGTCCTCCTCCTCGTCCCGGGCATCGTCATTCTTGAAGGGGTCCCGCTCGTTGTATGTGTCCAGGCTGTCCTGCTTGACCAAGGGCTGGGAGAGACAGAGGACAGGTGGTTACATCAATATAGAGTTACTAACATGCCTAGATTTAAGTTTTTATAAACAAACTCATGCTGCACAGTCAAATGTTGTTTAAATCCACTTTAAATTTCTAGTTTAAATCCAGAATTTTCCAAAATACTAAATATGTCATCCTGAATTTTCAGGAAATATGAATAAAGTTATGTACAAGATAGAAATATATTTTCTATTAGGGGTTTCCATATAGCTTCTATAAAGACTTACAACAAGTTGACACAGAACACAAACTGTGTGACACAGTCAAATAGCTTGGGATAAACCGATTTTAAACAACTTTAAATCACACTGATCCTTCAAGATTTCTATTTGAGTTATGACTAATATACAGATGTCTACATCTGCTTTCCATGATTCCATTTAATTTTGCAATGCATTACATACACAGTAGAGTGTGATTTATCCAATCTGCACTGTCTGTATGAAAACACTAGTGGGCATTGTGTACTGTAAAGTAGACACAGAGATAACAGGCTACATTCGGACTGCATGGGAACTCTTAAGTGGCCCAGGTGGGACTTTACTCTCTTAGATGAGTTAACACTGATGTGTTTTAATAACAATGCAGATACTGTAGAAATAAAAAGTAATTAGGGCTGTGGGTCCATACGTGGAGACATACATAATCAAATTTATCAATGCAACTTCAGTGTGAACACTCTTCAGGGACAACAGAGGTGAGTTATTTGCAGACAAAAGATTATAGCAAGCTGCTGACAAAGGTATTTCACATATTGGTCACACTGAAAACACACTGTGTGCAGCATAAAAATAATAAAGGCAGTAAGGTTTGCAGTGTGAATGTATCCCAAGGCTCACAGAGCTGGCACAAACTTCACTGGTCTTAACTTGCAGATGGTACATGGCCACAAGTGAACACCTGTGTGAAAGGATTTCAGGTGTGCAGCAGCTTTAAATATTAATCTATAGACAGCTTAGTTTTCATAATAAATAAATAAATAAATAAATAATAATAAAAAACTAAAGCTAATGTTAGCTGTGTCCTGACCACAGCTTCATATTTAATGCAGTTTTATATTATCCACTAACAAATCATCTGATGCCTATCTTAATGCTAGCTGAACAAACTAGCAGCTCTCATTAGCTTTATATTTAGAGTACTTTCAATTGCCTAGAAAGTGAACAGACACATTTTCCCAAATCTTCTTTTAACTCCTTGTGTCTTGTAAAGACTCATCATGTTGAAAAGCATGGGGTGATCAAAATCACAGAAGGGCAGCGCAAAGTGGAACAAAAAGACAATTTTCCACAGCAACCGCAAGCAACATTTCTGATTCAACTTACCACATATCTGCACTTCAAAAGATAGAAGCAAATTGCAAGCAAGGCCTGATGTGGCCAAGACTTTATTGAACTCTTATCTACAAACAAACCCATTTCAGTGCAAGTGCATAACATACTTTCACACACACACACACACACACACAGTAAGTCAGTTCAGACAGTTTCTCTAATGAATGATTGTGGCAATAGTGCAAGCATCAGGCATGAGACAGCGTTCTGAACATTAGTCGAGCTACAGCAGTTGATGTATGGTGCACCAGTGGTGGTACTAACGCTAGACTAAGTGAGGAGGAGAGTGAGTGCTGGTGAGGTGGAAAGGAGACAGGGTAGGAGAGAAGAGGGGGTCAAACTGTGTTGTGAGCCATTCTCTATGGAGAAGCCATTCTCTGCTACTGGATGTGGGAGGTAAAGCTAGTTTTTTTCTATCAGGGTTAGGGGGCAACTGCTTTCAATGACATCCATTTAAGAGCGAGGTCAACTGAAACCGATAATGCAACACCTACAGAAGTAAAACTATGTTCATGACGATCTCAGTTCACCTCCTCAGTGAATGCATTTTAATGACATTGACCCCTAGTCCACAATCAACAGTGCAAGATGATTTCTGAGGCAAACCTCAGTAGCAATGTGATGAAAACTACAAGAGAGATGCTACTACTTGATGTCTGGAGTGACTATCTTTATGGGACAGTGGATAGTGACCGCTGCAGCACCAATGACAACAGCCAGCAAGTCAGCCCTGTCTCTCAAACCCATCCACCCAAAGTGAGCAGGACACAGTCAAGGAGGAGGGTGTGGAGCAAGAAGAGGAGGAGGAGGAAGAAACAAGGTAAGGGGAGAAGGAGAGGGACAGTATGAAGTGAGGTTGGATACTGAGGAAGTAGAGAAGAGGGGGATACAAACAGAAAATAGAGAAATAGGAAAGAACAGCAAAAGGGGAGGTAATGAACTATGCAATGAGGATGAAAAAAAGATAAGAGTCAATAGGAATGGAGAAAAAAGACATGCAAGAAAACATTTTGGTGTGTAGTGTAAAAAGAAAAGTAAGACTAAAGGAAAGAGAAAACTAGAGACAAAAATGAAAGTGAAAAAAGATGAAAACTGGTGAAACCACTGACAGCAAACCTGCAAAGGATGCAAATTAAATGAAGTAATGCCACTGAGGCAAAGGGCTGCACCAAAGCCACTTTAAGGATTACATTTTGATGAAAGTTCTTTAACAAAATACTATAGTTTTTGACAAATATGCTAAATAAAAGGTGTCTGAATAAATTGAATGACATAAAGACCAAAATTTAAAATTACAATTAACAGGATTAGATGGAGGTTAGTGACAGGGGAAGGAGGATGAGCAGAGGAAAAATAAAAAGAGGAAGGAGAAAGGAAGGCAAAGTGACTTAAAGAAGAGAGAGCAAAGAAGGTGGCAGGGACGTGAGAGAGGAGTGCAAAAAGTCTAGCACAATGCAGAGAGAAAATGCAGAAGGAAACGAGGGAATTTGTGGGTAAAGACCTGCTTCTTGGGAAAGGGACTGTCTCCTTCCAAGCTATCAACAAAGGCACTCTGTGGGGACAGAAGGAAGAGGGGCAATGAGAAACCACAGGGCAATTAGGGAGAGAGATCCTGTCCAGTCAAAGCTCTACCAAAAACAAAGGGCTGGGATTCCCAAAGCACCAAGATCATCTGTGGTCACTGACTTACAACAGGGAACTGATGATGTTGGCACTAAAGCACTTTTGGAAAACCTGACCCCATTAGCGGATGAGTTACAAAAAGAATTCTGTAGATGCAGTTTAGTAGAAACAAGTGGAGTTGATAAATGATAAAAAGGCAAATAGTGAAAAATGAGTCTGAGTTAGCATTTATAGTGCTGTGTTAGAAGTACAGTTCAGTGATTATGTTGGAATTAAGGAATCAAATACATTTTTCCTTTTGTGTTACTGAGATTAAATAACAGCTGGCACAACACTGAGTACATGTAAAACTGCACTGATAGGTGTGTGTGTGTGTTTGAAATTTAATTTGAGCATCTTATAGTTTTCAATCTATGCATATTAAAATGACAGTAACGTAACAGATACTTTCTCCATGTTGCACTACTGATACACTCAAAATGTGTTTGTGTGTGTGTGTGTGTGTGGAAAGGTTGGGGTGAGAGCCTGTACCCTGCGACTTCGGCGGCCCCTCTTCTGCTGCTGCTGCTGCTCGATGAGCTCCATGGCGGAGGCAGGGGGCGAGGCTGCTCTCATGGCCCTGACTATCTTGATGCTGTCCTCGTGCAGTGGGGGCAGGTTGAGGCGATCCCGGCTCCGCACCTTCATCTCCTGGAGCTCCTCGAAACCGCCCAACGTGAACTGGATTTTTTTGTACATGCATATGCAAACGTTTCAAAAAATATATAAAAATCATTTTAAGGTTTGTGCATTTTGCAGTAGAGCAGGAATCACATACTGCCTTTGGACAATAGTACTCAAAAAAGGATGTTTGCATAACCCCTTAAGATCAATGACTTGTTAACACTTCACTTCAAAATATAATAGTTTTCAGAGGTCTGAAACAAGACAGTATTCCACAAGTATACCGCCTTCAGAGAACATATTAATAAGTGCACACAAACATACAATTTGATTGATGCGCACTGAATGTCAGTGTAAAACTGATGGTGATGTACTAACCAGTATGGTCTTCCAGAGCAACAGTAGCACTTTCTTCATAGGGAAGTGCGGGGCGTTCATGCTACAGAACTTGGTCACCATAGTGAAAAGGAGCAGGGCAAAAGGCTCTCCATTGTACAGAGGAGAACCTAGAAATTTTAATATCAATAGTAATTTAGGCATATGGATAAAAAAGGTAAATGTGAACCCTCATCTAATTTCAATATACTAAACGACCCACCTAGCTCACTCTTGAAGGCCTCTCTGGCTACTATCCACTCAGGTCTGTCATCTTCTGTTTGAACCCTAATGGTCTCCACCATCAGATACATGATGCTGAGTAACACTCTGCAGAAAACAGGGATACACATTGGGATGAAGTGTGTGTTTATTGCCTCTGTTGTTTGTGTAGTATGCATTTACAGTAACTGGTGCCCTAAACAATGATAATGGGCCTAAAAGGTCTCCATGTACTAGAAACAACACTATAACGGAAAAGATGATGAGTAACAACGATGGGTAAGTGCAAGTAACGTCCGTTTTATGCAATCTGCTTAAAGGAAAATGATTCTGGGCTCTGCCAGGATAATGTACCATCCATTCATAATTACCTGATGTAAGTCAGGTGGTATTTTATGCATTTAACACTTTGTTCACACAATAAAGCTCAAAATACTGGAATTATAATGATTCCAACTTTGTGGCAGCAATTAAACTCCTTCAGTCTGTAATTATTTCTAAGTGTTGATCGGGGGAATGCACCGACAGAGATTTCTGTATGTGCGACTACATGCGTGTGTCTGTTTAGCCTGTTTTGTTCAAAAAGCAGTTCCATTAAGCAGAAGCAGAGATTGAAAACAAACGTGAGGGAGAGGGACAGAGAATATAATTGAATTTAGCAGATTAGGCGTGCATGTATGTGCATACACTTAGTGTCTGTGCATGTGGACAGATGACAGAAAGACATTACAAATATTGAGGTAAACTTGTGAATTACGACAAAGGCATGAAATTGAGATACTGGTACTTTTTGTACATTTCGTATGTGAAGCAGTAAAAGGGTGACTGTGAGTGATGTGGTGATATCACTCACCTGAGCTCTGTGCTGTCTGCAAGAGAGATGGCAGGCTTCCTTACTGCACTGCTGCATGCCTGGCTGTTACTGCAGACACACACACACACACACACACACACACACACACACACACACACACACACACACAGACAATTAAATTATTTTGATCTGGTTAATTTCAAAAAGAATAACCAATCTGCGCACACATGTTAAATACAACACAGATGAGATACAAATTTATTTGACCAACACATAACAAAAACATTATGTTCCAGGTTTTGGACACACAAATCAAATGTGGTTTATTTTTATCCTTATTTTTTGTATTCCCAGCAATGATCTGCATGACAGCATGTGTGTCTATTTGCCCGATTGGTTTGCTTTACACTGGCTTGTTGTGCAGCCTGGTGATAGGACAGACTGTACCATGATCCTTCAGAGCAGTTTAAGTAACAACAAAGAAGCGCTGCATCCCAACTGAGTCTGACACTAGCAGCAACAAAGCTGACTTGAAGGAGCTGCTGCAGCACCATGTCCCCAACGCAGGGATTGAAGTGCAGATCACAGGCAGCGTGTTTCCTGTATTCCTTCATTTCAGTCTGTCTCTCTGTATTTCTAATCCCACAAATCACCTCTCCTCTTACTCGGATGGAGCTCCTCTTTGCTGTGAAGAGGAGATGGAGGATTTGGGAGCAAGGACAGTATGTGCTGAGTGAACGGAGATGCAGAAAAAAGTCTGAGAAAATTCGAATCTTGTAATGATTAAAATCGCATTAACTATTTCAGGGTTTTAACCTATGAAGTTTCAGAAGAAGGAAGACATTCCCTTATCTGACAACCTACAGAAATAGCATTTTTACCCTGCGTTACAGCCCCCTTCCCTTTTTTTGCCACAGGCAAATGAAATGAAAATACGAAGAGCATAACGCCTGCTCTGTCCATTTCTTTGGCGAGCCTGCCCTTCATTTCCTCTTGTTTTACTACTGTATCTATGGTAAACATGTGAAGCAAGTACTCCTATCAAACAAACATAAGATGAAAGAGACAGTTCTGACATTTTAGCATTGCTATTTGTATTATAGTATATATTGTTTAGCATTGTATTAAAGAATCACGACTCACATCATCGTCATTTTCTCTGTGTCCTACTCACTCTATCTCCATGCTGAGCAGCTCCAGCAGCGCTGTGAAGATGCCCATGTCGTAGAGCAAAAAGACGTTGTGTCTCGACCATAGGAGCACATTCACCTCTGTGTCACACTCATCAAAAACCCCTGGGGGGGAAAGGAATAATAAGGAATAGGTCAAATGCAAAGACATATGACCAGGTTCTGTTTTTTAGTGTTTTGTTCGCTACTGTCACATTTCTGGGCTGACCACACTTTTTCAGGTGAATTTGTTACCGCATGTTAAATAACTACTGCAGTTACATAGTGGAGTGCATTGCTGGTTGTAATGTATTGAGTTGATGCACCTTGGGCCAGGTAGAGGATGGCCCTGGCCACCTTCAGCCTCTTGTCTCTGTCCGTCACCTCTACTGCGTCCAGCAGCCTCATCACATAAGCTCTCTGCTCCTCCACCGTTAGCTCGATCCACCTCCTGCCTCGAGCTGCAGCAAGGACAAAATAATAGTGTTCAAGGTTAGATTCAGAAGCACTTAGTGTGCTTTAGATAATTCAACTGAGGCTAGTAGTATATCCATGTTTTCTTTTAAGCATTTGTAGTTTATTAAATAGAGACAGGAAATATGGCAAGAGGGAGACTTTTAAGACCCCAGCTGAAAGACACTAGTTATGCTTCTTAAAGTACCATGTATTTTTTCCCCCCATTCTCTAAAGCTCTAATCTCTCTAAAATAACAAAAAATGAATATGAATTAAACAGACATGTGATGCTGATAGCACTGAAGTAATATTACTGAGTAATATTAATATTATATAATAGACTACATTGTGCATTAGTGCAAGTCCTGAGAATCATCTGGAAGCTATAAAGTAGGTAAGGTGAAGGAGACTCCTATATATGTGTCACTTTTTACTCATTTATCTAGTTTTATCCACTAAAGCCACAATAACGTACTGTAATGTAAAACAAAAAACAGTGACTGTAAATAATTTTAGTTAAACTAGACATTTGCATGTTACAGTGTGTGAGAGAATGACCTGCTGCCTTGATTTGTCTGTCTTTAGTTTTTTTTTTTTATTCTTAGACTTCATTTGATTAATCTTACTCCAATCGGCATTGAGCAGCATAGCATCAGTATGATCAGTGCAGCTCAGATGTTCTTCAGCTTCAGATACTTTTGACTTTCACTGTCAACTTTTTTTTTCCAGTGAGGAGCTGAAATTCATGTCGTGTTAATCACAGTGATTCAGGTGAGTGACTTAGCACACTGACAGCTGCCCTGATATATACACACAGAGCACAAGTCAGACAGGAAAACCATTCTCTGACAGCCAACATACAGCACTAACTAAGCACATGCACGTAATGAAAAGACTATCTCTGTAAAACAGCAGCGAGAGAAGCTCTCATCTAATCCTGCTATTCATTACCGCTCAGCTTAGAGAGGAGGTGACAGATAAAGACAAAATTCGTCTTGCTCTTTCTCTACGATGTGTGCCACAAAGACCTTAACGACTTCATGGCTGTATTAGTGTAGCTCTGACAGCATGATCATTTCTGCACAACATATTCTGATTTAGCACATCACATAAAGAAACAAATAAAGTCCTAAAGCCTGATTAGTGCCAGTGTTGGAGAGGCTGCTTTGTTCTTGGTAACCAAACATTAATCAGATGTTTTGGACGGGACCTGCTATCTGTATCTGGCAGGATATTCATTCTTTGAACAGTTTAAAAGAACAGCACTTTGATGTACCTGGTCACCCTAATCTCACATCGCACTGCAGAGCAACTGTGGCTTGTGTTGTCCTGAGCTGAACACAGTGTTTTTACAGCTTTAAGAGTGAAGCTGAGAAAAACAAAGGGCAAAACAATTTCATGACGGAAAAATTGTAGAAAGAGAATTGGAAGTCACGTTAGTTAAAAATAGTAATAATACTGTAATTTATAAATTTAATTTGTACTGTAATTCCTTTTGTGTGTATATTGTGTTGTTTAAGCAAATGTTTAGTTATCCTTCAGTATTTTACTTAAGGACACGGTTATCAAGCACTAAGCTGGAACAAACCGACACAGAGCTATATATAAGATCTAAAGAGTCCTGCTCTGTCAGTCAACAGTAGTCACTGAGATAAACAACAGCAACAATGGGTGGCAGCTCCAGTCTACTGGTTGTACATAGACACAATAAGAGCTGTGCAAAAAACATAACGTCTCAGAGACACACACGCACACACACTTTCTCTCTCTCTCAGTACCATGGCTCCTGAAGTCCTCTTCAAAGTAGTCTCTGTTCAAGGCAAACTCTGGTTCCTCTGTGTAACTATAGAGCTCTGTGGGCACAGTAGAATAGGATGGAAGAGAGGATAGAACCAAAACCATTAGTCGATTTATTGACTATTTTGCTAATAGGTTAATTGTCTATTAAAAACTCATTTATTAAAGGTAAACTCAAATTACTCTCTAGTTGCAGATCTGATGATTTGCAGCTCTAAACAGAAAATAATACAATAGTAGTATAGTAGTAGTTTGTACAATAGTACAAATGCACACAAAATGACAGAACAGTAATTGTTTAATAACAGTAAATACAAAAGGAATAAAACAGAATAAAGAAGGTAAAATAGAGTAAAACAGTATGGAAAAGTTAGAACAGAGCCAAACAGTAGAGAATAGAACAGAACAGTTAGAAGAGAATGTTAGAATAGAGCAGAATAATCTGAACAGAAAAGAACAATTAGAAAAGAACTGTTAGAGTAGAACTGTTAAAAGAGTTAGAATAAACCCAAATACGTAGAGAATAGAACATAAAAGTTAAAATGGAATAAAACCATTAGGTTAGTGTACCAATTAGAATAGAACAAATCAGTTTGTGTAGAACAGAATAAAACAGTACATTCATAACACAACTGCTAGAACAAAACAGAAGACTAGAAGAGTTAGAATAGAATTGAACTATTGCAACAGAACAATTAGGTTAGAATAGAACTGTTAAAATGATCAGTGCTGTGAAAATACAACAGAACTAAAAAAAAACTCAAGTTAGAATTGAACAGGATATAACAAAGCAGCTGGGATAGAAGACACGCATTAGAAAACAGGAGAACAACTAGAATAGAACAGAAGAGAATAGAGTAGAACAGAATAGAATACAACAGTCAGAATGGTGTAGAATAAAACAGAAGAGAACAGAAAAGAACCATTTGAATAGAGCACAAGAGTTAGACCTCGACATTTACAATACAACAATTAGAAACAGAACAGTTTGAGTAGAACAGGAACATAAACAAACGGAGCTTTTGACTCCTCAGTTTGGGTCTGATCTGTTTCATGCATGTCTAACAATTTGTCACATCTCCTCCTGTTCTGAAAGCCCAGCGAGCTGTGACTGTCACACTGACTAAAGGCAAATCAGCTGTCACTTGTCACATGTAGGAGGACAATCATTTTGACTTTAAATCAACGCTGCTCTTCAGTGTTTCTCTATGCACGTCTGCTGCCTCTGGGGAAAAAAAAGTTGGTGCTGGAGACAAATTATACACTTAAAATAAACTACGTTGCAAAGTATAATTAAGAAACGTTTATCAACATTGTTGACATCTGTTCTTCATACTTTGCATCACTTATGCATCTTTTAGTGTTTAAATTCCAAGTCACACATGAGCTGTTAGCAGATACACAAATGCTGGAACAATTCGGCAGTTCTGAATATGTAATCACGGTGTTTAGGATTACTCATTCCACTAGTCATGCAGTATGTCCTATCTCTGGAAAACATGACAGCCCAAAAAGATTTTTTTCTATGCCTTCAGCCATGTGTGTCAGCTTATTGTGTTGTTTTCATGTATAACACTGTAACATAAAACAGCTGAAGAAAACCTGAGGAATGAATGAATTATTTTATTTTTTTATTTTAACATTTTTACAACAGCGTTACATGTTACACATAACGATCATTCATAATTTTAGCCGCTCTCAGCTGTGGACTCAGACCAATGGCACAAAAGCCACTGGTGCTGTATTCATAAGTGGAGCCGTCTTACCTGAAAGCTCAGCAGTGAGAGTGTCCGTGTCTCCGTACTCAAACTCCAGGTTGGGAGACTCCATTGAGCTCTGGGAACAAGAACAAAACACACATGAGCCAACATTATAGTATGACACCGAACTCACAGATGTCCTGACACCCACAAACAAACAGATACTGAAACATACTGTAAGCTATTCACACTATGCAACACCTACCTCTACTGCATTCGCGGTCACAGACACTTCACCTCCACACATCACCCACACACTCTCCAGGCTCGTTCACAGTTTTCCCTCATTGTATGCATTTTCGACTTATGATTGGCTGCTGGATCTCCAGGCAGCGTTCAATAGTCATTTACATTTCTTTTCTCTCAGATCCTGTTATCAGGTGTCACTTACAGCCACAGGTGCTCGCTACACAGTCACCGCTTTAATCAGTGTGATTGAATAGTTACAGGAGGCTGTCCATAACAACGCAGGCAATCCAGATGCTCCAGGTGTCAAATCCTGGTCCTCGAGGGCCACTGTCCTGCTTGTTTTCCAACTATCCCTGCCCTACCTACTGATGATTACCTGATTCAGGTGTGTTCAGCCAGTCAGAGCCTGACTGTGGCCCTCAAGGATCAGGATTGGACACTCCTGGGTAAAGCAATAAACTGCAGTAATGCATCTCCAGAGGAAGACGTGAGGAAAGGCAGGGCGCAGGAGTCTATGTAACCCCTGTTTCAGAGCAGATTACCTGCTGTCTGCAGTAGGGTTGGGCATCTTTGGTGTGAGGCTTATACGATACATATCTAGATACACTGTCTGCGATCCGATGCATTAAAGACACATATGCCCGGGGTGTGAATCATACCGTGTATCGCATTGTATTGCGTACCTCAATGCGATACACGGTACTCAACGATGCAAAAGAATGATGCTATGCAATTCAATAAATCAGAATATTCATTAATCAAATAAAATTAAGACCTTTTTTTCCCACAAGTTCTGTACAACTGTTCTCTGTCTGTTTCACTGCAGCTTTCATACACCTGGTTAACAAAATTAAGGATCCTCAACATCGACGAAACTATTAAGTGCAATATGAAAAACTATGTGGTTACCAGTCTTTAAGCAGCAGGTACAGTTAACTCACCAGTGAGCAGCAGAAAGCAATTTCTATACTGTGAACAATAAAAAATAAATCAACCTTTCACAAAGAAGTCTTTCATACATGCTTACAAAAGACAAACATGTAAACTAGTGGAGCTATTAGCCAGCAGCGCCTGTTTAAACACTTTCATCCTAACCTGAGGCGCGGGGTGCCGGGGCACTACTAGACGCCTCCACGGTTATACCGTTTCGCCGCTTCAGGTGAGGTGTAAAGTTAGTTGTCCTGCCTGTGTACTTTACAGCAGAACGACACATTCTGCAGCTCGCATCTGACTCCTCAAACTTCCCGTCTGTCTTGTTAAACCTGTAGTGTTGCCCAACGTTTGATTTGTAGTCCATAGGTGAGTTTACACGCTCAGCCATGTTTGTTGTGCTCAACTGCGGTGCACATGCAGTAGTATAAATCCGCGGCGGACGTTAACGTAAAGTAGGTCTAATTTAAGCAGGTTAGCATGTTATCTCAAAGCACAGCCAACAGTAAGTAAAACAAAAGCTGGACAAACACTTAACTCATATGTAGAGTAGGTAAACAGAGACTATACATACACTCGCTGGCCGCCTGATTAGGTATACCTGTGCACTGTAATGCAATCCTATACAGCAGGTATGCCATGAATTTGTTCTAATATTTCTCATTTATGTAAATAGAGTGATCAAAACATTAGAGACACTGACATTGACTCCACCACCCAATATGACCTCTTTAATAAGCACACAGCAGAATCATTAAGTAGAATTCACAGCAGAGCTGCTGTATTGCACTGCATTAGATACCTAATAGTGTCCAGTGAATGTATAATCACACCTCTCTAACAGAATGTTAACACTGTAGTAGCATGGTCACAGGAAGATACTTGGTTTTCATCTTTTTTCTGTTTTAACTGGGGAATAATTTCCCTTAAGAGAAGATTTAAATTAAAATGTATGCTAATGAGATTCAGGAAACACCACTGGTAGAACCAGCAAGCCAACAAGCTCATGTGTTTAACCCTGTGAAAACTTCCCTGAGAGTCAGCCCAGAACTGTAAATAAGGATGTGCTCTGAGTCAGCTATCCTGGTTAAATAACTCCATGTGCCGTCACATCTCCTATAAATACCTGCAGCAACCAAGTCACCATGAACTGGAATATACAGGACATCAGCCCAGAGTTTGTTTATGACATTGAGTCAAAGTAATATGATTTGATGTCATTAGTGCAGTTGTAAACAAGCAAATGATAACCAATTGGGAGCGCAGATGATTCAAGAAAATTAGCCACAACTCTGAGTGCAGATTAGGAAAGCCTGTGGTTCTTTATAATCAGGTACTCTCTCCTTAAAACCTGGAATAAGCACAAAAGACAAAAGTTTCAGTACAAATTTTTTAATAAATCTGTGCTGAAACCATTAGTCCAATTAGTTTTATAGATTATAGCTGTATGGATGATTAATTGTGTTGGTGGTTACAGTTGCTTTTTGGATAGTAAGAACATATAATGTTGCAGATTTTGTTGCTGCTGTTCAATCAAAGTTCATGAATAAATCATTTTCAGTTAACAAAATACATATATGCCACCTGCTTCTGCTATCAGCAACCCATGCTCTGTGCAATGTAAATACATTCACTGTAACATCTAATATTCATTTTTTAGATAACATAAAAAATCTGTAATGTAGAACAAGGAGCTCTAATAAAGGACTCTTCCACCATGCCTTCCTATGAGGAACAATCTCTGATATACAGAAGCTGTTCCAGACGTCTTGCTGATATCATCTGCTACAGCCAACTATTCCAAAACCAACATTCATCCATGGCTGCTTGAAGATTTTTTTTCCCCATTCATCCTGCTGTCTGATGGTTCAGTCTAGAAACTATACAACAAAGGGTCCAAACTAAAGATTTTTTTATTTCGTAATGATAAATAAGATCAAACTGATAATCCATCAAGCATTTATTATACCGTGTCAACAATCAGTAAAAAATGCCTAATTTCCAATGTGCACCTACATAAAATATCACATATCTGTGGGAGAAACTATCAATTTTTGGCCATTTTGCTTGAAACACACCTTAATTACCAATTAATTTGTTATCAAAATGTACATAATTTTTTTCTAAATTATCAAGCAAGCAGCCTCCTGAGGACACTAACGTGACAACTCTTTCCATCCCCAACTGAGATGTTTCCTTTATCCCCAGGAGCATCAACATAGCGAGTCCTGCCTGTCTCCCTCTCTCTCTCTCTCTCTCTCGCTTCTTCCAATCCAATCCTTCTCTCCCTCTCCCCCCTCTCTGCTGCCAGCTGATAACAAAAGCCGTCCTTGGTCCAAACTGGCACAGCTTCTGTCCTTGCACACTCTGCACCAGTGTGCAAACACTGGACACAATGTCAAGACAGACAACCTCCCCTCCTTCCAACATATGCCATGTACGCAACAGACGACTGCTCTACGCAGCAAAAATGACAATTTACATAAATCAGTGGATCAGGTTTGAGGTTAACTTCATCCAACAGATACTAGATCATTTCTAGTGCAGTGAGACCACGGAGGCATCACCATCCACACATGGCTTTGACGTTAAGTGCTCACCCACCACGCCATCACCAACCCCTCATCCCAGAATCCTATGGTTGTGAGATGAATATGCTCCAATTCCCTCAAAGGAAAACATTAAGTGTTTTCATTCAAAAGCACACACGTGTCGACAGCATTACTGCTGGAGGCCAGTTTTGACTGCTCAGCATCTTTAATGTGTCTGGGCTGAGCAACAGACCCCAATCTTCTTCTATTTTTTTCATGGAGGGACTGGTTGTAGCTGCACGGCAGTAAAGGAAACACCATCAGACTGACCATGAGTCATGCTTTATGTTTAGACGAGCAGAGCAGAGGACAAGTTACAGGTTCCTATTTCAGTAAGGCTGCACTAATTAACTTATAAAACCTATAAAAGTCTATAAAATATTTTAAAAAGTGGCCCAGAGCAACTTCTTCAAAATAGATTGTTTTGTCCAATAAACACTTGTAAACCTAAAGATGTTAATTGACACTAAAACAAACGGAACAGGAACTAGTTAAGGTATTTGCTTAAAAACAGCAATAATATAAATAATCAAAACAACTGCAGGTTACTTCCCTACACTGTAATTAAAAGAAATACCTAAGACAATAATCCAACTATGTATTGTTTATCAAATAAAAATACAAATTTAAATATAGGTTTGCTGGGTGTCATTATCACTTAATGCATTATATTTGCATTATATTTGAATATATGGCCAACATCAAGTTACTAGAGCCCTAAAATTACTCCTAAAATTACTTATTTTGTCTGACCAGTAAAACCAAAGTCAATTTGAAAGCGATTAAGGACAAAAAACAAATGTCAAAGTAATATTTGGAATCCACACTAATAAACCATACATATACTCAGATAATGTTTAATGGTGGTGCTGTGGTCCTGACAGCAGCAGTCACATTTCACCACCTGCATTCTCCACGTTGAGCACCACTGTAGGATTACTGCTGGGTTATTTATAGGAGCCGGTTGCCAAAATAACACCTCGGTGTCTGCCTGCCTCTCTGTCTGTGTGCATGCATGCTTTCGAGCCAAGACAGCGACTCACTGCATGGAAAGGACGTACAGCTGCCCTGAAAGCTCCCCAGCAACAACAACACACACGGACACACACACGGCCAGTGCGCTTCTATATCATAAGCTGTAGTAGCTGACTGCACGCAAACGCCTCTCGGATTTACCTCCGACTCCTTCTGCTGATCCTTGAACACATCTTTCCCTTTTGGCCTCTGTCTGTCGCCGTTATCGTAAAGGTTATTAATGATAGGTACCTCCATGTCCTCCGCCTGCATCTTTCACCGTAGCCTGCTCACTTCCTCCTCCGCTGATAGGACATACCGGGTCCGCTGGAGAGCTGAGACTGCACCGCACCAGCAGCACCACCGACTCCGGAGTCCAAGTTAAGGATCTCCTCCTTCTCCTCCTCCTCCTCCTGCTGCTGCTACTCCCCCAACTCTGTTTGATTCGCTGTCCCCGTGCGCCCCGAGAGGGCGGGGTTAGAGAGTCATCCTGACAGCAGAGAGGAACCTCAGCTGAGGGCTTTAGTGGAGGGCTGAAAGACTAATAACCTCATAACAAAATAAGAGCCAGAGCTAAAACCCAACTTCCTATGCCAATGAAAACCTCATATTAAATATAAAATATGTTACTGCAGCTTGGCTTTGTAGTCCAGTACACGCTTTATATCCTGGTAGAAAAATACAAGCCTTCAAAATTTACCAGCCTTGTAAGATGCATGACATTTTTCACCAACTGTATAATAATAAACTGAATTGACATGAAATTAGATTTTCGCCCATGTTATAAAAGAGTACTATCGGTACAATCTGTTGTCTGGATCAGTTCATGTGCCTGCATCTGAAATTGTCTGACTCCTCTACTTTAAATATTAGATGGAGGTACAAGTGGTGGCTCCCTGCAACCTCTTCACCTCCCACTCACCTTCTCCTGAGAGGAGCAAATGAATTATTGATATATGGAGGTGGGGGTTGGTGTGTAGGCTACCACACACACACCCCTGACTGTGAAAACCACTTAAGATGACATGATTGGATTGTACAGTTGAACATAGGCATGAGCTTCTGCTGGACAAGTTCATGAATAAATTATTATTCACAGGTTCACTTGTTGAATCAATCCCATCTTACAAGGGTATAAATGCCATAAAACAGATCGATTACAAGGACACCATGATAATCTGTGGATGAACCGCAGCAGTGAAGAGGTTTCAAATTCGACAACTTCTAAAACTGAGCAAAGCATCCAGAACCCAGTCACTGCAGGGGTTGGTTAGTCAAAGTACAAGTGTAAATGAAATGCTGAAAAACCTTCATGCTCTGCAGGTTAATTTGTGGTAAAGGTTGAGGCACAAAACACTAAAATTGCTTTTTGACATTATACTTCAATAATGTATAATTTGTGTTCATTTAGAATAAGATCTTTGGCCACGATTCAATGAAAAATTAATAACTCAAAGGAGATAAGTAGGTTGTATTTGATAGAAGTGAAAATTGTTAAAAAAAAATAATTTCTGTGGATTGTTAATATGCATTTGAATGTACATAACAGTGGAACTATTAACAATTCAATCTCTAAGGGTCTTTGCATGGAAAAACAAAACTAATTATTCATCGTCTCTCACTTCAAAGGGTTCCTCCATCAATCAAGCAGCAGGATCCTGATATTAATATTAATAATTAATACTTTATTAATCCCTTTGTGAAAATTCTTGTGGACAGCCTGTCCCCTTAAGGTGCCAAGGGTTCAGGGTTAAGTGTCAAGTTCAGGGACACTTAAACATGTGGCCAGGAACTGGGGGAACTGGAAATTGAACCACCAACCCTGGAGTTCCTAGACAACTGCCACTACCAACTGATCTATGGTCAGCCCATTACAAGTCTATGCAAGCTTATTTTAACTCTTTTGACCCTTGACCACAAAAATCAATTTATGGTGACCTTTTACAAATCCACTCATCCAAGTTCTAAAGGCATTCCCTAAATCATCACGGACTATTTAAATCGTCCAAACATAATAACACCCAAAAATAATCTGGTCTGCTGTATCTCTGAAGCTTTTGTACAAATTCTCTACTGCTGATACAAGTATTTAAATAAAATCTCACCTTGAGCAAGAAAATAATATTTTTGCAAGATGAAATATACTTGATCCTGCCGTTTTTCTCTCTCAAGTGAACTCTCCTTTAAAATGTGTACTTTTTAAAGGGCGGAAATTGAAACGGGGACAGAATAAGTGCCGTACTCTGAATCAAAGTTTGTATTGTCTTACGGCCTATTCTGTGTCAGAGACGTCCCTCTCTGATGGCAAAGATGAGATCACTCCGGTTGTGACAGACTTGAGCAGCTGCACATATGGGCTCCCTTTCCTCCAGCGAACGCACAAACAAATCCACTTTCACTGGAGTCTCAGAGCGGAACAACACCCAAACATATAGATATGGATTAAGCAAGGCCAAAGTTTGTAGAAATAAAAATAAAAAAATCACACAAAATGGTTACAATTTTCACATCTTTATTGAGATTACAGAATGTTTTAATTATTGCTCATCATCTACCATTATCACTTGAAATATTTAAACATAAGTTTTTTTTCTTTATTAGACAACTTAAACATGTTTGAGAATTTTGCCAGTTTGTACTGTATGAGGATTTACAACAATAAATACAGGAGTTGATTCTTCTTCTACCTTCCTATACTTTTAAAGGTTGTCATATCTGTATATAGTATGTATATACATATATGATGCTGGTGTCTTCCCCCACCCACCCAAGTGTTGGTCAGCTTACGACTGACAAAATGAAACAAAAGTTTCTCCCCCTAACTCACAGGCTAGGATCCTGAGGCAGCTGTTAACGAAGCAACCATGGCCTACAAAAAAGGATGTGTAGAAAACACGAACAATTAGACACACACACACCTGCAACCATAATCACCTCAGCTTTCTCTCAAGAAGTCATATACTCTTTTAACACACATTCACACTTACAAAAAGGAAAAAAACAAGACTTAAAACAAAAGGTCACACTACTCAAAGAGAGAATTCTCAACAGCACAAGGAGACAAAAACGCACAAACAGTGTGACACAGTATAGGATCTTGTCATTAAATGGTGCTATATGGGCGTGATGTACATTTGATTAATTAACTACAAAGTAATAGTTTAATATTTTGGAAAGTAAGATAATTTCTTCTTATACAGTGAGATGAGAATATTGATACCACTTTAACACTAAATACAGTTTGTAGCTGGAGCCAGCAGTCAGTTAGCTTAGCTTAGCATGAAGACTGAAGGCAGGAGATAAGGTCTAGCCTGGATCTAGCCAAACCTGCTTTCCAGTATTCCTACAGCTCGCTGGTTTTAATAACATGTTACATCTTGTTTGCTTAATTTGTACAGTAAACAGTGAAAAAAAGTTTGCAATTTGATGGGCAGCTATGTTGCAGACTGCTGTGAATTAAGTGTTATTTCTACACATTTCTGTACAATCTGAACAAACAAGATTTGTCATTAGAGTGAGTGAACTTTTATAATTTGGTAAATCCAAACTAGCAGTTTCCCTCTGTTTTATGAGTATTTATGCTAGGTTAACTGGCTCACACTACATTTTTAGAATACAGACATGAGAAGGGTATCAAACTTCTCAACTCACAGCAAGAAAGCAAATACGCATGAAATGTGTAGGCGTACTTGTACGTACTTACACTTGAAGTATTTAATTGACTGGTAAAGCTTTTGTGCCATTTCCACTAGTTCACAAGATGTAAAATGATCCAATTTATTTTTCATATACAGTACAGTAAATGATCAGACACACTGCTACCCCACTCAGCTGGCACTGTCTCCCAGCAGACTGGCAGAGAATCTCATTGGTTCAGGTGCACAGCCGTTATAGCAGCAGGGTGCACTTGGCTGTCAAGTGAAATGACCGTCAGTTCTTTCTAATTTCCACCATCAGGTCGGCTGGGGACGACTGTGCAGTTTCATTATAGCGGAATAATTAAAACCTTTCAGGTGGGGAAAGGTGAAAATTCCCTTTAACGGCACATACATTTCTAAAGAAAGTACAGTAAATGTGATTCTTGAATGGAAAGAAAATAAATCATTGATTTTATGTTTAACCTGAACCCTTGACTCTGTTCATACTAAAGGGTTGCGTTGTGTATGTAAGTACAGTAAATTTAATCAGCACCATACTTTTTAATGAGGACCTGATTGAAGAAATCTGTGTGAGTACCGAACTGGCAACAACTTGCTGCACATTTAGTTTTTCAGTAAATATTTTGTCACAGTATTAAAAATCAGGATTTAAGTACATTTATTACACATATCATTAGAACATTTAATTGCTTAACTTTATGACATATGCTGATTTTTTCCCCCCAAAAAGTTATGATATTAGATGGCGCAGGAGAGAAAAATTGTAGTTTCTATATAAATATCTAAAATATACAGTATACCCCTCTGACAACCTGCCATGCTTTTAATACAGTATGATCATTATTAGTAAAGGAAAAGACTAAATGAACAGGTCAGCTCTCAGTAGCTTGAAATACTTATTACTTCAACACTGGCGTCGTGAGAGCACCTGGAAATCAATAAAGAAGCAGCCAATGACATGGCTGAGGATCCTGTCACAGTCCAGTCTTACTACCCAAAAATACAAATTACAGGCTGATGCAAAGGGACAGAATGCATAATAAAAAACGTTTAAAAACAGACACAATGGTGAATCTCAATGAAATGATCAAATAAAAGACATGATATGATTGGACCCTGAGATCCCGCCTAACCCCCCTCCCATTATGTCTAGCCCAACCCTCGCAAGCATTACACAAGAAAAACAAAACAGAAACATAATTACAAATAGAAAAGACAACATCAAAAAAAAAAAGAGAGAAAAAAAAGGACAGGAAAAAATGTCCGTCAAATCTTGAAAGGTAATCTTCATTCTTTTTAATCAAGTTTCTTTTCATATACTATGTCTTTTTAGCGTCAATGATTTTGTCTTCAATAGCTAAACAATAAAAGATCTGGCAACGGGAAGGGAGGATGGAGGATTTACATACAACTCGACACACAAACGAGCATCTAAAGAGGAAGAGATAATGGTGGTGAAATGACGAGAGGAAGGCAAGTCAAACATCTCGCAGAAAAAGACGTCGGGGAGCTAGCTAGTGGCAAATGGCAGGAGCAGCTCCACAGAGTTAGAGTTAATGTTATTGTTGTTAAGTGCGAATAAATAAAATGACTGCCATAAGCTAAGTCCCCCCCCCCCCAAAATATAAAGCAGGTGTGTTGACTACTCTGTCCGTCCTCCGTCCTCATCCTCCTCTTCACCCTCTACGAGTCTGTGCCATTCACGAAGATATTCATATTGGTATTTCTTCCGTCCAACCCCAGCACTGGTTTAATACCTTTAAGAGAGAACACACAAATTAGGACGATAGATGGCAAATATAAATGTGAGACGGCAATAAGAGGCTCAACTCTTAACTCTACCACTCTCTTTGTGGAGTAAGAGCATGATCTACAAGCAAGCTAGCAGCTCTGCGAGGCTTTGTTTATGCTGCATTCATGACAAGTTGTTTAATAATAATAACAATAATAATAGATACTTTATTGATCCCCTTTGGGAAATTGTTGTATATATTGGTGCTAGTACGGGGTTTCAGTGTCTGCCTGGTGGGACTCGTAATCAAACCGCTCACCCTCGGGTTTGAAGATGTCTGCTCAACCCACTGAGCTATCATGTCGCCCCAAACCATTATTATCGATGGTGGACGACTACCACCATCTTAGACTATTGCGTGAACGTTCCCTGGTTTCTATGGGAACTATTCCCAGTTTCCCCATTCTGCCAACATGACATGAAGGCAGGACTAGCCACAGCATGTAGCTTAAAGCACCATTTTAGCATGGCAACGTCTGCTAATAAGCGCTAAACACAAAGTACAACTGATAGTGATAGAATTAAACAATTAAAGAAGAATGTAATTTTAGTACCAAATTTGTGATTAAATTTGATTTCATTTGTTGACATATTTCATTCTTGACCAAAGAAGTGGTCAAACCCACCAACATTAGATGCTAGCAGGACTAACAAAATACTTACATTTATTAATCTCCAAGGCTAACACATCTCTCTTGTAACTTACCTTACCCGTTTCTCTTTTAGCAATATGTAAATCATTTATGAAACTGGTTTCTCATTGTTGGCTTTGGCTTCAATGAAATGTCAAATAAAACTAATGTCAGATTGTATTAGCAGGAGCTGGTGTTAAACCTTCAAGTTACTTGACAAAATTAATCTTTCAGCTGTTGTCTTGTTAATGTGCTCTCTGCGAACCATGTCTGTACTTGACAAAGAATTGTGTTGTGAAAAAGAAACCGCACTCTACAAATCACAAGTACAAGTAATGTGTATTAAATCAGGGCAACACTCAAAACTGAAGTGTCTCCACAAGCAAAGGCTGATTTTTTTTTGTTGGTTTTTGATTTAGTTGCTTTCAAATGTTTTGTTTAACTTTCTCAAATATGAAATCAAAATGCTCTCAGTTCCAGTCATGCACAGCTCAAATGCGACATCTTTTGCTTCACAGGATTATCTCTTGAACCATCCAATAAAAATGAGAATCTTTGCCCTTGCTGTTTTCTTACCTATAGTAGTTTGGCTTAAAGGGCCCGTTCTTATTCAAGCCCAGATATTTGGCCTGCTCGTCAGTCAGTTCTGTGAGATGTGCATCGAATGTAGGGAGATGAAGGCTGGCCACATACTCATCTGGAAGGCAAGAGAGAGGAGAAGCACGTTAACATTCATCAGGAGTCTGTGGTTGGTTAATCTTTCAAATGAGGAATGGAAGAGAAGTAGCAGGCAACCACTGGGATTTACCATTCAGCATGTCTTTTTTTCCTCAGCAGTGAATACTTTCTTCTACTGTCCTCTTTCTCTCATTAGCTTCCCTCTCCTCATCCTCCTTTTTTAATCTCACCCTTTTCAGTCTCTCAGTCTGTCCATCATCTTTTTGTCAGTGCGTGCTGTGGAAGCAACAGCAGTCACTGAAAGGGTGACCTACATTTGGCTCTGTTTTTCTTTATTATGTATGTGTGTCGCTCTCACTCACCAACAGAACACTAAGAAATGTGACAGGCAATGCTGGCGATACGCTGTAGAATGTGTGCCCACACACACGCGCACACATATGTGCAGAAACAGACAGGACTTATTCTACTGTGAGTAACTGGCTTCAAGGGAGACTACTCTGTAATGAGCAGATGAGACCAACTGTGATGTCTATAGAGATAAATGCAACTTGTCTCCAGGCTCGCTGCTGGGGCAAAAACAAACCATATAATCACTTCCTTTTCATCTCTTTGCTTGGTGGCTACTTAAGTGCCAAACAAGGTTATCATTTCCATGGCCCGTGCTGAGTGTGCACATTGCCCCCGTGCCTGCATAGGTTTCCTCTCACAATCCAGAGACATGCAGGTTAGGTTAAATTGTGAGTCCAAAATAGCCCATAGATGTGAATGTGAGCATGAATGGTTGCCTTTCCCTAGGTGATAGACTGGCAGTCTGTCCAGGGTGTACCTTTCATTTCACCCAGTGTCAGCTGGGATCAACTCCAGCAGCCCCAGGCATAACAAGATAAGTGGTGAAGGTAATGAGTGGATGGAAGGATGTTCCATGTTCTACATGTTTACACATATATCTTGTGTTGGTTTGTATTCTACTAGTATATTAAAACTACTATAATATAAACATGCTTGAAGCTTTATGACATTAACCCAATTTTAACACAAATAAATCTTACCCATCTTCTTGGGCAGCAAGTAAACATCCTGCTTGTAGCGTCCCTCGGGGGCATTGTACAGTTCTATCAAAGCCAGTGCCTGGACAGTGACAAACAAAAGTGTTACTCAGTGTATCTCTCTCTCTCTGACACACACACACTGACATGCTCCTTTATGGACAAAACAAAACCAGTCATGTACAATGACATATATAGGACACAAAGTGATCCATGATGTTTCACCTGGGTAGTGGCAGTGATGGAGAGCACGAAAGTGGGCACAGTGGAACAGCTGAGGTTCAGCAGACGACCCTGTAGGAAAAAAGCAAGGCTGTGAGTATATGAGACAAAAACTCTGATCCAAGTAGCTCACATCAAAGGCTGCTGAGATAAACTTCCACCTGCTAATATGAGCTCTGAATAGTAATTGCAGGGGAAATTACTATTAAATTTACAGAATTAAAAATGAAAACTTGTTTTCTCAAGTCTAACATCGAGCTGATTATTTTACTGGAGGTGATTAGTATGTATAACTGAAGCACTCTGCTGACAGGATGAGGGGGAACAAAGAATGTTTGTTTTGTTGCATGATGAAAATCAGAATTAAAACTATTAAAATATTTTATTTGGCCCATCGCTCCCATAGTTTAGTTTCTTTATTATCTCACTGTGCACAAAGACCTTTTACGTCTGGCAATAATCCTGCTTGTAAAAACCTGTTGTCAAGGCTCATCTCTCCCTGGTTATTAATGGAACTAAGTTCAGCTACTGTATATAGTGTTGCGTTGAGAAACAGATGAAAAAATAGATTTTTTAATTTTAAAACCAGCAATCAAGATTAAATGCTTCTCCGCTTTAAATTGCAGCTTTTTTTGGAACAGAACTTTGGTTCAGAACACGTGGAACCCTGTGAGATCTGGAGGCAGGGGAGCTGAGGTGAAGTAAAGATGAAGGAGCTGTTCTTCTCATATGGTTAAACCTGCTACAGATCAATCAGCAGCAGAGACACAGGCGTTAACGGGGTGGTGGGATGTCTGTCTGGCCCTTTCACACTGCTCTCATTCTGTCATGACTTGTAACACACACACACACACACACACACAAACAGTCTTCAACTATTTTGTGTCCAGTGCTGAGAGTCTACGTGAATTCTTAAAATGTCATGCATTTTCTACATTGATGCTTTTTAATGGGATTCAATATGATGTTTATTAAATGTGACTAGGTGTGACTCAGTTATGTCTCTGTGGCTGAAAATACTACACGCACACACACACACACACACACACATCAAAGTATTGAGAGCGAATCTATAACTAGACTCTATAGAGTGTCATCTTTTTGTGTATGTAAATAAAATATATAAAATTGAACTTGATTTTTTGTTCTACTGATTTACTCTTTGTGTGTTACGTACCTCAGCCAGAAGCACTATCCTCTTGCCATCAGGCCAGATGACATGGTCCACCTGAGAGCGTACCCTCTCCCAGGTCAGTTCAGGAGTGCGCAGGCTTGCCTACAGGACAAACAAAACACAATGAGAAATTAGTGGTTTCTGATAATCTTTTCTCTAATCTTAAGATTTCTCTTGAGGACTGTCACCCATCTATTGTTATCATATGAAATATGCTCTGTCTTTTCCAGATCTGAATTATAAAAATGAGTCAATTTCTTATGTCTGTACAGCTTCCTTCTTTCACCACTTCCAATTCCTATTTTTAAAACATTTTTCAACTCCTCTTGTATATTTTGGCTCAATGTTTAATGATCATGGAGTAAAGTCAGTGCACCTCAACCCTTATCTTTGTCTTACTTATTACTGGTTGTCATTCATTTCTGTGATTTAATTGTATTGTAATACTACATTTGCCTTAAGACAAATCAGTTCTGGTTTGCTTTTTCCACTGAGTTTTCCCCCCTTGTCGTTTGTTGGTTGCTTTTTACATCCATGTATGTTTTCACACTGTGCTAGTTTTGCTAATACTTGATGGGGGGACATCTCTTACGTTAAACCAATCCAGGTGACAGCCCCACAAGCACCTCCCACCTCCCTCTGCAAGTTAGTACCATATCTTGAACAGTGGGTACCTGGTACTTTTTTTGATGCCTTGCTTGGAACCTGGTTCAGTGTTTGTTCAAGTCCACTAGCCTAATTTTGACCACAGCAGACCTTTCACAGAAACCAGTTACCATAACAACACTGAGCAGGAGGACACTCAACATGCTGCTGTGTCATTGAAAATTCCTGTGATTTGTGTTAGTGTGTCTTGGTTGGGGCTGTGAAATCTCTCGTCTTCTAAAATAATACATTTAAACTGAGCCTGGTATTTGACAATTATTGTTTAAACATTACTTAGGCTTAGACTAAGGATCACTACATCCTTGAATTCCATCTGGCTGTTATATTTAAAGTAAGTATTAAGTAAGAAACGTGACGTGAGGAGCAGTTGTGGCTCCAGAAAGGGTAGGGGTGTGTGTGTGTGTGGGGGGGGGGGGTTACATGACAGTCAGACACATCGACAGGATGGGAGATCAGGGAATGGTACATAGCTACCTTTGGTAATTTAACAAGGTGATGTATTGAAGTTAGTCAGTTTTAATAAGTTCATTTTAAAATCTATTTATTGCCAAAAATGTGCTGTCAGCTTTCCTGACAAATGGGCAAAGTTTTCAAAAAAATGCCTTCAGAGTTTGTGCTACTTGGAAACTGACCACATCGATCTCCGTGTTGGAGTGACCCATGTTGCAGACGATGCAGCCGTTCTTCATCCGGTCAAGGTACTCTCTCACCACCACATTCTTATTGCCTGGTAGAAGGAAAAAAACAAAAACAAGATAAGATCAAACAGACAAGTGCAAGATGATGCATCATAAGGACACACACACACACATATACATTTTAAATATGATCTTTTTGGCATTTTACCTATATCTGATAGTCTTAGTAAGAAGACAGACAGGAAACATGGGAGAATAGAGGGGGTATGACATGCAGCAAGTCCTAATGCTTAACAGTCCTAATCCACATAAAACATGCAGTTCTATCATTATATGAATTATTTATCTGTGAATTAACAGTGGGATTTCATCATTGTAGTGACAATTATCCCTCTATGTTTTAAAAGACTGTGCTTAATATTTACATCAACTGATAACTTGTTTCACCCTCATTTCTCTACAGCAGCATTAATTCACTGGGCATCCAACAAGCTTTCTGAATTTTGCTGCAAGACCTTTATGGAGTTACATGACCTTATTAGAGCAAATTATTTCACAGCAGTTTGTAACTATATTTGAGGAAATCTTTCACAAATGCCATGGGTCTTTTTCTACCTTATTATGTTACCTTATTATGTTTCAGCTGCATTTTCATCCTAAAGAGATAGTCTGCCAGCAGCATTAACTAATGAAGCAGAGAGACAAGTAATTCTCTGCTCTAATTAAATATTCAGGACAACTTTGCTGAAAACGTATTACTAATGACAGGATGTCTGTCTGGTGAGCCTGAATGAACATGGCTGTCTTTACTGTTTTGCAAGTTGGTTTTCACCCTGTGTAACAACTGCATTTATTTATGTTAGTTGCGGATTATGTCCCAACACAAAAACCAACAGGACAAATCCCTGTAGAGCTGCGGTGAGATGATTAGCCAGCAAACCAGTGATTATGATGCATAATTGCTTATAAAGAGACAAAAACAAACAGAGACAGAGGCTGAACCAACCTGTGCAGGTGATGATGATGTCTACTTGTCTGATGACTTCGTTCAGCTTCACCAGACGGAAGCCGTCCATGCTGCGGTTGGGGAAACAGGAAATTAAGATATCAGATTTATACTATGTCGGTCCTAGCACCATAGCAGCCATAATAAACTCAACAAGCAGAGTCTCACCAGGCCTGCAAGGCACAGATGGGGTCAATCTCTGTGACGTAGACAATGGAGCCCATGGCTTTAAGGGCAGCACAGCAGCCTTTTCCAACCTGTGAGATATTAACATACACCTCCATAAACACACACATTGTCCACACTGGTGTTAGGTAGCTCAGAGGCTAGAGAGTAAGTTAAATTATCCATGTCAATTTCAGGTAGGTTTTTCAAAGGCTTGGTTTAGATGAGGCACGGAAAGGATTTTTCACATTTATACAGAAAACCATGTACCCTGGTAGAGCAAAAATAATAATTTTCTGACAAAATCTGTCAACAAACAGCTATCCTCTTCAACAGTCAGAGTGTTTCTACTGGTGACTATACAGATGCTCAAGATGTTTTTAATACTAGCAAAATCCCTCACCTAACTTATTAGATGCCTTAAAACAGTGAAACAATGATCCAACTGATCTTCTGAAGTATATATACTGTAAATCTTAACTTTCAATGTATTATAGTTTTAATATTATTTCATGTGACCTGAAAGAGGAGATCACGCCTACAGTTTGATTTGTCAGTGAACAGCCGTCGTGCATGCGCCTGTATGAGTGAACCTTACCTCTCCATATCCACACACCACCACCTGTTTGCCTCCGAACATCACATCAGTGGTCCTCTTCAGTCTAAGGACAGAAAAATAATTATTTCACTGGCAGCCTAATAGTTTATCAGACTGGGTTTAACCGCTTTCCAACACTGAAAACAAACATATCATAACTCCAGAGACTGTCTGATACCCGTCTAAGATGGACTCCCTGCAGCAGTAGAGGTTGTCAAACTTCTGCTTGGTCACTGAATCGTTGACGTTCATGGCGGGGACGCACAGTTTCCCTGCCTTGGACAGCTGATACAACCTAAACAAAAAACACAATAAACTGAGTAAAACACAATTGTAGTCCATCTGTCATGAGTGTTGACTATGCACATTAGAACCTCCATTTACACTTATTAAAAAATGTATTTTTTAGACAGAACTAAACAATCATTCATAATTTAATGATAAATAATCTAATAAGTACTTTTTTGTTTAAATTGACTGATCAGATTGCACTTTCACCACTAGATGGCGATGCTACCACACAAGAATCTGTGTGAGGCTGCATGTGTTTATGTGATATGTGTTTATATACTCGGATTTTCAAATTGCAAATTAAAAAATGAGAAGAGTTTTAATCTGCTTAGACATGTGATATTTTAGGGTTTTACAAGAAACGCTGTTTAACAACAAGGACGAAGACACAGTCTTGCTGCTCATCCTACCTGTGCACACCGGTAACGCTCTCCTCCACGATGCCCTTGATCTTCTTGAACATGTTGGGGTATTTTTTATAGATCCAGTGAGTCAGGTCTCCACCGTCATCCAAAATCTGACAGACAATCAGAGATGGAGAGTAGAAATGAGATGGATGAAAATGGATTGAGAGATGAAAGAAAGAAATAAAGAAAGACTGTCAAATTAGTAGTTCAGTGTAATGGTCAAATAACACATTAACAATTAATTTATTCTGATATTAAAAGGAAGCAAAATACACATATTTTATGTTAATGCCATTAGAAAAAACAATTAAATAACTTATTACTGTGGTTCAGCCCTGGATGAAAACATAAATCCACTATTTCTAAAACATTAATGCTGCCACATATTTCAGCTGTATGTTGTGCCTAATCCTTCCTATACTTCTACCCACAGTGGCAGGTTACCAACCATCATGTAAAATTAGACCCACCACATTTTAAAACACCTAGCTGTCTGGTAAAAATAGCAGATGTTATGTATCATCAACAAGGACTGTAGGATAGAATTAGAGAAAATAGTTTTGTCATGCTTTGGTTTGGCTTTATTTAGAATGTAGGTGCGCTACCATGTTGGGTTGCCAGCCTTCCACGTTGACACAGCGATCGATGCACCACCAGAAGTCGTCTTCTGACTCACCCTTCCATGCAAATACACTGAAACCTACAAAGACAAAGTGTGGAAAAACAGAAAAATCAGACAGAATGATGTGAAAGATAAGAGCTGAGAAAAGGACAGGTATCTCACACACACACACACACACACACACACACACACACACACAAGGGTCTCACCTCCCTCTGCCAGGGCAGCTGCCACTTCATTCTGGGTGGAGTAGATGTTGCAGGCTGCCCATCTGCACTGAGCCCCCAAAGCTGACAGAGTTTCCATCAGCACCTGAGGAGACAAAAAAAGAGGCAAGTTTGACTTCTTGCCGTAGATGATGTGACACTGTATTAACACTGTCTGTGTCTTTGTGCTTCAACTCACAGCAGTCTGAGCAGTGATGTGGGTGCAGCCCACCACCTTGGCACCAGCAAGGGGCTTCTCCCCCTGGGCTCGCTTCCGCAGAGCCATCAGGGCCGGCATCTCTACAAGGGGAGATGGAAACGAATCAGCTGGATCATTAAGAAATTCCCATCATTTAATCCTTCTGATACATCGCTAATCCATCAACTCATCCAGCTGAAACACTTACTAATGCTAAGGACACACACGGACACAGTAAAAGCCTTCTTTGAATGTAGTATACCCTTTTAACTGCAATGTCACGTGGAATTTTTACAACTTACGGTACATTTGGGTGGACACTTGGCCACTGACTTGCATACCCCCCTTACACCACCTGTTCCCCATTTTTAAAAGTAAGCAGACAGAATTCTTCAGTTTACCTTGCTCAGCAATCTCAATCTCTCTGCGTCCAAAGTCGGCCTGTTTGATGTTTTTGATGCAGAAGTCTCCATTGCCTTTAGAGTTCTTCTGCTGTTTGTCCCGAGGAGACGTCTCATCGTCAGAGCTGTCTGTGTACGATGCAGCTAAAAAACAAACACACACATATTCAGGTATTGTCAATATATCACACACATATAAAAAGGTAAAATATTGCCAAAGTCTTGTGGGGATAAAAGTGTAGATTCATTAGGACTGTAACTGAATCTTTTCCAATATTTGTGATTTGTTGTCACTTCTGAATGTTTCCTATAAAATGTCAAGACACTGAACAATGTGTGTTAAAAATTTTCCCCGCTTGAGACAATATCCTCACATTTTTCCTTCGACCTGCAGTTAAACTCCCCAGGACATGCACTTTACTGTCATGTGTAACAAACAAAAGACTGGTACCAGCAAATCTTCAGCAATTTGGCTTCAAAAATGATTCTAAACAGGATTTAGTTTTTCACAGGATTCTTTTATTCAGAGCTTTCGGGTTTCAAAGTGCAGAACAAACACAATGTGCCTTTGGTTTCTTCACTGTGAATAAAACCTGTACTTTTCCTCCACCCTGCAATTTAACTTTGGTCAGCCACAGATTCAGAAAAGCAGCAGGTTTAATTGATTATAAAGCTGTCTGAAAAACCCATTTCCTCCTAAAAAGAAACTCCAGCCTCCTTCCAATACAGCAATGCAGTGCAAAGCAAACTGTACAACTGTGTTTCAACACTAATATGTAAAAGAATCAGTGTAGCTCTGTGAGATTTGAACAGTAGTGCCCACAGCAAACTCAGTGAGGACAGGTCACAGTTCCTGGAACCAGCACTGTGCCGTTTCCTCTGACTCACTGCACAGGATGCTTTCCTTCGTGAGCAGAGCAGGTACATGATGCCAACATCACTCCTACAACCTTTTCAGAATGACCATGAACCAGCATCAGATCAGACTGGGTACCTTGCCAGCAACTGTAACAATACAGAAGTTAAAGAACATGCTGTACTGTGCCAGGGTGGGAAAGGCTTAAAAAGAAAAAGTAATAATCCATGAGTTTGCTGTCAGGAAAATCTCCCATCCGTACTGACAGGAGGAGAAGGTGAGGAATAATGGGAGTTCAAGTGATCTTGGGGGTCATGAGGGAGAGTGTACAGATAAATGTTATTGGGACAAAGCCAATGATATGATAGTGTGCACATAATGGAAAAGATTTCTACAGCTCATGAGAAATAAAAATGGATTTATTATGTACATACCTCTAAAAGATAAAAGGGATTATAATTAACTTAATTAAACCAATTTCTTAATATTTTGTCCCATTTTGATACTTTAAATAGCTTATTACAGATTTTCTCTTTTTTGTATGAAACTTTTTGGAGACTAAAGGGTATTTTAACTTCACAATATAACAATAACTTCTGTCATATAAAGGCATAAATGGCATAAAATCCTAAAATTACACAGTGTACAGTATAGCAACACAGAACGTCTTTTAAAAAGGGGGAACAGAATAATATCAAAACTCATTGTGGCCTTGGGAAAAGTACTGGTGGTATGTTCAGTGAATCGCCTGCACTGTGGGAACCATCAGAGAAATAAGAAGCAGTTATGGGTAAAGACAGGGAATCCGCTGGGGGGTGAGGTGGACAGCAGGGTTTCAAACGTCTGAAAATAACCTTATTATTGGCAGCACTGATTAATATTTCACTCACTTTACAACTGCTGCTGTCATGAATAGCCCAACATCTATAACAACAGCATGGAACAGAATGAGCTCAGCGCTCACATCACCATGTCAGTATGTAGGAATAAACATCCAGATCATTATTTTACTAATGATCAGACAGCCTCAGACTGGAGAAGAAAATTCTTGGGAGGTAGCATGATTTAGTCCTGATCTGGCTGCAGGAGGTGAGAGGAAAGGAAGATGTGCCTTTAGTGTAAGCGACCCACAGTTGTCCTTTTTTGGCAAAACCATTTTCAGAAATGTATATTAAGCTAGCACAATACCCCATTAATGAAGTAAGTCCACGCTTTCAGATTTACAGGAATCTTCAGCTAACACTTGGAAGATACCCACCTGCACCTGAACAACGGAAGCCTCATATTAGCTTCAAATGGATTTTGTTCCTCATCACTGACATTTAAAGTGTCTTAAGAGTTCTTTTAATGGGCAGTATAAACTGGAGGAATAATTACAGGAAACAAAAACTGAATATTGTTTAAAGTCAGATTTGCAAAATTATGAATGTATTAATTCTTAAAACAAACAAGCTATATTGGTGCTTGTAGACAGATTTTGTTACCTTTGGACAAAAGTGAACTAGTGTTGCCCTGTTTCCTTCTTTATGCTTAGCTAAGTTAACTATCTTCTAGCTCTAGCTTTATATTTAACCAGCAGGATCCCCGTTACGTAACAGTCGGACACCAACAACCCAGACACAGGCACGTCGAAAGGATGGGAGATGTCAGATGTCACTAAAGGACATTTGAAAGTTAACTTATTACAAAAAATGTGCTATTAGATTCCCTGACAACGGTTGTAATAGTCCCCAAAATCAGGTCTAAACCTAACTGATGAACATTTAAACAGGGGTGTTGTGTTCCTATATAGGAGGCTCTATGTCTGCTATGCAAACACATTTGAGCAGCTCTCTTAAGGGAAAAGACTTCTATCTGTTGAAAGTGCACAATATTATTTGACTGGGTGAGCAGCCTTGTGGATACGTATCCTATTCTCATCCATCACAACTGGTGAAATCTGTTGATTTTATTTTTTTCTGCAGTGACTAAAACCGGTCACTCCTACACCCTCTTTCTTTCAGTTACATATTTAACCTTTGTTAAATGTATACAACCTAGAGCAGTAAATTAATAACCAAATCAATCCACTGCCAGAAAAAAAATAATTTTTTACAACTTTCTTGTCTCTAACCACTAGTCATGGTTAAGAGACATGTAGTCCCATTCATGTCTCATACAGTCATGAATGGGACCGGGGATTTAGGTCTCCCATGTCATTCAGTTAAAACGACACCCAATACTTCCCTTCTCTCTTTCACTCACCCCTCTCTAGCAGACCACCAGCAGCTAATCTCCTAACACAGGAACCACAGTTGCACATGAACTGCAAAGTGTGGGAATGAGACCCAGAAGGAGAAGGACAGAGGTTAGCCAATTGTTCCTTAGGGTGAAACACTTAGTGTTGTAAAAAAAATGTAATAGAAACATGCCATTTCCAGTGCAATGTCTGATAAGTAGTTGGCTATGCGGATTGAGCAACAGGAAAAAAGTGTGCTTGTGTACGTTTACCTGAGCTGTAGCTGTCTGTCGAGGACTGTGAGATGGAGCGGGACAGAGAGCGCCGGCCGATCTTGGAGGGACGCTTGTTGAACTCCTGTTTCTGATCTGCAAACTGGATCTGCTGTGTGGAGAGAGGGAGGGAGCAAACGGGACAGAGATCAGTACTCCACTCTGATTTTAACAACTGCTGTTGTCACAATGAATTTTCAAGAAGGCCCAAATAAAATACGATAACTTGGAAATGACCACCAAGCTTTGCACACACACTAGGGCTGTTCTGATACAATTTTTTGGGCCCTGGAGATTTGTACATTGTAATAGTGCAAATAAAATTGAATTATTACTTATATGTGACATTTAGAAAGAAAGGGGAAAAAATATATAAAGAAAACAAGAAAGAAACATCCAGTTCTTGTGTTAATACACCAGTGTCTATTTAATGAATAGAAATGAGAAAAGATGCAAAACAAAAGGCAAAAAGTCAGATATCAAATAGGAGTGAAAGAACAAGTACACTGCATTCTCCAAGAAATGAGATCAGCTTTGAGTTCACTCCGACATTAAAAGATGAAGACGTCAACAAAGCTTTTATCAACCAGCAATAAGGCCACACAAGGTAAAACAGTCAATCCTGGTACTGTAAATGTGGCATGTGTTTGGCTACTCACTGCAGTCCAGCCACTAAACCGACCATGATTTGTTCACTGTGATGACGTTTCCACTATTACTGCATAGTCACTTTCCTAATCCTTGTACTGATTATACTACATATTATCAATGGTTGACTTATTCCTATAATAAAACCATGCAGCATTAACCAGGCATGCTAGTGGGTGTGTGTGTGTGCGTGCGTGCAGTGAATCGTGAAATATTTGTGTCTTCTCATGTGAGAAGGGAAAAGTTGTTGAATAATGCCCTCAAATGCAGAAAATATTCTGTCAATGCCACAGTTTTCAGATAGAAGTGGTGAAAAGTGAAAAAAATAAAAAGGTAAAAGGAGAGAGAGTCATTCCTCATTCAAAAAGATTGTCCTTGTATATAAAAGAAGCAAATATTTTCAGCTTTTTATCACACTGAAATTACAAAACAAAAATTCGGACAAACACATCATTGTGTTTGTGTGTCTTCAGTCTTATGACAAAAGACACAGACCAGTGTATCAAAAACAAGATGTAATCATCATAACCAGAGGTTTTACATCAATACATGAAATCATCAGTTACATAAACATTTTTCCTCGTGTCGGTCTTCCTTTTTCCTCTTGGGTCAGCGATGTCCTAACTGTTTCTTAAAGGGCAACTTCACTGATTTTCCACTTGCTTCCTATAGGTTTAGTATGGGTAGTGGTCGTTTTACCTTTCAAATAGTAAAATATCTCTGCTTCTAGCTGAAAAACACCTCCAGATGACATCACCAAGAGGACATTTTCTATCCAGATGACGTTATCTGGTTGCTCATACTATGGAGGTTGCATTACTGGTCAACCTGCTCACCTCAGCATCACCTTTCTAAACCCCCTTCAATTGTAAGCCGGACTAATCTACTTTCTCTTCTGCTCTGTCCTTACCTTTTTCACACAGGGCTCACTGCCTTCTCCATCCTTTTTCTTCTTTAGCATTGCCACGTGTGCGCACAAACGATGACGTTTCGATTATAGCGTGTCTAATTCAAGGCCTTTCATGGGCACTTCACCTTTTGAAGTCTGATCATTTCATAGGCTGTGCCTCTTCTCCCTCTGCCTCCTTTGTGGCCTCCGCTTTTTAAGCAATCCAGTACAAGCTGGTCCGACCATGTGCTTGCAAACAATGCAATGAATTGTTTCCCCCTCCCTCTGTCCTACCTTTGTATTTTTGTTTAATTGTTGACTGTTAAACAGTTTCAGGTCCCTGAATAGCTGATACCAAAACTGAAGCTTTATCCCAGTTCACACAAGATGGATACAAAGTATGGAACAAAGCATTAGGAAGGGTATTGGAAAAAGTGACGTAAACCTGCTCGAAGTTAAACACTGAATTCTTTGAAATCATTCACCAGGAATAAAAAAACAAAAAACAAAGGAAAAACAAAACTTCTAGGTCCTTGTATCAAGGAAAGATCTGCACTTCACTGAAAAAGTAAGATGACCCTCAGCACTTCAGATAATACCTGGAAGACATCTTAATATCCAATGTGTACATGGAAACCTGTAAAAGGCTGTATCGAGGCTACAGGTGTCTTTATTCGATGGAGGTTAAATGAGGGTTATAGGAGCTCACGGTCATTTTGGGAGCTCAGGAGGAGGGGATCGAGAGGCTTAGGGGATGTTTTGGGGACAAGATTGCTAGCTCAGGTGGTGCTGCCAGAGGGAAGGGCACAGTGGTTCAATAATTTCTGCACAAACAGAGCAAATGAGCCATAAACAGAAACATAACTCATTCTGTCTTAACTACTTTCAGGAGGACCTCATGATTGTGTTTGATTAACTTATGAAAGCTGGATGAATATGAGGTGGTAATGCAACAAAACTGACTTTATACTAACCTAAATAACTAATATACTAACAAAAAAACAGAAGCTCATTCTTACATCTTATGTAAGGCAATAAGGCAGGCGCTGAGAACTAATGGAGACAGCAACACTCTGCTCTGCATGGGCAGAGGTCTACATGACTCAGCAACACACAAAAAAAGTCATTTTCCAAAACACTGGCAGCTCTTTGGAAGAAAAACAATCACGTGGTGTTCATTCAATCTGTCTGTCAACACGAGGACAAACACTGGAAGAGACAAGAAATGTTTTAGATTGAACAAACTAGATTCTTCCTCTGCATCAATGTCTTTCTCTTTTCACCCCTGTGACATTTATGACATCTTCTCCCTGACTCTCTAATCTCGCTCTGTGCTCCCTTACATTATGGATGGTGACTGATTGGAAGGCTAATGACGTGAATAATGAATGTAAACTTAATACTGGGACACATGGGAGCTCACCCAAGACTGCCACCTTCCACTCATCTGTGTGTGTAGGTTTGTGTGTATAGTGCTGTGAAAAAGCTCCCTTCCTCATTTTTTTTTCTTTTTGGATATTTGTCAACTTAAATGATTTAGATTATCAAACAAATTCTAATGGCACACAAAGGTAACCTGAGTAAATACAAAATGCAGTTTTTTTAATGATGATTTAATGTATTAAAGGAAAAAAGCTGTCCAAAGCCAGTCAGTGCTGAAGAAATCACACTCTATGGCGACTACTGAGGTGCTTTCTGTACCTTCAGTACCATAGAAAACAAGTACTGTCACATTTTCAGAATTATGGTATTGACTTGGCACCGGAGTATTGGTTCTTGTGACATCCGTATCATATTGTATATTATAAAGTAACTATTATATTGTACAAATCCCCCATAAACACTGATTGTAGAAGCAGCTCATTCCGCTTCCTCAACAAACATCAGATATTTTGTTGCATGAAACCTTGTAGACCTTCAGGAGGAAAACAAAGACACAGATGCTGTTTCATGCAACAAAGGGCACACCTGTTGATTAATCACAAAATATGAGATTCTGCTTTGATCAGTCTCAGCTCAGCAGATGACACCGACTAGTGGCAGGTTTGGTTCTGTGTAATTCAGAGAAAAAAATTATTTTAAGGTGACTGCACTGCAAAGTCTGTTTGAACTTAACTAGAGCCAAATATGTGCGACTGCGTGGACACTGGACCTTTTCAGGTGATGATGTCTATAATTATGGACTAAAGTGATGTTTGGCACATTTCTTCTCTTTCAGCAAAATCTCTATTTGAACAAGTTTCATTTTACAGTTTCATATTCAGTCTAAAAAATTCTATTTGTGCAAAGGTGTTAAAACTCAGTCCATCTGTTTTTTATATGATGACTGCATTTTGACAAAAAGCAAGAAAAACAACTCACCCCAAAAATATGATTAAAAAAAAAATCTCTAAAATGTCCTAAAGGGTCAAAACATGACACACAACAAAAAATGACAGAAGCATAATCAGTAGATTGTTTACCTTCACCTTCTACTACTACAAGCTGTGCTCGCCATTAGGGCATACTGCTTACTGATATTAAAAACAAGAAAAAGCTGTTTTCATTTGTGGCAACATAATTAATTTGACATTACCCAGTCAATTTCCTGTCACAAATTTAGGATCCTTTTTGGAATAAAATAGCACACATTAAAAGAGAGCATTGTACTGTGTATAACTAGTATTTCAATGCACAGAACACTACAAAACATGAGTACTCCTCATTACCTTTGTGGGCTTGGATTCTTTGCTTACACACTCTCCTCATATTTCCTTTTAAGCCTTATTCAATTGGGATCTGTAATTTAAAATTCTCAAGGATCTTTGGTGCCTTCAGTGCTGCTAAAATGTGAGTAAAATGAAAACCATGAATATTACAAATTGCAGATTCTACTCTCACTAACATGCAGGGAGAGCAACATATGAACTAGACGCTGCAGCAAAAACAATGCAAGGACGATGGATTTGGTTACAGGTAGGCTTGTGTTTAGGTATGAAACTTGAATCTTGTATGGTAAAGCCTTTTATGGTAAGATTACTTCAAATCTACCTAGAAAACAGCAGGGTGGGGCATTAAATGAAAACACTCTTCGTGCACACCACCCCTGCATTAGGGCCAAGTTTGACGTCCTCAGTGATGTCACTCGTGGATGAACAAACATGAAACTTACTCTTAACAAAACACATTTATAACCAAAGCTTTGTAGGCCTGACATCACACGCATCTCTCTGGTTTAACCAGGGACGGTTGATTAAACATGCCTGTTCTTTTCCCAGCAAAACCTGACACACACTTAGAGTTGATAAATGACCCCTACTACCACAGTTGTTTAATGTTGACAGCCATCTTGTTTGGTATTTAATCTTCATCTTAATGAAGATGCTTTTGTTGTAACACTACACTTGCTGTGTGCATACTCAGCTGTAAGTATAGGGATACAAGCTTCTTCTGTGTGTTTCCAGACCTGTGTAGGAAAGAACCTGATCCTAATCAAACACAGTAGGTCATGGGATGGAGCAGAGACCCCCGCAGCAACAAAACACTGGGCCTCTTGAGCTGTCAACTGGGTCTGAGGTCCTCCACTAGCCCCCACACATGTAAACATGTCAGGATGTGTGCTCATGACTGAGGCTCAGGTGATTTTCCTTTAGTTAATGTACTACAAGATAAAGAACACACTTAAATACTAAATGTTGATAGAGCTCTGTGAATTAAGCCTAAACGCATGATAAACCTATTGGTCTATCCATAATTTAATATTAAATTCTCACCCTGCTACCTGATGTGTCTTTAACATACACGGACACACCTACAGCCTCAGGGCGTACAGTAAGTACAGACTGCCATGTTTACTGAATGAAGAAGCCCTGATGGAGAGAACAAAAAAGCAGAATCACTCAGAGGATGTTGCTGCTGCCTTGTGAAGCGGCAATGTACTAGAAAGAAAACTGAAATTTGATGATGTTTATAAAGGCAAAATGGCTTGCTTGATTTGGCTTCATTTGCTACGATGCATGCAGATGTAAATCATTTTACATTGCCTCATAACACCCCGCAGCTCACTTTCACCTTGAGCTGATCAACAGTCAGGGTCACACGGGCTACAAGTTTTTGAATCAGGTCACAGTCGGCAGTGCACTCTGTGCAAATTTCTGTGCCAATTTCTCTTCATTTCAAGGTTGAAAACACATCAATTTCTTCTCTCTCATAGGAGACTCACATACAACCTCTCCTATCTGATGCCAAATGCCATTATATAAACAGACCTCAAACTGCAGTGATATACAGATATTTGGATGCAGTGTCATCTTTTAGTATTTTAACTCTTTGCTACCCAGCACAACAGGAACAGAGTAGGGATATCTCTGGTGAATGTGGCAAACAAAGACAAAAGAATGTCATAGAAGATCTCAATGCGAGGAGCTCATATTTAAAAACACTCCCAAAACCTCTCAGTTGTTACTGCTTGAACAAAAACTTGTGCAAGCTGCACATGATATCTATAATTACAGCCTCAAAGAGACAAAATTATCAAATTATCACCTACTCTTTCTAGATCGTTATCTCAAAGAGCTGTGGACCAGGTCATTTAACCACCCCCTCCGTCCAAAACCAAAGAGCCATTGTCCACAGAGTCTGAATGTGAATGTTTGTGTTTGTGTGAGACCCCATGTGCAGTGAAATGGAGCCCAGTCTGAATGACATCTTATTGTTTGCATTTCTATGAATGGGAAAGTTCTGCCAACATTTCGTGACACTTTTTCTACTGGACTCAATATGAATAAGATGACATCCAACTGAAAAAAATGAACAAACAGCATATTGCGTTTTTTCACATCTGTATACCCGCACAAAGTTTCTGCAATGTGATAGCACATTTAATCACAGAGCCAATACATTCAGAGGAATAAGTTAGCACCATCACACATTTCAAAAGCTATTAAAATTTTATATTAAGGGTTTTAGGACCTAGGTGGCTATGACTCTGACTAAAACAAATTTTTAATTTGTTTCAGTAGAGGTTCCCCACAGAAGTCCATTTCCAGTAGAGTCAATTTTATTAACTTGCCATGCATCTATTAACTGGTGATGTATAAGGGAGATGTAATGTAGGCTGGACCAGCAGAGACCTGAGGCACAATCTTTTGAGAGGAAAGCCAACGGGAGAAGAGGGAAGGAAGTCTTGTCCAGCAGGGCCAGTGGGAAGCTGGCAGTTCAAGAGGATCCTAGCCACTGTTGCTGGCAATAAAACCTGAGCTGCAGCCAAGGAACACACACAAAATTGGTATATAGTGTATGCTAGGAGTGGGTATGAAAAAATACATATAATTATGGTTTGCATTTTTCCTTTGTTATTAATCTTGACAGAAATCTCAGCCTAATATTTCAGCAAGTAAAACTTTTGCAATTATTTGAGAGAGCTGACAAGGCACTTTGATGGTAAAAACAATGTTTAAAAGAATTAAATGTTAAAATTATTTTTAATGGTGAGTCATAATTAATGGGAAATAACCACATGTGAGGAATGAAAGACATAGTGGTCATATATACAGTGTTTATTTTCTGAACAGTGCAATGTACAGTAAAGACCATAAACAGTGCCACTGGAATAAAACTAAATACAATGTACCAATGACCCTTTTCAGTATTAAATAAAAACTTCAATTGCAACTAGAGTGTTTTAAGTGTTGTGTCAACACCTCCTTGGTTCTGGGAAGCTAGAAATGATGAAGAAATCTCTACTACGACTTAGACACAAAGTCTATATCGTACTGATACAGACAGCTCCAGTCACCAGACTTGTGCATCTAGATGCTATATATGGACAAAATATCTGCCATATTCCTGACAGACAACTTTCATCATCATAAGGTTCACTTTAATGCTTCATCTTTTTCCCCACCGGTAATGTCTGGAGGTGGTATCAGGCCACGTTTCCTTGTAATGATAACAGCGTAATAGCCGATGGTGACTAAACAAAGTTAAAAGGAGGCAGAGAAGATCAGATAGGCTAAGTGCAAGGATGAATACTCTCCAATCAAAGTGCTAATGGGCTTTTAATAGCTTTATGTTTAGATATCGTCTGCCACCAGGCCTGGAGAATTGAGTGATGGCATAAAAAAAGACTCAGTACAGGGGAGAGGAAAAGAGGAACATGTCCTGTTAACGGCTTAATGCTACAAACATATCCTGGACATATCCTCAAAGCTAAATCCTTAAAGTGCTTCTGCCAGACTGCTGTCTGGCAGCAATTTAAGAAAAAATACGTCTCTTTAACGCCACAAAATCTTGTGAAATCCTTTTCAAATTTTTTCTCTGCTTTCAAAATAAATATGTGCAACTGATGGTCAATTATTATATAGTTAATTTTTATGAGGCAAAAATGAACTCACTTTTACTAACCAGTAAAAGCTCCAAAAAACTAAATGTTCCATAATGTAAATCATTTCAAGTTTGTGCCTCCCGTATATTTATTTATTTCATATTCCACACCACTGGTTGGGAGCACAGGCTTTCTGTTATAACTGTTGTGTTTCCAAACCTGAGCCAAAACAACCCTGATAACATGATTGAATTCATTTTAAAAACTCTTGGAAGATCCTCCAAAGTTACAGAAAACATTATACATCTAGTTGCGGAGTACTGCTCTACAGTAAACTGAATTCCACATGTAAAAGTGGCCTTTTAATGCCAGTGATTTAAATGGTCATGGTGTTGGACTGACAACCCTATCAAACTACATAATTGTACATGATTAATACTAAAAGATACTAAAAGATGCACCTCACAGCTAATTACTACTTACACTTACTCACTTTAACTACTCATTAATATACATAACACTCACGTCATTTACTAGCTCTAGAATGGCGCCTGTTGGGTGGCAGCAGCTCCTGTCTGTTTATTTTTTGCATTTGTACATTTGTGGATGAGCACGAGCATGTTCTCAGACAAGGAACGTGAAATCACACCTGAGGAGGAGAAGATGGGGGTGCACAGCAGGAGTGAAGCGTTGAGAAATACTGAGATATCTGGAGAGATGTGAAGAATATTTATGGATATAAACTACTCTATAAACTTCCATTGCTACGCGGATGACACCCAGCTATATTTATCTATGAAACCAGATGAAACAAATCAATTAGTAAAACTTCAAGCATGTTTAAAAGACA
>JAUMHL010000016.1:6572921-6607530 GCA_032362345.1 Sandelia bainsii | reverse complement strand
TGTAAAGTGCCTTGAGATGATCTTTGTTATGATTTGGCGCTATACAAATAAAGATGAATTGAATTGAATTGAATATAAACCATCAAGTATGAAGCAGGCTGACGGTGGCATTGAATGGGCCAATGAGCTGAATATGTTTTCTAACATATTTAACCCTGGCTCCAATCCTCTGGCCACCCACTAACAACCAGCATTACCATGTGCCCCATTCGCTCTCAGCTCAGTCATGCTTTCTCCTGCCCGCATGTCTATCTTAACATTCCAGGTGAGAAGGCAGCTGCAGAGAATCAAGGCAGGGAAAGCAGCGATGCCATACGGCATGAGCTCCAGAGTCCCCTAGGTCTGTGCGTACCATCTGTGTGAGTTGGTCCAGCACATCTTCAACCTGAGCCTGAGGCTTGGAGAGAGTACCAGTTCTATGGAAGATATCCTCTACTGTGCTCCAAAGTTCCAAAGACACCCCACAGAACCAAATGACAACAGACCTGTGGCTTGTCCTTGCCCACCTACATCACCTGATGAGAGCAAGTATGGATCCACTACAGTTTGCCTACCAGCCACACATCAAGGTGGATGACGTAGACATCAGCTACCTCCTGCACAGATCAATCTCTCACCTTGAGAGAACAGGAATCACTGTATGAATCATGTTCTTTGATTTCTCCAGTGCCTTCAACACTATACAACCATCGCTGTTTAGGAGAATGGTCCTTGCTCAATTTCTTTCCACTCTCTATACACCTGACTTCACCGACAACTCTGCACAATGTCATCTATAGATGTCTTCTGTCTCCTGAAAAAGCAGGACCTGACTAGACCAGTAAACATCCAAGGAGTGGACATAGAGATTGTTCGGACATACAAATACCTGGGTGTTTACCTCAACGACAAGCTGGACTGGACAGACAATGCCACTGCCCTGTACAAAAAAGGACAGCGTCGACTGTACTTGCCAAGGAGACTTGGACTCCGGAGTGAGCAGGACACTCCTCAGACTGCTTTATGACTCTGTGGTGGTAGCAGCCTTACTCTATCTAGTGGTCTGCTGAGGCAGTGGCATCACAGCAACAGACATGAGTAAACTAGACAAACTGATAAGGAAGGCCAGCTCTGTCCTAGGGTGTTCTCTGGACTTAGTGGAAGACTTGGGAGAAAGAAGGATTATTGCCAAACTGCTGGCCAATATGGATAACATTCGTCATCCCCTACAGGACACCCTGAGTGTTCTGAGCAGCACCTTAAGTGACAAGCTGCTCCATCCACGGTGTTTGAAGGAGTGTTACTGCAGGTCCTTTGTCCCTGCTGCCATCAGACTCTACAATCTCCATCAATCACTCAGCAAACTCACACACAAATAACTGCAGAATGATTTACCAATCAATCAAACTTGAACATATTATTATTACTACTACTATTAGTAGTAGTACTAGTACTATTTTTCTGTGTTGCGTATGTTGCTTACTGCATATTATAGTATACTACATATATATATATATATTTTTTTTTTGGTGCTTCTGTAACACCTGAATTTCTCCCTGGGGGAATAAAGTGTTACCTTCCCTCACCTTACAGTTACACTACAGGTAAACAAACATGTTTTTTTTTTCTTAATGATCAATATATCGTTTTGGAATGAATCCTACTCGCTCTCTCCCTCTCTCTCTCACACACACACGCAGCCAAGCACAAAAACACACACATAATGTACACACAGAGGCTTGTTGGCAGTGATTACAGAGTGTCTCTGTCCAACTCAGTCCATCAAATCTTCCACAGGGTGCAAATAAATATCAATGTGTTAGACAGGGTTAGTGCAAAGAGATCACTGGCAGCAGAGAGCTGACATAACAACTTGATGGAAAAGCATAATGTTGTGTTACCTGTACATTTGGCCTTGGCTGTCAGTGGAGGTCTTCTTGTTTAGCAGGCCTACATGAGAGGGCACTGGACAAAGCAACAGTTTTTTAGCTCTCCCACACACACCACTCTGTGGAGGACGTGCACTTATTCATGGTTTCTTTTCTCTTCAGTTTGAAACTTCACTGTTTTCCCCTCGTCCTTTCCTACAGTTAGGACACTCTTCCACACACAACTGGGTGCAGATGGGTCTATTATGTGCATGTTTTTAAGAAGCACTTGTATAGCACATCAAAAGAGTTGTCAACACTTTTCTCAGTGCTTTCAATGGTTATTCTTGGATTACGATTGTGCCTGTGTAGAAGAAAAACAAAAATAGACTATAGCAGACAGGGAGGTGCCTGTTTTTCCTCCTTTCTCTCCGTCTTTCTACACACAGTCTCACACACAGTCTCACCCTTTTCACAACTTCCCTGCCTCCGTAACTGAAGCTAGATCAAACACAATCCCAGCTAGCGTGGGATACTTTGCCTTCAAATTCACTTCACATGGCATCAATGTCCGAGGAAAAAAGTACAGCCTGTGCTGTACGCCGCCTCAGACTCGGACAAAAAAACATAATTATTTTCCAGTTGGGTTTTCTTTTCTTTTTTATATTTTTGACCGCCATCCTTCTACAGCAGGGTCCAAATACAAGTCAGCTGCTCAGCATTCACGATTTATACATCTAGTTGACATTGTTATCTGGTGCAATTTAACAAGGCAGACTGCTGCTGACTGACACATGGGCTGACAACTGAGCCAGTTTCCATTACTGATGTATATGACAGTCTGTCAAACCCTGGGCCAAGATGCCCCTGGATGACAGCAGGTTTCATTTAGACATGAGATCTGCAGATTTAAATTCATGTGAACTTACCGAATTGGGCAACACTAGTGATAATAATAAAAGTCATGGGTAAGAGTCTGCATGTATCGTCACACCTGAATTCAGGTGACAGGTTTCTGTTGCACTTCACTGAGAAAACATGTTAAAATTCAGATTTTTCTGTTCACAAGACCTGAAACCTACTACAAACTAAATCAGGTAAAACAAAACTGAGACTGAGAAAATGGTGAAATGGTGAAAACGCCTGCAACAGGTTCCAAGGAAAAAAGAAGGTCTCAAGAATGAAACTTCCAATGTATACAGTTAAAAATATTTATTGGGTGCAGATAACTGCCAGGCATTTTATCTTCCTTTTTGCACACCACTCACAAATTGGTGCCCAACACAATTATCTGTATAGACCATTAAAAACACCTATTTGGGTGGTTACAGGTGTTAAGGCACTGGAATAAGCAGACAGTCAAACTCAGGTTTACGACTCTGCCAGAGAGGCCTGGATATTTAGTGAAGCACTCTGTGGTTGTTAAGCTCTGAAGCATAAAAAACAGGGGGATGGAAAGCCAAGAAAAAGCAGAGAGATGCTGAGGAGCAGAATAAATTGACTAAAGATAACAACTTGGAGATATGTTTTTACAAGTGTAAGCACAGACTACTTGCGTCTGGTTAATATTCACAAGCACAGTGATGAGAGGTGCGTGTGAGCCAGATCTAATGAATTTGACATGATGCTCACATACTATGGTCAATATGGTGTTATGTTCCTCCACTGGAACACATACATGCAACAGGAGAAAATCTTTTTATGCAACAGGTTGCTAGCATGTCAATATGAAAAAAAGAACATTATACACAAAGCAAATAAAAATATCAGAAATACTCCAACAGAGAGAATCCTCAAAGGAAAGGTGGCTGCAACAGTACTGGCTCAACTACCCTCCTCTCATCCAATAGTAAAAAAAACATCCTGACCTCTGACCAATAGGAGAGAAGGAAAGAGGAAGCAGCTAGCGTGAGGTGGCGTGTGCATATCAGAGCGCAGCATCCTGCCCTGAGGGTAGCTATGATGTAAGAATGACTCCAGCTGATTTATATACACAGACAAGTGCTTACACTGTAAATAACGGCACACATACACACACACACACACACACACACACACACACAGAGTCACGAGTCAGATGCACTCACACACCCATTACCATGCATACACTTGGCAATTACTGGGCTTACACACAATTACCACTGGCAAAACACGTGCCCACACATGCACCCACCCACACACATATATATCGTCAGAGGCTTTGTGCCAACTCAGGACTTTACTACACTCAGTGCAGCCACGTCACCAGCAACACCAGAAGAAGCCACCCACTGCTCTTCCACTCTGAACCCCACTTACAGTGTCAGCACATAATACATGAATGAATGTGGAGATGCATTATGCAGACGAAGAGCCAACAGCTTAAGTCTGTTAACCCGTCATCACTTTTATCATATTTTGGGTAAAGAGTAGAGCTGCACACGATTTGTTAGACCTTCCTTCATTTCTTCACTTGACAGATGACACTGTGTTATGTGAATACAAGTAACATTACCAAGCAAAAGCAGACGTTATCAAAACAAACTTAGACACAGTGGTTCTTTGAGCTTGATGCCAATGTCAGAATGAAGCTTGCAAGGATAATGCTAACATTATTATTGCAAAAGTATAAAAGGAAAAGCCGGGGTGCAGCACTAAAGTCAGGGGGATTCATCCTTTGGGGATCATAAACATATGCAAAAAAATTTGCTGCAATCTATGCAAAAAGTATTGAGATATTTCAGTCTGAACCAAACAGGGGGGAATGTATTGTACTGCATAAATGTACGTTTTCTGGTGTCTATAAGAACTGTAGGTGGGAATTTCAAACCAAAAAAGTGGGATTTATAATTAAGCTAGCTTCCTTTTTGATGGTTCTGACTGACTTTGTCACTAATCCCAGTGCTGCTACTAAAGTATAAAAAATATGCAGGGTTATTCTCCATTGAGCACTGGCCACCAGAACAATCCCTGGCTTTTTGATATGGTCTGACAGTCACTGCAAATGAAGAATGATACTAGAGGAAATCAGGCAATGAATGATGTGGCTACAGTGACTCACATTAAATCCTACCTGCTTCCTAATAGAAAGGGAGAGAGGAGAGGAGCCAACACACTAAGGGCTTTCTGGGACTTTTTTCCTTCTCATTCACATGCGCTTCTTATCTGCCACTGAATTAAGGAGAAGTGCCAAGATTCAGACTTCACATCTTTCAAGGACAAGTTTAAGCTTTCACTGGGCGTCTGATGTTCTAATAAGCAAACAACTTTAATTAACTGAAATATTCTGTGCACACAGCCCACATGAAATACCACTGATGAACCAGAAGTTATTTGAACATTTCATTTTTTTATTTGTTTCAAATTGGTTTAGTTAGAGATATATGGTTTTCAAAAATTCCTTACTCAGCTAGTCTAACTATGCTGTTTATGTGTCTCTCACACACACATGCACTTGAGTTGTGTAACAGGGCTTGTTGCCCATGTATACCAAATAGAGCACAGTTTAGAGCCCCAAGGCTTAGTGTTCCCATCCAAGAACGGTGGTTAAATAACCTCCATTCACAATGACAAAAAAAAGGATTAAAAAAAAATGATCACCATTAAGGCTGAGCAGATCACTTAAAAATCTATTTTTCCTTCTCTACTTGGTTTTCAAATGTTAGAAAATATATGCCATACAGAAGTTATTTTATCCAACAATGGATCCAAAATGCAATGGCTTTTATACTGACTGAAAAGTAGGCTGTAGCTACTGTATGTACAGTATCCTTATCCAACCAGGCCATTACCAGTCTCCATCGGTACATGTTTTTCATTACATTAGTCACTTTTCTACCCCTCTAGCTCTGAGTCAATACCTTTTACTGAACTGAAAAACAAATGAACAGTTAATGGCAGTCATTAAGCTACATAAAAACAAAATAAAAACCTTTTGATGTAACTGCAACTGAAGTCTCAAAACAAAGTGTACCATCATCAGAATTTCATGTTTGCATTGAATTGCTAAAAATAGCCATTTGTCCCTGTGGGAAAGATACAGTTACATCAATAGCACACAGTCAGGGATGGTGCTGGTCTATTTTTAAATAAATCCATTATGGGGTCAATGATCTATGTTTAATTAGGAGTGTGAAGCAATTCTTCATTCATTATTAGAGAGGATTTGTTTTTTTGTTTTTTTATCCTCTTGATAAAAGCTCTAAATCACTGCTAGCAGAAACCTACATAAAGTGCAATGTGGAGAAAATCTCGTTCAATCAATATTTTTTCATTCATGGATGAATTTCAGAAGAGGCCAACCTGACACAGGCACAGAGGCCTGAGGGGCCAGCGTGCCCCTGGGCCAGAGCTTCTGTAAGCAGAGTTTCTAGGTGAATCCAAAGGGTTCCTATAGTTTTTTTTGCAACCGTAACTGGTCAACGATAAGATTTATTCATGATGGGTGGTGTGCCAACGTTTCTAAATTTTATACCTTTACCCCTATACCTTTTTATATCCTATAGCATTTATATGAATATTTCCCCAGTACTAAGACTAGACTCAGCTATCGTCTCTGTTTGCCAGAGGTTGGTGGCCTGACTAATAGGAAGCAGGGCAGACAGATGGGTGTGTGGGGGTTCATTCCAGGCTTTGCAAGGACTCTTTTGTGATGCAGCACTTTTTGAACACAATGTTGGCCCTTTGTTCACAAGCAGTGCTCCAATATGGAGCTACATTCCTCATCATGCTGCATAACGAGTTTGGTGTTAATGTCCACTACTGTCTACTGATCCTCATGTAAACTCAACACTGTAGGCTTGTGGCAACACGCACACACACATCAATTAGGCTGGTGCTCACTCACTTGTTCACTAGTAACTAAACCTAGTGGTTTAAGATTTCAGATTATAGAGGCTTCTTGTAAACACACAGGTTCCAGGAAAAGTGAACGCTCCCTTTTTTTCTCCTTCATTCACTGTTCCAAGAACCCGAGGCTTGTAAAATAGCTTTTGATGGAAAGATGTGTAACTCAATGAGCTGTACACGCTGAATGATCTGAATGAGCGAGCTCTGATGATGAGGCAGGAAATGAGTTTCAACTGGGGAGTCACAGATGCACATACTTGTGGGTGGTACACTCAGGAACAGGGAAGTACAGACAAAGAGACTGGCAGTACCAGCCTAAAAACAGAGCGACCGCATCACAGAAACCAAATACTAAGACCCCAGGGCCACATGACAGAAACCTGGGATAGCTACTCAATTAGCTGCCTAAGGATAGGTGTTAGGACTCCAATATACAGAGCCTGAAAACTGAATTTAGCACGTCAAGCACTAGCCAGCATCTTCAGTCCTCACTTATATAGGAGTCAACTTAATTTGGTAACAATGCGTAAGTACTGGAGCTGGTAGATCAATACAGGTGTTTTTCATGTTTTCAACAAGTCAGTGCTCAGCTAGACATAAAATGTCAAGGTCTCCTTTATTAACTATTGTTTAGAAATGTCACCGAAGGTCTGCTTTGACCACTTTAAGAGCCACTAGCCAACACAAATTTCACTGACATTTATGAATTGCATTAACATTTGAATATGAGTTTATTTCTAAGTTAATTCAAGAATTAATTCAAGCTAACAATTTAGTTTGGTATTGACCCCAATTTACATCTCAGCTACTGTAGGGCATGAACTGAACACATTGTGTGTTTTACAGAATAACAGAATAAAAACTGATAACCTCCATTTAAAGTCTGACATGTGTCTATCTTTCTAATTATATTTATTTGCATGTTTTTAACTATTATACCATAGTTATATTAGGGCTGTGCAATATGATGATACAGATTGTGTGACAATAGAAAAGCGTCCAGTTGATATTATGCCATACTGTATTTTTTTGTCGCAAATCATACTCTTCACAGCAATATTTTTTGTCATTTCAATGACATTTCGTGTTCTTCAACATGGAAAAGATACAGACACGAAGGCAACATAAATAAACATGGCTGATACTGAACTCATCTGAAATAGGGGCCACGGTCACATGGATATGGTTTGGGTATGAAAAGTCCTAACACAGACCAGAAATCTTTGCCTATTATGCCACAATCCAGGCCTCGCAATAGATTCATACTTGACTAACCTCTTTTACCACATACACAACAATCATATCAAACAGTACAGAGTCTCTATTGATGAGAGACACCAATATACACTTGAGTGTTCAAAACAAACCCTAGACTCAGGCTTTTGCCCAGAGCACACATATTTTTTTACATGTTTAATTGAAAATTTGCACAAAGGTTATAGAAAAATAACCAAATATGAGTAAGTACCTTTAATTTGTTGACTCCATAATTCAAAATCTGACAGGAACTGACATTTCTATATGCTCATTTTACTATTACAACTATTTAGTCACTGAATTGGTCATTAAATTTATTTAAAAAAAATGTGCTGTGTTATTCTTGTTATAGATTTTTAATAATGTCTGCATTTTGACATATAGCAGTAATAATATGGCAAATAAAATAATAATGCACACAAATTAAGTATCAGTGCCATCTGTAGCTGTTCATATTCAGTTTGTGTTGATATTGCGTTAGAAAGGTGCTGAGGTATTCTGAGGATGACAAAAGATACTTTAATATCTGAGATAACTTGTCGTTTTCACTTCCTCAGTTCAATCCTGCATTTCTGCAGCAATGTAGCTGTTAGAAATTCCCATCTGGACAGTGATGAAGAGATAACTATCTGGCAATCTGTTGGTGAGAGAAACTCAAACTGGTGAAGTACCGACAGTCCGTTTCCTGAGTCGGCCTCGGTGGCAACGGATGAAGATGGTTAGGAAGGTGTGATTTCACACGTCTTCGCTGTGAGGCGTAGAGATTTTTTATGCTGAGAGACGCCACACAGCGTTTACACCGTACAGGAACACAATGAGACTGTATGAAGACAGACAGGGGCATAAAAACATAAAAACAACAGAGCAAGTGTTGCCCTGTGGTCAGGCTACTTTGTAACTTAGAAGCTCTGGTTTATTTTAAGTAGTCTGTTAATTATTTGGGAAGTAAAGAAAGTACTGTTGACTGGTGTGACAGACAAACACGACCAACCGAAGCAAAAATAAAAAGTGTTGTGACATTGTAATCTGAGGAAGAGCAGAGAAAGAGCACCAGAGAAAGATCAGATAAATCAGGGTTTCACTCGTAGGTCAATAAAAAGTCCGATAAAGCTCAGCTAAGTACACTGAGGGCAAAGCTGGCCAAATATACCTCCTGCTTCACTGAGTGGCAGATGCTAAGACATCACATAACAGCACCACTGTGTTCCTATAGGCATTTATTTTGCATTTCTTGTTCTTGCTCTGTTTCACCGTGGTCTAGATGGTATTTTTTACACAATTTAACAGTGACACTGCATCTCCTCACAGCCAGACAATGTCTTTTAAGTGCAAGTGTTCATATCCATATATATATACAGAACAGGCAAAGATGGACCAAAGTATAATTTCCCTTTCAGCATGAATAAAATAATAAATGAGATAACATAAACTTTATTGATGGGAAATTGAAGTGCCACAGCCACAAAAGGCACTAGTGTAGCTGCGTAGTAGAGATAATGATTAACTCTAAAACCTGAGGGAGCGTCTACTACATATAAAATGAAGCATTGAAAACAAGAATAAGAAAAGCACTAAACACTAAATACAGTACAAACAATAACTTTCTGTGAACTGTGTGGTATAACATTTTTGCTTATTGGGCTCATACAGGTGGCAGAGTGTAAAGCTGCCCTTCCACTTTCCCCCTGTATTCTGCATAAAGCTGAGGCAGCACTGTTTCCATCATGGGACTAGGTATGTAGCCGTTGTCACGCATTTTCGTTATCTTTTAAAACCCAGGTTTTCCACCATTCTAACTGGCATCAGGCCTTACACTATAAAATTTGACACTGTACTCATTTCTCCATGCTTATTTGAAAAGGCATACCGGAGTGACTGCTGCAGTTCACTTCCTCCCTGTACAATGCATTGTTTGGAGAGGTGTGAATAGTGAGAAACATACTGGTTTAACCAAGAATAAAGCAAATGCTGTATATGGTGTGGCAATACTTTCGTAAAAACCCTTTGTGTTCTCATTTTTCTATGAGATCAACATACAAGAAAAAAACCTCTAACGCTCTCTTTCTCAAGAATGTTTTTCAAAATTAACACCATGGTGGCCCCCACCAGCCCAAACAACAAAGAGATGTGTGCATGTGTGTTCGTAAAAGTCTTAAAAGACACTAGTTGTTGAAAAGCATCTATGGATAGCAGTAAAATCCAAATGTTCAAACATCTGGTGTAAAATGCTACTGGATAATGTGTTTGTTTAATGTCATCTAATGGCTTTCTATCCACAATTATGATGCAAGACACTTGTTTTGTAGTGAAAAAAATAAATGATATATTAACATGTGAAGTCCTTGTAATTGTGGTCCAATTACATATTCATAGCTGCAGTGCTAAAAAGCAAGTTTTTGTTTGTCTCTGATGTGAATGGACAAAACTATGCATCTGGAACAAAGTCACATACTTTTGCATTCAGGCGATTAATGGACATAACTAAAATATTTATCCTCGGAGCCATTTGTCCATCCAGACAAAAGTTGGATGAGGCTATGAGAACAACCTGACTCAGATGAGGTAGTCATCTGAAACCTTGCATTAGGGAGACAATATAGACAAGCAACAGAGCAGTGACTCCTCTGCCTTTACGAGAGGATGGTCTAAAGTCAGAGACCAGGGTGTTCTGTTTGTTTCTTATTTTTTATTATCCAGCTATTTTTAGGTCCACTGGGCTCAACATGTAGTATTATCCTGCCTATTTTAGTACCTCACCACAACAGAAATCACTATATAACAAGTCACCACAAAGGCTTTCACAATTTCACAAGTCCACAACTCAAGTGACACAAAGCAGGGTGGTCAAAACTGGTGACTAAACAGTATAGTATACATGACTTAACACATGTATTTTAGCAGGGCAAATATATCAGATAGATTTTAGCCTTTCTGAATACATAATGTCTTTTTCTGTAAAGTTGCCTGTCAAGCAGAGCAGCCGCTGGTAACTGTAAGCCTGTTAACCAGTGAGCAGTACCAAGAATACCAGCTTAGAGGGTGACATAACATTATATTAGAGAGGGATAACACACTGTTCTCTGCAGTCATTAGGGTTAGGGGTCAAAAATGTCACTGTGCATAGCTTCCTACAATGAAGTTCAGACTCATTTCAGTGGGCAATGATACTTTTAAATGGTGAATGGTTTTGTGTTAAGGTAGTTTGCTCAACAAGTGAATGACCTGCTTCAAAAAAGGTGTCAGTATAAGCCAGTGATCAGGTGATCCTACTGACCCAAAATTAGACTAAAACAAGGTTGGACGCAGCCTTAGCCACAAAGCCAACAGTGGATGCTATCAACTAGGCCTGCTGCCTACAGAGGCATTTGTGTGTATCCTTCCCTCCTAACAGAAGGTATCACCCTGGACTTCCCAGAAGCTGGAGATACACATGCCAAGCCATGCGGTTTACAATGAAACACATCGCAGACTGAAAAAGCTTACATCTGGACCCAGCTACAACAGAGAGATGTCCCTTTAATCCCCTCATGTGGTGACATGATAAAGGGCATGGATTAAAAGCTAGCCAGTCATCCACTCACTCAGTCACTTAACACTGTTGCCTGCATACTTGCATCATCAGCCCCACTGCTTAACTTATCCTTTGCAGCAGTGAGCATTTCAGCAGATACTCAAGGCCAGGCTGTGGTCCCAAGCATTGGCTGTGTGTACTGTATAATCCATTACTCAGACTTACTGGTCTCTCTGCATTATATGAACAAAGAAAAAGGCACTGAGCCTAAAATATACCCTTTTGGGTAACAAATATCCCTGCAGTTCCTTGTTACATAATAATACATAAAATAATTGGACTATACAAGCTTTTGTTAACATAGAGAACATCCAATGCATTACTTTTTCCAATGAAAAATTAAAGCATGATAAAGTTATTACTATTTAGCGAATTCACCAGCTCCCAAATAAAAACAATATATATATATAGAGCAAATATGCCTACACAATATCTACAAGTTTTATTCTAGTCACAAAAAGAACTAGTTTAAAAACAGCTTTGAGACTGTTTTAAGCCACTTCGAACAAAAATTGCAAACAAATTTTGCCAATCACAGACTATAATGTATCTACATTTCAGATGTATCAAATGAAAAACTTTTGGACATTTTGGAAATGAACTCCCTGTACCATGGTCCTGTGAGCAAACTTGGTCTCCTCAATAATCCAGACGTGGCTGTTGCAGTTTGTTTGGTCTGGGTTCGTGCTTCCCTCAAAGTGTGGTGCGCCCTGTGGGCCCGGTGCTTCCAGCTGCTCATTGACTTCCATACGCCCGCTTCCTACTAGCCTGATGGTCTGAGGTACACAAAGCCATTTGCTCTGAGCTGCTGTCGGCGTGCCGTCCATTCTCGCACTGTACTATCCACCTCTTGCCTTCTAGTTTCCTTAGGGATCATCTGACAGGACAGGATAATCATCAAGAGCTTAATAGTGGATGCTGGTGTTGAAAGCATCCCATCTGACTGGTTCTGCCCATATTCTCACCCTCTTCTATGGTGGGGAGTAACCTAATCTGTTGCATTTCCATCCAAATGGTTTGCAATTAAACAAACAGTAAACTGTTAAACATACACTAAATTTGTATTTTATAATTCAACATAAAAAAATAATCACAGCTGCTCTCAGTGCAACAAGACAAACACAAACTTACAAATTTACAGTCAGACTCATGTCAAACCCAAAATTTCCATTTCATTCAACTTGTTATGAGCATGTGCCTGAAAGAAGCCAATGAACCAGAAAATGCTTCAATGTACACACAGCTAAAATCAATTGTTGAATCACATTGTTGACCACAACTGATAAAGTGCACTATAACAACCACGGGCTATAAATCACTTTCAAATGTTAATAATAACAACTCAGATCAGAAGAATAGAGCTGGCGGTATGCTCAAAGGATTCCTTATCAAACAGTTCTTTCCTTGAACGTTGCTCTTCATAGTCACTTCCGCAGTAATCAAGACTTGGCGAAACACAGACAACGATAACAATTATTTAGGGCGCAACCAAGCCAAGCAGTTTTTAGATTCTTGTTCACCAAGAAAAATACATGCTGTGTCAGAATGACCTCTGAATTAAACCACAAGGGCAGGGACTCCCTTCACTGAAGTACCAATCCTAGGTCCTCTAAAGGCTAAATCAGACTTCAGAAAACCAGGTGACAGGACTGTCCTGGTATCACAGGGGTTTGCACACCTTACTAGACTTTCAATGGTATGCATTTCAAGCCTTGCAGTATGAATATCACTAACATAAATTCAGGCAAAAATCACAGATCATCTGAACTACCTGCTGTAGCAGATGCATTGACCCAAAACAGGCTGTCAGCTAAACACACCCCACCAACAAGACAAGCTTCTTTAGGATTAACTTACTGCACAACAGTTACGCGTCTCAAATTAACAACTAAACAACGAAGTCACTGAAACGTAATTTGTTTTGGTGTTTGTTTGTTTGTTTTTTGCTGTTGACCAAGCACAAAAATGTCAACATTAAGTCAAGTAAGCTAGCCAGTATTTTGTGTACGGTATAATGCTCTTGTGTTGTGCACGATAACGGTAAGAAAAACATCCACAAATCAAAAATAAACGCAAGCTATGTTTTTGAGCAACAGCTGTTAACCTTAAACACCAAAATATCTACAAAACTTGTGAAAACAGTTGGGACACTCTTAACCAGCTACTGAGTTTGGTGTCTTCGAGATTTAACTATGTCAGCGTAAATTAAATGCGCACACGTTTCTCAAACATGTGCTTATAGCCTTTATAACACCCTATACAATGTTATTAGCATCGAAGACCATTATTAAAAGTGTTAACAAACACAGCTGAGTCAGCTCTAGCCTGTTAGCATCGCCACACAATGCCAGGTTTTCCCAGCGATGTTTCGTTGCGGCGACGTGCTCAGTGGTGTTTTCAGGGGCAGCGATGATATAACAGTTACGGAGGAAAACGTTGTCTCACTCGCCTTTTTCATCCGCGGAGCCTCGGCCACGGTACCGTCACGGTTGACAAAAGCCTCCCCGCCGTTCTGCTGCGGGTCCGGTCGCTTCATAGCCGACGCTTGCGGCATCTTCGCGGGGTTCGGGGTGAGCAAGCCCAGGCTGCCTTCCCCGGCTTTCGCGGGGGTCTCCGCTGTAGGGGACGCAGCGGCAGAAGAGCCGGCCTCGTGCTGGTCGTTCCTGGAGAGGTTCTTGCCTTCGGACGTCGGTGTCACCGGGGATTCAGCCGGCATGTCTTTACCGATGGGGACGTCTTTGAGTTCGACCTCTGCCATTTTCGCTACCACAACCTGGACTGACATCGCTGCAGTTTCACAAAGTCCTTTTTTTCCAGCACTGTGAGCGAGTCGGGCGGATGTGAGCAGAGTAGCGACGGCGGCCTATTGCATTATGGTCCTTGTAGTTCCACGAAGTCTCTAAACATTCCCTCCCGTGGCCACCTCTACTAATAATTATAAGTACATCACTTGTAATTCACAATACGTCAATTGACACAGGAAAATAATAAAATAATTAATATATGCTCTGTATTTAATTTGAACTCAAACCCCACTGACAGCATGACTACGTTTCCCAGCAGAGGAAGCTGCTAGGAGAAGTGCGTTATGGGAAATGTAGCTTGTAATAAGAGAGGACGAACTACAAAACAAACGAGATTTAGATAATGCTGTCTGCTCACAGAGCAATCACGTTTCTAATTTGTACACGATCTTCCAAGGCCAAGCGTGGATTTTCTTTAGTATATCGCTAATTCTCAGTTTCACGTTTTAAAATATAAAACATCAGAGGACACTTAAATCACTTTTGTTACACACTATGAAGGCTATGCTGATGTTTCACCAATTTCCAAACAGAACAGTTTGTCCTCAATCTATGGCGACACATTATTTACTGCTTGAAATAGTCGGTCAGTATTTTTCTCCAGCTTCATTTCATTAATTTGATGTGGTTGCACAAGATACTGCACATTGTAATTGTCATGCGGTGCATATGCAGGCAAGAGAAAATGGGACCAGGAGTAAGGTCAAACCGTAAAAAAATGAACTACATTGCCACCAAGTGGATGTCTATGACAGGCAAAAATACCAAGTATCACTGGGTGGAGGGAAATGAATTAGCTTAAATTATTTTTAATATAGAAATTTTATTTTTAAGCCCTATTACATTTGTAAAATGTTATTAATGAAGAAAGAAAAAAAAAATGAAATCCTCAGGGTTGTAACAAAAGGGTTGAAATCCAAAACACAAAAATCTAATAAATGGCATTCAGAGCTCTATCATATTTTTTTGTATTGTTTCTGTTTTTACAAGTCAAAGTGAGGATTTAGAAGAATTACAAGCATGTCAGGAGCATTGCTACTGCAGTGGACATTCATTTAAATGCAGGCAAAAACAGCATACCACAATTGCAAAAGATTACCTAAGTCGGAGAATCCGAAGTCCACACAGACATATTGTATTTACAGTCACGCTGAATGGGTAGGAGCCCTTTTCCATCCACTAGTTCTGAGGTATATTATTTACAAGGCTGCCGTGCTGGTACATTCTCAAAGTACAAATCAGAATATAAAACAATGTTAAAAAATACAGCTCTGCATTGTATTGTAAGCACTGTGGTAAGACAGACTGGTGTTCTTAAAATGTCAATGACAGTACAACATGCTACCAATTTGTAGACTAAAATTGAGAAAATGTCCAAAAATGTGCATTTATTGTCATTTCAACTGAAGTGCAATTTTCCCCCAACGTGCCCTTGCAAGAGCAGTCCTTTAGTTGAGGCAATCTTCCAACAAATTAAGTCATACAGCACTAAGGAGGAAAAAATCCATTTGCAGTTTTTTGTTGATGTGAACTATAATGTCTCAGTCTTCAAATATCCACAGGATGTTCACACCAGAGAGGCCAAGATTTACTCTCCTGAGGAAAATATGAAAAGGGATTTAATTATCCTACAGAAGACAAAAAAAATCACTTTGAAAATGCAATCTTCACTTTTTATGACCTTTCAGTTGAAACTGAACACAACTACATGCACTATCACATTGTTTTGAGATACACAGCCTTTTACAGGATTCTAGCAGAAACATTACTCACCCCAGCATCCCTGACTCCTTGGTCTTAATGACATAGAGAAACATGAGGATTGTGTGGAACAGATTGTTCCTGCCCTGTAATAGAAATCAAGATGGATTCACATCTTTGCAATTAAAGTGTTGCTGTAGAACAAGACGTCCTCAACTGTTATTAATCATGATGCCCGTTCTGATGTTCTGCCCTAGTTGCCAGCCTTTCTTTTGGGTATCCGTTAAATACAAGAAGGCTTCCATGCACAAAGCTCTCATGCTTTATCAATGCAAAAGGACCAAATTCAGTGCACCAATTATAAGATAAGGTCTACAACTTAAAATTAATTTGTAGTGCACAAGAACATGAGGTGGGATCCAGGCTTACAATCGGAAAATTAAGTTTTATCTTCATCATTCATTCATTCCAGATTTCACTTAATTACAGTGTTGTATATTAACCAAAAGATTATGTCAGATTACAAATACTGATAAGCTTAAAGAAAGTCCATAAAAACCTCCATTTGTCCATTTTTTTGCAGTTGATTCTGTTGCAATAATGTAAATAATAACTAATGCAGAATCATATATCTTAAATGTTGGAAACCTGCAACACAATGCTCTCCCTGTTATTTTGTTTTGTGTATTGATTATTTTGTGAGTATTCACCAAGCTCGATCCTTGAGGGAGTAAATAAAGATAATTTGAGATTATTTCTAATTTAGTGTGTCACCCCAGGGACACCTATAAAGAGCAAAACCGTGAGACAGACATCGCTTGGGATTTAATTTTAAGCAAATATGAGCAAAATAAAAGTACAACTTTTTAAGTAAGAGCTTGAAACATATATTAGGTCTGAAAAAACAAAAGTAGTGAGGACACTGGGTGGTTTTTGTTGGCACCTTGGGAAGACTGTAGATATGTCCCTGGTAGATGAGCTGGTAATGAGGGGGAGTGGTGCTGCTTTGGTGGATACAGAAGAGGTTCTCCTTGGTTACATCTATGAATTAATACAAACACAAGAAATGAAACACCAAGGAGAAGTCAACTATGAAGAAAAGATAAAAGTAGATCATGTTTTTTAAGAATGATAATCACTAGCCTTTTATATTCTTCCTTCCCATTTGTGTACGTGTTTACACTTACCAGGTTTGTCTGGGGTGTGGCTGAAGTGCTGCGAAGTGAAAGTCTTCCCATCTGGGTACTTTGGGTGTGGGGGTAGTCTGGAGTCCAAGTATGTACAAAACACATGCATAAGGATCTGAAGAGACAGACATTAGACAGTGTTATGACTATGGGTATGAGAAGTATAAGACAAAAGTATGTGACCGGTGAGACCCTGATGAGAAAAGTTACCAAGACTGTTACTGTAACATGTCATTCGGGTATTGCCAAACAGTTTGTTGATGGTTATTTTCATGCATTTGAAAGGTGAAACAAGTTGTAATGTTTACAAATCCCAACCAGTAGTGCTAGTTTTATTAATATTTGTGTTAGGATCAGTTCGATCAGTTCTTGTTTGTTTTTTTGGAAAAATAGGATCCTCGATATGACAAGAACATAACACTTACTGCTGAAAAATATAAAGATGATGTACATTTGAAATTTTTTATTATTGTACAACTTCTCTCCACCTCACAACCATTAAAATAATTGCATCTCATATTCCTGACTTATTGCCCTGAAGTCACAGTGTATTTTTGTATTCTGGTCCTCGTCCTTAGATGCAGTAGTAATTTCAATGTCTTTCGGTTTTGGACTGCAGGTCAGACAAAGCACTCACCTTGGACTTTGGAAACCAGTACTGTGAAAATTTGCAATTTGCTTACATTTTATAGGCTAAAAGATTAGTGAAGAAGTAGTAGATAACTTCATAATGAAAATAAGCTTTGGTTGCAGTTAAACCTGCAGTGACTGTACTACATGCGCCGTGTGCATCTGTCTGAATGTGTAAACTCACAGCACAGTCAGTGGGAAGGTCAGTGTCCCACTTCCTGTTCTTCAGATCACCACCACCGTTCCAGCGGAAGGAGCTCATGCAGCCGCTGTGAGCCAGCTCTAACGGGACAGAAACATGTGATTGTTCTTCTCCTTCACACACATGAGCACAGCACACACACACAGGTGTATTTTACAGTTGAACCTACCTTTTATTCGGTCCACTACATATTCCTGGTTGGGTGTAATGTCTAGGTACTGGACAATAGAGTTCATAGTGGGGATAGAGGAGGCCTTCATCACTGCTGCCTGCTTCAGACTGCTTATGCTGGCCTCTGGTGAAGTGAAGCGGGGAAATTAGTTGGACTCAAAAATATTGTATATTGAGATTGCAATAATGACTACTGCAAATTCAGTATTTCAAAATAACACTTTTTTTCTGTTCTATGCAAACTAGTTGATATAACAGATCTGCTGTAACACAATAAACACACACATTATTTTTTCAGGAAAAAAAAAACATTTAAAAACCCAAACCCATTACATAAAATTTAATTGTATGGTTGTCACACTAGGTGCTACTTTTATTAATTTATGTTTTATAGATATAAATTAACTTTTCGGTCTTAAATGAATGATATTCGTTTCCATTTAACCCAACATGATTCATGTTTTCTTCATGCTTTACCTCCTATCTGGAGCTCAGGGCAGCCCATCCTTCTCAACTGGCTGTTGACAGAGTCTATTTCCTTGACCAGGGGGACCAAGATGGTGTCACTGATCCACTGCACAAGACAAATGGCTTTTACTGTAATTTATGAACAGTACTTTGTTTTTTTTGTTTGTTTGTTTGTAAATATGTTTGAACACTCACATTTCTAAGCTTGGCAGTCCAGCTATCGATGCAGTCTATTACAGGGCGACTGGTTGTGATTCTGGCCCACACCTACAGCACACACAGGAAGAGAAAAAAAAAAGATATAATTTTATGCAAATTACATATTCTACTCTGACACAGACATATTCAGATCTTACAAATCTCATTTTATTATGGCACAACAACAAACCACACAATGCTGATGTACAGACCTCCTCTGCAGCCTGCTTGGAGCCCAGATCTGTCTCATCTTTGTGGGCAGAAGGTGCCTGAGAGCGGCAGGCTGGCTGGTACAAAAATTTTCTCAGACTCTGGGCGTAATCTCCCACTGAGCGGTTGTAGTTCCAAAATGTTGGACTGTGGCTTGGAGACACAGACTCTGGACTTCCTATAAAGGGCATCGGATAATCATTATAGGGTTTATTCTACAGTCAGATACATAAGTTTACATCTGTGGCAGTCCTACAACACTGACATATTGTACCTAGCTGGCTGCGGTGACTCTTCTCCTCCTCTGTGCGGAGAAACCTCTCCAGGCTTTTCAGATCTTCCATGTAGTCCTCCTTACTACCTGGAGAGTTAAAAACTGAGGAAGAATTGCGGTATCGAGCTCTCAAGCTGGAGCCTTCTGCTGGGCCAATGCTGCTGGGGTAGGGAGAGGAACCAGGGGAGGGACTGTAATTCAACACCTGAAACAAGAACAGCATAGTAGACACAAAACGGAGTTGTGAACATGTCAATTAACTGTAAGATCTTCCAGTACCCTAATTTCAGTGCTTTAATGAACATACTTTTCCAAGAGCTACTGAGGGGGAAAAAGGACCTCCTGCACTGTTTGGGGTGGATGGGTTACTGAGAGGAGGGCTGTATCCAGGTACACAGCTGGGGGAGAACTTTGGACTGGTGGCGGCAGGTCGAGAGGGGCTGAAACTCAGTACACTCTGCCCCTGTAGTGGAGATGATTGCGCTGGAGCTGGAATCTCCTTTTTTTCTGGCTTCTGGGGTGGAGAAGCCTGAATACCTGGAAGGAGAAATAACAACTCTCATACTCAAACCTAAATGGATTTATATGAATATAATGATGACTAAACAATTATTGAAAGTAAAAATGTCTGCCTGTCATCAAAAAACAGAGACTTACTTGTGTTTTTCAAACCCAGAAGACGATGTTGCTCAGGGGAGACATAAATGGTGGATGGAGCCATTGTGTATTTGAAATACTTCCAGAAGTCAAAAAGAGCATTGAGGCTAAAAAGAGAGGCTAGCACCAGTTCTGTAAAGCACATCAGAGGAGAGGAACACACTAAGTGTACAGGGTCCTCAGTAACAAAGCAGTGTTAATTAGTGTCAAGGAAATTATAAGACTTTCATTTATATCCCAGGCATGTGACATTAGATCAGTTTTATATTTAAATTGAGGTCAATCTGGAAAAAAATTTGACTCAATGAAAAAATTTAAAACACAACTCAGACACAAAATTTAATACTAAATATAGATTCCTAGAGTTAAAATAGTGTAGAGAAAGTGTAGTGCAACCTCACCAATGTACCAAATAGGCCAATATGTGATGTTGTAGTATCGGGTCAGCAATTTCCCTGACCTAACAGAAAAGTAACAAAGACGCAGACATCATTACAATTTGCACTGGAAGAGGTAAATTGAAGATGAAGAGGAATAACAGATTACTGCCTATGTTTGCAAGAGAGCACTTTACTGAACTCGAACAACTTACATTTCAGTGTAAATCATGCCAGCTAGGGACACGTTAAGTACAGCCCAGGCGAGAACCACCTGTCGAGCCTGCTCCTCCCTCCTCATCCTCAGAGCCCTGTCTATTACACTGGGCATACCCTCCTTCGTTGGGGTCAACATGATTTTATCACTGTTTCAGGCTGGGACAACGAGCACAGGAAAAACACATTGAGACAAACGGCCACACAGTGTCCTGTAGTATGTAGTACATTTAAAATGTAAAATCTTTGCAGCTAACATGTAGCGCTTACAGCTAGCTTGTTAGCTAGTAACTTTGCTAACCACATCCATGGAGGTTGCAAAGCTGAACGGCTAGCTAGCTAAAGTTAGCTACCCTACATACCAAGAAAAACAATGCAGAGACCGTACATGATTCCAGTTTCTACTTCGTTGCTTGATGTCTAAGCAATAATACAAGAACACAGCTAAATTAACACACATTTCGACTTAAAATCAGATCATTCATACCACGCTGAAGTGAATGACAACTGCGGCGCTGCATAGTTTGTATTTAAACGGAAGCTATTATACGTATTTCCGTTACAGAAAACGCTAGAGAATAAAAGCTCACTTCATGTAAAATAAGAAATCGTCCTGTTTCTTTACTGAAAATTTCTTCACGTATTGCAGTTTAAATCAATTGTCGTCCAGAATTCCATAGTGAAGTACCAGTTTTGTTTTGTTTATTCTGAGTAAAAAAAAAATAGATTTGAAAAAAGAGAAATGGATAAAGTCTCCCTTTTTTTTTATTTTGTGTTTATTTTGCTATTTTGATATTTATATTACGAGGTCTTTATAGACATCCGTGGTACTTGTTTGTGATTTTTTTCTTGTTATTTTGGGGTTTTTTACCTTTTCAAATAGCACAGTAGCTATAAGCTAGCATTAAAATTATTAACTGAGTTTGTATTTAGTCACAAATTACCATAATGACCATGTGAGGGCACTGTCTGTCTAGTTTATTCTTGCTCATACGATGTCATATGAACAGCCATATATTCAGTTTAAGCAGCCACAATCAGCAGTATGCAAAAATAGCAAAAACTAATGCAGAACCAAAAATTAATAGTCAGCAGTTGTAGTTTATTTTCAACTACAACTCTACTAAATCTCAACTTTCAACAACAAAACAGCTGTAAATGTTAATTTATTGAAAACATTATGGAAAAGATAGGATGGAGCTATAACATTATTTAAAAACTTGGACAATGAGGAATATAACATTAATGCCCAGTTACCCGTTTCCATTCACAGCACTTTAAATATAAAAAAACAAAATCCTGCTTATAATAAATAAAGGCTAAAGCATAGACCATTTAGCAATTACATGACCAGAATCAAATGGCAAGAAATGGCAACAGAAATTTTAATTGACAATGTGTAACTATAAACGAACAACAGGTATTTACACCACATTATTGGGCAAGTCACGGAAAATCAGATAACAATGAACGTATGATAGCTTACTGTATAAAAACTTTATCAACCAATAATATTCTACAGACCTCATTTAAAGTGAAATTGTTTTATACCTTTAGCAGTTGGCTTATAACATGATAAAGATCATTTTAGCAGCACTATTTCACTTGTGAGAAAGCAAAAAAAGAAAAGAAAAAACGTCCATGTTTTTATTATGTAGAATTTGGCGGTTAAAATGTAATGATTATGTAAGATGTTATTAAAAATTGTGATAACTGATATCTGGCAAAAAAAAAAAGAGGTAAACGTCAGTATTTTAGTAAAGTTAATAAATAACAAAGATATCTCATGAGGCACAGTGTTGTCAATGAGGGGCTGACAGGGACTTTTCAGAGTTATATTCCCCAACATCTAAACCACAGTCTTCAGTATTGGCCGAGTCTGCCAGTCTCTCCTCTCCTCTTCCACCCCTGCTGTCCTCCTCCTCCTCTTCTTCGTCCTCTTCCTCTTCATCCATATCCTGCTCCTTGCGGGACGCTCTTTCCATCTTGGGCCCTTTGCATATCTTCAAGTGACGGGTGAGGTGGTATTTGGTGAGGAAAGCTTTGTGGCATTTCTCGCAGACAAAGTCTCTGCGGCCCTCATGAGAGTTCATGTGCTTCTTCAGGTGGTTGGTCTTGAGAAAGTGTTTGTTGCACTTTGGACATTGTATTCGTCGTTCGCTGTGATGTGAAAGGGAAAGAATATTAAGATGAAACACCATTTATTAGAGGAAGCATATACAATACTTCAGTAGGAAAGGGGTGCTTGATCAATTGGTCTGCCAACTTATAAAACTACATATCTAGAATACAATAAATATGTTACATACTGTGTGTGAGAGAACATGTGCTGTGTCAGGTCATGTTTCCTGATGAATGCTCGGTCACAGAGGTCACATTTGAGTTTTTCTGCACCAGTGTGGATGAGCATATGAGACGCCACGTGGGATTTCTGTGTGAATGACTTCTCGCAAACTGTGCATCTATAATTCTTCTGACCTGAGTGCGAGGGTAAAAAAAAGAGTTTCAGAACATGAAATTATTTAAAAGCACAACTTTGGTGCAGACACTTATCCACTTTCTTGATATCTGTCCATTTAATTTGAAGCCTGGAAATGAACAGACATGCAAAATCAATTTCTTTAAGAAGCTTCAGGTACATATACAATTAAGTTTTCATGTTTGACTTTTTTATATGCATGGTTGGGGAGACACTCATATGACAGCTGAAAGACAGCTGTAGCTGAATTCAAAGCTTAAAGCTTCTCCCATTGTCCCTAAATTTACCTGTGTGAATCTTGAGGTGCATCCTGAGGTTGCTAGGATCGCTGAAGGCCTTACTGCAGTATTCACACTTGTGGGGTTTCATCCCCACATGCCCCATGAAGTGAACATTGAGCTTAGTGGACGTAATGAAAGCGCGTGAACACATACTGCACTTGAATTTCTTCTCTCGCATATGCCCTTGACCTTTTGCTCTGGATGTAACATTATTAGAGTTTCTATTACTGCTGCCCCTACTGCTGCTGCTGTTGTTGTTGTTGTCACTTTTTGTTTGTCCTGCACCATGAGTGTGGCAGGGCCATGGCGAAGAGCAGGAGCTTGAGGTCCCATTGGTCAGCTTCTCTACTTGGTGAGTGTGTTGCTGTTGTTGCTCTTGTTGCTGTTGCTGCGGTGGTTGTTGTTGTTGTTGCTGCTGCTGCTGCTGTTGCTGTGAGTGGTCCTGCTGCGATGGGCTGTGACTGTGTGGAGGCTGGTTATGGCTGTGGTTGCTGTTATGGCTGCTAAGATGAGACTTTAGCTCAGAAAAGGAGGAGCACTCTTTGCCACATTGGCAGATCTGGCCTTCAGGCACCTGAGGAACACCTGTTGAGAAACAAAAGATGGTAGCACGGTAAACATCAGCTAACACGTCACCAGTCGTGGTTCTTTAAACTCTAGAGCAAAACATGTTAATCACTGGTCATCTCACCCATTAGCCTGCAGTAGTCTCTGCTGTAATGAAAGAGCAGCTCCTGGTCCGGGTGAATTTCTGTGGTTGTACAGAAGAACAATTTACCATTGGCTGGGTAGGCCACCAGGTTCTGCTCTTCACGGGTCCTAAACACACAAACACACTCTAAATATATACTAATAATGGAAACTACATTAAATTGTATAGCTTTAGCTTTAATTTGAGTAGGTTTTGATCAGCATAAAAAACTTCAATACAGTGTCCAAAGTTTAGTGGTTTAAAAGTAACTGATACAAGTTAAAAAAAACAACATATTTTTATATTTTTTGGAAAATCTTCAGACTTTTGACAGAACCTAGAGAAGAAGAAAATGTGTAGCTGTCCAAATGCTTACATAGATTAATTCAGAACATTACTCATAAACTTTATTTCACGGCTGTGTGTCATACCTTGCTTTACGGACAAACATCATCCAGTTGCATTCATTCTCATCTGCTGTAACAATGTAGAACTCCAGCACGTTGTTGTGGTACATCTGAGATAGAAAAGATAGTTCATTGTCTTTTATAATTGTTTTTGCACTGCATGTGACAACCACAGCCAAACCAATGCTACCGAACTGACCTTCCATACTTGAGGTGTGTCCTTTTCTGGCCAATCAGACAGGTCCACGTTACTACAGTGCTGACCAACCATTGGTCCAAAGCAGGTCCTTGATGGAATGACATCCCGTGCAAAAACTCCTAGAAGCGATATAACCAACGTTTTATCAGTCGATAGGATAAAGGATCAGGTCCGTCATCGGTTATTAATATAGAAAACCCTGTTTACGGACGTTTTATCTCTTACCAAGCAGTTCATCAGCCACTGAAATGCGCAGGCATAGTGGACGGGGCAGAGAGAGGCGAGCCCGACTTTGGATGGGTGCGTCAGGGATGAAGGTGACTGGGCCATGCTCTGGGCAGTCTGAGGTATATGAGCGCTCACATAGTGTGCACCCTGGATCAAAAGAACAAAACACAGTACAAGTTAAAATAGTTTGAGACTCTTACGTTAACAGCTTCTTAGCAATTTACTAAGCTTGCTTATGCATCATCTTCCTTTCACTTTAATTCTTTGACTGAAGGAACTATTACAACTACACACTCACATATGGTGTAAGCAGTGACCATGTTCTCCTTGTTGGAGGTAGAATCCTCTAGCTGCAGGGTGGAGTTGACCAGCACCAGGTTATTTTCTGGACCAAGCGACACCTCTGCAGTGATGGGGGACACATTTACTGCCTCTAGCCCCATTCCAGAGTGTCCATGGAGAGACACTGGCTCCAATTGGCCCTGATTGTCCATGGAGCCTGTGAGCACCACACTGACAACACCAGAATTCAGCTCCCCATTTGAGTGGAGCTGCTCCCCAAGTCCTGCTCCTCCTCCCCCAGCATTACCCACTCGACCCCCCATATGATCTGGCTCCATCACCACCGGTAGTTCGAGCACAGGAGGCCCATGGAGGGGCATCACGCCACCAGATGAGTCCACCCCAGCCAGGCCTTCATGGGGCTGGGGCTGTCTACCTCCTCCAAGCTGCTGCTGAGTGTCAGACACCGCTACCACCCCAACTCCATCCATAGTGGCTAGTTCCTCTCCCATCCTATCAGGGGTCATGGGGCTGCTGACACGCGACTCCATTGCCAATCCTGTAGAATCTAGTTCATGTGCGCCTGTCTGGTGGAGGTCTCCCTGGCCACTGACCTGTCTGGAGTCCATGGGTACAAGGCCCTGCTCCAATGGGCCTCCAGGACCACTGTAGGGGTCCAGACCTGAAGGATTGTTGCTGGCCACAGACAGGGTCCCGTCCATGTTAAGGGTGCTGGGATGAATGTATTGAGGTGGTGGACGGTCTGCCAGATAGGACAGGATACCTACAGAGCAAAGACAGGTAAAGTTTCATTAAGCAGTTTGTCACATGTGCAATAGTACAATATAAGAACTGCTGAGTTGAGTTTCCCTACATTATCTCATTAAATTCAAATATAAGTTCCATGTGCAACATTATGACGTCTATAAATTACTCAAGAAAATGAATGGAATTAGACAAGCCCTGTACTAACATTATTGAACAATATCCACATTACAGCTATTTAGCTCAATTTGAGCAGAGACAACTTATATACAGCTCACACACAAACACTAAACCACCTGGCAATATGTGTCGGAAGTAGCTGCTCTCCAAGTGGGGGTATGGAGGAGGCGGCAAAGAATAATTCCTCTCTGGCAGACTGCACATCACCCCTCTGTCACTCAGGGGGCCCATGGGGAGCATCAGTGAGAGGGCAGAAGGAAGGGTGCCCAGCGAAGGACCGAGGCTGGGGATGGCAACTGGCATGCCTGCAATTCATTGAAATTAGAAGAGAAGAATGATGTATGGACAACACAACATACACTGTGTTTCTATGTAACTGCAACATGAACCAGGCAATGAATATGTGACGCTTAGTCTTTTTGTCAGAATTAAAGTCTTTAAAGTCAGTGTATTCCTGGCTTGAGAAAACAAGTCTGGTGAAGACTTTCATACCTGGTGTGGGAATAGGGTTGTGTGTGGGGGAGGTGGGCAAACCCAGGTGGCTAGCACTCACTGAGGGCACACTGAGCTGGTCCATGCCCACAGGACTCAGGTTCATGTCATTCATCCTGGATAAAACAATACTACAGTTAAACCAAGACTGAGCAGTGAGCCAACAAACCAAGTAATATGCAAATATTTATTTGATTTAACTTTTGACGGCAATTTTAAAACATGACCTTTGATTCTTATATCATGTAACAAGAACAGGATTACTGTCGACTTCTAACACAAGAAATGCTAAAATTCAGCATTCAGCATAAAGCATAGAAAATACAATAGCAACATTAGCTTACCTGAATTCAACAGCTGATACCCATCAGTAACCGTGTACAGCTGAACGGTGCTCTCTCTCCCTGCGAAATGAAACACCTAATATGATAAAGCGTAATTCTTAAATAACTTATTAAGCAGATAAAACAACATTTAATGTGAAAGTTAAAATGACTGGTTTGAAACTAGTTAGCCAAACACCAGCCAGTTTTGTCACACTGCTAGCGTTAGCATAACTTGAACATCTGTAAATCGTCAAAACAGAAAATACTCAGTCGTTTCAACTTGGTAAAAGCTCAGAAATACCTCATCAGGGCCGAAGGTGTTGAATCATTGCAAAAATACTAAATATTCCAGTAGGGTGATGCCTTGAAAACAACAACATACCAACACAATACCTCCCTGAACGGGGCCATGACAGCACACTGCTTTGCGCATGCGCTGTAGCGAGTAGGCATGGAGACGTATTTGGCTGATCTCAGATCAGTTTCCCTGACAGCTGCGCTCCAATGAAACGTCTGCACTTTCTGAGCAGATACTGAATTTATTGGGTTTTTTTTTTTACTGATTTTATTTTAGGGTCAATTAGTTCCACTGCTGTGCAGCCTCCAGCATTTGCTTTATTATTTTCTCTGTTTACTTGTGCCGAGTTTATTATGTTTTATACACAGCATCAAACATAGGTCTACAAAATGAACTAAAACTTCTGTTAAGAATAATAGAAATGATGTTGATTCACATATGAAGAAAAAAGGGTAAAAATACAGATCTACTTAAAAAAGGCAGAGTGCCCCTTTTAACCTTTCAGTGGTTAAACTGTGTAAACAAACAATTATGAAACAAATAATTGATGTTTTAAACTAAGAATGTGTCACAATTTGTTATGTGACATGGTGTTTTGCCTTTTGGACAGAGTAAATATGATAGGAAATTAAATGTTGCTTTATAAACTTATAACAATTAGTAAGAAGGATGAGCAGTCAAAAGGCCTTCACTCTCAATCACCTTTTAAAGTACTAAACAACTACTTGTTAAGATTAAGATTAATCATGTTATATAGTTATCTGCAACTGAAGCACTATGGCTGTTGTGACAGTCACACAACTGCCTGGTGATTTGAGAAGTATTCATGTTATTTGTAAAATTATAATGCACATTTAACCATGTTCTAGTAAACTTCGATCAATTCAAAAGTGGGATAAAAGGTTACTACAGGTCAACTGAGCGCATACCTGTACGTTCAGTATTTGTATTTAGAAACTAAAACATATACCAGTAGTAGTGAACTAACAGTATATGTAAAAGTTTATTTTTAGTATACTTAATTCAAATTCAAACTCAATTAAAAAGTGGGCCAATTTAATAATCAAAAATAATTTTTGTCGTAAGGGCGGTCATTCTTTCAAATTACCACATAATAGCCTAAATAAATGGGTGTCCTATTAACTGCGATTGTGTGTATGAACTAAAACTTATTTATGCTGTTGTATATACTTATAACCCTAAAGTCTGGCGTGATAGTATTTGTCTCAATGAGAATTGCTTCACCGTTGTAACGGGAGGAAGAAAACGTTATGTAAACAGTTTTATCTTGATGAGAAAGCGACATAGCTGCATCTCCGCCCTGGATCACACCCACCCTCTCTATAGCCTAAAAACCTCAACAAAAACGTTGTCACATTGACAAAGTTGTGATCGAGGAGAGTCGACAAGTTCACACTTAGACGCTTAATCACAAAGTGGCGAGATTTAAAGGGAAACTTGCACAAATTAAACTCGAGATGATTTTGAGGAGACTGTGACAGGTGAGTCGAAATGATTGCAAGTCATTCAGTGACAAATACTTTGCATATACTTTGCATATTCTTCATTATTTAGTTAGTTTTTCTTCTCCACTGTTGCCTAGTGCTTGCTCAAGTGGGATTGTTGGGTTTTCTACAAATATTCTGTATATATAATGTGTAAGGTCTTAAACCTTACACTGTAAAGTGCCTAGAGATGACTTATGTTGTGATTTGGCGCTATGTAAATAAAGTTGAATTGAATCGAATTGAATTGAATTATTTACTATAAATAAATGCACTGCATCCTTTTGATTTTCAGAAAGATGTCTTATCACAACAAAGAGTTGATGGATCATATTCCATATGTACCTCCGCTGGCTCTCCACGGCATCTCCATGGACAACAGTGCGCTCCGACTCGGACTGCCCTTCCACCTAGACGCGGCATACCTCGACCCTGTGCACAGCCAGAGGTTTGCCTACAGACGCTTGTCATATTTCCCATTTCACGGACCTCTGGGCATGTGCGATTATTCGTTCGAGCCTGCGTTCATCCGGAAAAGAAATGAAAGGGAGCGGCACCGGGTGCGGTGCGTAAACGAGGGTTACGCGCGTCTCAGAGAGCATCTGCCGCAAGAGTTTGAGGACAAACGGCTCAGTAAAGTGGAGACTCTGCGCGCGGCTATTGACTATATCAAACACCTGCAGAGCCTGCTGAACTTGAACCTGTCCGAGGTGGAGATGTCGCTTGAAGATGCGCCCAACCACGAGTCGCTGCCACAAAAAACAGAGTGCAACAGTGATGGAGAATTCAAAACTAGACTCAGCGAAAGTAGGGAAATTATTTACTAGTTCTCTCTCTCTCTCTCTCTCTCTCTATATATATATATATATATATATATATATATATGACCTGCTGTACTCTATTAAGTGTAATTCAACCCACACTGTGTTTTTACAGTTAAGATAAACTGACACCATCCATGCAATTTAAATATCTCAGATTTTCTGATATTTTCTAACACACTTTCTGTGCATTCCACTGTCGATGTACTGTAAAAACCATTAAATTAAAACTATTAATTCATTTGTCATGTTAAGTAGCTAGACACCTTATTTTCTTTATCTGAATGCACTGGTGCTAATGTGGCATGTCTTGAGTGTCTCAAGAGTCCATAGTGGTTGTCTAATACCTCTGATGCACATACACATTATGATATAATCTATAGATATAGAACTAAACAGCCCACTATGAACAAGAAAATATCAATGACACTAAGGGCTGTTTAGTGTTTGACTTGTCAGAGCAGGAGAGACAGAGGACAGATACTGTAATAACATCAGTCATGTTGTTTCAGAACCACCTAAATGCGAAGCTAAGGTGTCAAAAAGGTGTCTACACAGAAGAAAGCTTGTTGTTTTTTGTTACCTGAGTCCTTACTTAAACTACTGCACTACTTCTCAGGAAGTTTTCCCTCCTAATAGTTTAAAGAATGTATTTATCAGTGAGCCCTCAGTCCCCCAAGAGGAACTTCCAGAAACGCCTCATCTCTACTATTATTTGTGTGTTTATATTTCCCACCTCCGCTGACCTGCATGGAAACAGCTCTAATGTTCTGATTTTCAGTAAAACCAAAACCACAAATAGGGAAAACGGAAAGCATGAAATTGTATACAGATGGGATTTGGCAAGACCAGCAGATTGAAGTTCAAGTGAACCGTGTTGGTATGGAAGAATAGCATTGACAGCCATGAAGGCATGACAAACGCTCAACAAAAGGCGTTTGGCTGTGCAGTTAGGGAATTAGACCCAATAATTAGCCAAGTGCTGGTACCCTGGGCTTGATGGTTCAGTGGCAGCTTGAAGATAAATAACATGAGGCTACTTAAATGAAAGCCTCAGCCATAATGGATGTTTTCTTTCCTGATGCACACAGGCTGATTCTAATCAGATTCCATTGCACATTCCTCACAGGCATCACTCTATTTCACTCAGAAAGGTGTTCTTAATGCATGCAGGTCATTTACTACAGAAGACAGAAGTAACGTTTATAAGATTTGAGAATTATACTGTTTGTATTTAAGTTTAATTCTATAATATTTCTGGATATATACGATATATACATAAGCATATGACACAAAACGCCTGCATGAAATTTTGTCTTAAACCAACAAATACAACAAAAGGCCCTTATGAATGCTGAATGTTTTTGGCCAGGTTCTGAAGTTCACATTAACAACAACATCTCCTCCATACACATGGGTAGAGGCACAAGGCCCCCATTGGTTTTGGAGTAAACACACTCTTGTGGACAATGAGAACACTATGACCTTATGAAAACAAAGAAGATATGGAGCATGAAAAATAAAAATAAGTCAAAAGAAAGAAATTGAATAAACAAGCAAAATGGAGCAAATGGAGCAACAATCGAACAACAAAACAATCTATGCTTTGTTGAGATCACAACAATTTAATCAGACACCTGTCAGACACTTCTCTCTCTTCTTTATTGTGTTCTATATTAAACATACTAATGTGTTGTTCTGTGTGCAAGACTACATATTTGTGCATTGCACAGTGAAAAAAAGCTGAGAAAATTCCTGCAAGCATGCATGATGACTGGACTAGATAAAGTTTATCAGTTGCAGCGAGATCAGTGTGGGACCACCGGGAATGGTTACCGTGACGTGCCAAGACAGAGAACCCGCATGCAGAGACGGAAACGGAAGAACCAGGATTTAAAGGACATGCAGTGATGCTGGGTTGCCCTCTGTTTAATGCAGAAAGATTCTAAAACATATCAACTTAAAACTGAAATCTCCTTGTTGCATTGGAAATGTAATTTCACTATAAAAGCAAACATTTCCTGCATCAGTGCCAAAAATTTTTTTATCAGCTTATCCACACATTGGGATTCAGTGTATTTTTTAACAATTAGATACAGTAGAGATAAAAGATAGAGTTGTACAGTGTTAGATGAAGTGTTTAGAAAATAATACCACAGTAAAAGAAATTCTAAAATGAAAGTAAGAGTCCTGCATTCAAAAATGTTCTTAAGTAAACTATCAGCAACAAAACCTACTTCAAATATAAAAAGGAAAAGTACTAATAATGCTGAATGACCCCAGTAGGAGTTACATTTCACATTACTGACCATTATTGTTGATGCATTAACAAGTTTGATTTATTTGGTGTGTAAACTTTTAATATTCAAGTAAAAAATCTTCCTCCTTCCATCATCTTCCTCAGATTTACCATTACATCAAAATAAGTTAAGCACCAGCGCCTCTTAAATGTATTTAAGTATAATGCTTAAGTAAATGTATTTCACCAGCTAAGGTGTTATTTTTCTATGTGTTCTGACAACTACAAGAGTACAAATAATAATTATAAGCTGATAATAATCTTCTTGTTAATTTAACAAATCCAAGCATTGTTATAATAATTATATTATGTTAATTCATAGTGCTAAATAACAACAGTAGCTGTTTTTATTAAGTCAGTTACTGACTCAAGGCACCAAGAATAATATGTCAGTCAAGTTTCTAAACAGTAGCCTGTGAGAAAAATGGTTCATGGTAAAGGAAAAAACAACACAAAATTATGCATCAACAACCATATATTTATTTTAAATACATATTTACAAGTAGTCAGACAAGTCGGTCTGAGTGTATGTACGTATGCTGGCCCTCAGTAGGCCAGCAGTTTATCAAACTGTTCTAGGAGAGCATCTTTTTCCAATTCTAAAATGGAGATCTGACGATTCTTTTCACTCACCTCCTATTACAGAAGAAAAATGACACATGGTTACTATGGCACTGTCATATAAACATATACACATAAACAGACTAATCAGTAAAGATTAGTCTGAGAAGAAGGTAAAATACCATCTGACTGGGAGTACCTGTAGAAAAATATGAGCATCTGGCAACTTTAGAAACTTCTACATTGTATGTGGATCATCTGTTAGTTCTACCTATACTCCAAAACATTGTTCTTATTGACAGTTTACATCAACTTACTCTTCTTCCCCATTTGAGACGTTTTCTGTTATCCTTACCTGAGTCAGTACTGTGTTTTGCCACCGGAGATCGCTGTCTGCCACTGTTTCAGGTAGAGAGGGGTTGCTGCTGCTCATGACATTGGGCTCACTCATTACACAGCCCAGTGACCCATTTACCCGCTGGATACGAGACCTGAGGAGGCAGGACCGACCCTGGACAGAAACAAGAGACAGACAAGTGTCATCAGTCTTAGATTTTATTATGTGGAATCTATGAGCACGTGACTGATGAAGACAACTCTGAAAAACCTTTATTAGTTTAAAACATAGTATTCATATTAATGTTTATTTTATTTTAATAATCTAGTCTGTTCAACAACAATGTGTTTGTCTACATGCTTTACCCACTTTTACTTAGAAATTAGTGCATGGATTCCTTAATTGTACAGCTATTTATAGATAGCATTAGTTCAGCTGATTTAGAACGCATTCACATCTCCTCACATTTTGCACATTTTACTGCCATGCTAATATATTTTGAAGTGGAAAAAAAAATAATTTTTTATGCAGCGCTCGCCCAATGACAGCTGGGATAGGCTCCAGCACTCCCGAGAGGACAAGCGGTTAGCATAATAGATGGATGGATGCAGCACTCCAAGTTGTGTTAAAATGCATTTTATTTGCTTAAATTTTTCTTGAGATGTGTCTAGAACAGTGGTTCTCAAACTTTTTACACTGGGTACCACCTCAAAAAATATTTGGCTCTCCAAGTACCACCATTATGACCAGAGGTGGGTTGTAACGAGTTACATTTACTCCGTTACATTTACTTAAGTAACTTTTTGAAAAAAATGTATTTCTAGGAGTAGTTTTACTGCACCATACTTTTTACTTTTACTTGAGTAGTATTGTGAAGAATTAACGCTTCTTACTCAGCTACATTGGGCAACAATCGACTCGTTACTTTTTTTTCCATTTATTCTACACATTAGTTTAATCAATCAGACGTAGCAACTATGATCACATGACTCCGTTTCACCACCGGCAAAAAGGTCGCTACATTGATTGAAGATTGTTCCCGCTGACACGCAGAATGCAGACAACTGTACAGCTGTGCGCAAATGCGCCCGTTAGCTCACTCTGGATTCAGAAATGAGTGATTTACCATCACATCCTGATCAACCAACAGACTTCAGCGACTAGACTTCAGCGATGTCTGTGAATAAGGCTGTTTCTGTCCATGTGACCGTGCGTAAAAACAGCTTGAGAGATCTAACGGGTGAAGTGTCCGCATCTCCACACAGCTGTCTGAGTTAAACATCCCCAACAAAACTGGACATGGTTCTAATTTATGACAGACATTCAGATACCATATTTCCACTACAACATCATGTGAATTAACACACTGTATAGTTAATTTTGACTAACACTTGTAATTCCAACCCTGTCTCCCAAAAATTACCTTCGTATACAACTAAACTGCAATCCCGATTACGTTTTCCTGGAGAATGTATTTGCGACCCGATTACGTTTTTGTAGAGCGTAATTGTCACGTTGTACCGAAACGTATTTTTGTGAATGAATGAATGAATGACATGCTATATTTATTAATGCACAGAGATTTGTAAAAAGCTGATTGGGGAGGATGGCAGGCGTTCACTGTGCAAGATTGACATGCCGGAGATCGAAGTTCGAAACCACAATCCCCCGTTGGGTTTAGACAAGCAAAGTACTGAGGTTAGGGTTAGAAAACAGATCGTGTTTCGCTTTCATTTTTAATGCAGACGTTGTGTTTGTGAAGCGACTGTGTGAAATGACATATCTGTCCATTAACCAGCCCACAGTCTTTCACTGACACTAACCCACTGCTGTGATGTCTGATTCCCACCATAAAACACTT
>JAUMHL010000016.1:6544877-6572821 GCA_032362345.1 Sandelia bainsii | reverse complement strand
ATTATGTTCTCTACAAAAACGTAATCGGGATTGCAGTTTAGTTGTATATGAACTTAATTTTTAGGAGACAGGGCTGGTAATTCGGGATGAGGTGTTGTGACTTGTTAATGCTGTTGATAATGTTTATGGAGATGTAAAGTGTATAAAAGTCTGACGGTCAGACATTGTCCAGTGAGCGGAAACAGTTCACCTGTAAACAATGATGATTTTGTGGCTTTGTTTGAGCTGATAGAGAGGAACCCACTGAGATTCAAGCAGCTGTATGACACATTTAGTAATCCGTGCTCTCGATTTATTAACCAACAGACTTCAGGGACTAGACTTCAGCGATGTCTGTGAATAAGGCTGTTAAAAAAGCCTGAGAGATCAAATGGGTGAAGTGTCCGCATCTGATCACAGCTGTCTGACTTAGCCACGTTACAGACCTGTGTTTTGTCTGCTCATGTGTCTGAATTAAATGTCCCCAACAAAACTGGACATGGTTCTAATGTATGACAGACCTTCAGATACCAGATTTCCGCTACAACCTCATGTAAATGAAAACACTGTATAGTTTAAACTAACACTTGTAATTCAGGATGCCATGTTGTGACTCTAATGCTGTTAGTAATGTTTATGGAGATGTAAAGTGTATAAAAGTCAGACGTTGTCCAGTGAGCGGAGACAGTTCACCTGTAAACTATAGTAGTATTATGTCTTTAATGTTATTATTTAATTTTCGTAAAAAATTCTCAGGTGTTCCTGCGTACCACTAGAGGGAGCCTGCGTACCACAAGTGGTACACGTACCATAGTTTGAGAACCACTGGTCTAGAACATAAGAGTCCACTTCTGAAAAAATGTATTGACTGTAACAAGTTTTAGAAGGCACACTCTGCATGTCATGACGTCCAAGGAACTCTCTGTAGACCTCCACAGTAACATTTTGTGGTGAGGCACAGATCGGGACAAGTGTATAGAGCCAGTTGCCTGGCCAAACTAAGTGTTCAGATAAAAATGGGTCTTGGTTAGGGAGGTGACCAGGAACTCAACAGTCACCCTAACAGAGTTCTTCTGCAGAGATGGAAGAACCTGCTGGAAGAAAAACCTTCGTAGTTGCGCTCCATCAATCAGGCCTTAATCACTTGGTTGATAGCATCCCTACAGTGAAGCATGGTGGCAGCAGCATCATGCTGAGTGTCACAGTTCAGCCCTGAGACCTGGTTGATCTGTTTATTTGTCTGTCTCTGTTGCATTCTCCAGCCAGCCTCCTTATGTTTTTGACTGTTCTGCCTGTTTGCCTGCTTTGATTTCTTTTATTAGAATAAACCTGTTGTTCACCAGCTGTCTCCCAACACCAGCAACTATTTGGCTCATTGTCTGACTCTCTGGAACCCAACACCTGACCTGCTTTCTCCCTCGACTCTGTAAGTCCCTGTATCGCTGTCTGCCTGCTCTCTTGGTGACTGGCTTTTCCCTGTGTAACGCTGGGGCTTTGTGGTATCTCGTGCTGGGTTGAGCACAACCATCTCCAGCTCAACATCCGCAACATCCGGGGTGTCACTGCTTACTCTATACGGTGGGAGGAGGTGGAGGTTGTGTCAGAATACAAATAATTTCGACTATACTTGAACAGTAAAATTGACTGGACTACACACTCAACTGCTCTGTATAAAAAAGCCCAGAGCCGGCTGTATTTTCTTAGGATGCAACATCTGCAGCACCATGCTGCGGATGTTTTATGAGTCTGTGGTGGCCAGTGTCACCTTCTATGCTGTGGTCTGCTGGGGCAGCAACTTGAAGGTGGCAGAAACTAACGGGCTAGACAAACTCATCAGGAGGGTTGGCTCTCTTCTGTGTGTGGAGCTGGACCATCTACATGTTGTAGCTCAGTGGAGGATACTGTCCAAACTCCTCTCAATCCTGGACAGTCCCTCCCACCCACTACACACTGTCCAAGCTGGACAGAGGAGCATGAGACTGATCAATGTCAAGTGCCCCACAGAGCACCAGAGGAGATCCTTTCTGCCTGTGGCCATCAAACTGTACAACTTCTCCCCCTCTGTAAAGTTTTCCATTGCACTACACTATTCTGCATATTTTTTGTATTGAATATTTATTATTTGTGTTGGTGATGATCCCTTTCTGATTATGGTTCTTTTCTTTCCTTTTGAACTGAGAGCTACAGTGGCCTAGAGAGCAGCTATGAAAAGGCAAAACAACAAGTTTTTGAATCTTGTGCTTATACTAACAGTTCCTGGCAGGAGTCTGTGTTTGAGTGCATGCAACCTGAGATTGGGGTTATGACTAACTATTTAGCATGACCAGCATACAGCCAAATACCAAATGCTGGAGTGGCTTCAGGACAAGGGAGAAGCTTGTGGAGAAGATCTTGATCTGTAATTACCGCAACTGGAGCTTCTACACAGTACGAATTAGGGATGTTAATCCTTTTGTAAATGAGAGATTTCAGTTTTTAATACATTTACAAAAAAATGCTTTCACTTTCTTATTATGGGTTATTGTGTGTAGATTAATGGGGGAAATTTGCATTTTTTTTCCATTTCAAAATAAATTTACAATGCAGTGAAGTCAATTAACCCCAAATCCAACAATGCTCCTACCTCTACTGCACCTTCTTGGCAGGAGCCAAACCCACTTTTGATCTTGATGTTGTTCTGCTGGGCCTTGTTCTCTTTCAGTTGCTGCAGGTACCAGCTACGAGTTTTCTCTAAAATCTCGAGGCCGGACCATAGAGCATCCTTTTCCTTTTCTAGATCCTTCAGCCTCTTAATCTGAAACAATAATCTGAAATTAGAAAAACTTTTTATAATAAAAAACAAACTGTTGAGGTGTCCTGGTTGGCCTGTGGATCTTTGTTACACATCCTCCCCTATGTCACCTGTCTGCTACCAAATAAAGGCAAACTGTGCCCCCAAACTACATGAAAAGTACATAATAAATGTTGATAAAAGTTTGATGACACGCCCAGGTACACGTGTATTTACATGTGTTTTTTGAAGGCACTAGTCAGCCAACTAATAAGCTTGACCGCTACTGGCCTGCAGCCTGATGTAAAGAAACATGATTGGCACAGTGCAGCAGAGGCCCCAAGCCTTTGTCTATCAGCACAGCCAATCTAGAGAACAGCAGGAGACATTTAGTTCTTTTGTCTACACTCTGGCTTTAAATAGGCTCAAACAGAGATAACAGTGCTACAGCCTGCAGGGCGTCATAAGACATGTTAGTTATGATCTGTGGAATCATGAGGTCAAGACATCAGTCAACTTGTCATTTTAAAGGAACTCAACAATGAGGTGATTCAGGAGAACACTAGAAACTCATGCCATTATGTGAATGATTCATTTTAGCTGCATTTGTTTATTCAAATCTATTTAAGAAATATAAATATGTTCAATATTCTGCATTTATTGTGTTAACATTACCACTGTGTGCTTGAAATATATAATAAAAATAAAATATGCTACTGTTTGACATGATTACTTGGTGGAAATATTACTGGTTATATTGAGCCTTTAACAGGAAGCTGTAAGGAGCAGACTTGACATGTGGGAATGTGTCACTGGGATGACAGCTGCCACGCCACCTCCAAAACAACACAGACATGGAGCCAAGTTGGAAAGCCTGACTAAAAACAGTATAAGTACACAAGCATATCAAGCAATATCAAATGCCAATTTCCATAGCATTTATATAAATAATTCAGGGAGTTCACAGTTTCCCAAAAATACACATTGGTGCAGTATTTGTATCTTTCAGGGTTTCAGGTTAGAACCACCCTAAAATATCACCTTTTGAAATCTATTACACATTTCAAAACCCTTCTAAATTAATATCCACTTAATCTACATGATTTGATCAATTCTCATCTCTTTCTTTAACTAAAAGTATTGTCAACATAGAGGGATATTAAAATGTTAAAATTCAAAACTTTGTTTGCCCAGGTACAAACAGTGGTATTATCAGTGGTATATCAGTGGTATTATAAACACACGGTGAGTAATTTATAGCTTGATATCATACACATACATGAAGAAAACATAATTTCTGTAACAGCATTTTAGGAAACTAAATTTTAAGATTTTCTTTTTTAAGTTTGCTAAATATTTACAAAGTTATATGGTTTGTTGCCAGGATTTGAAATCATGACTAGAGCTGCAGCAAGTAGATAATTAATTGATCAATCTGTATATACTTTAGCACTCTTTCCTTACAAGCTTGCACTTGTTTGTACTCACATATATGTGTAAATAAAATGCATAGACACTGTAAAAACAGTCAAAATTTGCTTTTGAATTCTGTCATTTGCTTTAAAAAAATAAAGGTTCAACAGACATTTAATAATTCATTCCAGATTTCAGATCTTGGCTAAATGCACCAAACTGCTGACAGTAGTAGTAAATGCTTAAACATACAAGTCATCATTTAGAAAAAAAGGTTACATGACAACAAGCCTGTGCAGCACACTATAGTTATTTTGCCTACTGTTCATAAAAACTTTGCTGAAAACAGGGAAACACAACACGTCAGCTGATAAGACTCTTTAACGCAGGAGAAACATATTCATATTCACACACAACAAGATGTAACTGATTAAAAACAAAGCCATGTGCTTTTTCAGACCACACATGTGCATACTCATATCACAGCACACACACCCATCGTCACACATCGTCCTCACCCATAGGTAGAAGCGAAGTGCATCCAGGCTGTAGAGGTTGGTCCTGAGTGGGATGATGGCCACAGTGTAGGTGCCAGAGCAGGAGGGACGACAGGCCATGGAGAGAAGATCAGTCATTGACAGCTACTACAGCTCCATGCAGTAACTGGACAATAACTTACAGTTCCAAATAATGCCACAGTGACAGAATGAGTGTGTACGAAGGTAAGAGTGGAAAAATAGCAGCACGATACACAGGCTCTGACAGCATGGTGGCCCTGGGGCGAGGTAATGAAAAATTCCACATGTCACTGCCATGACTGGTTAATCGACATACGGTCACACAGAAAAAAAAGAGAGGGAGAGATGGGGTGGAGAGAGGTTGAAACTGGCAGTACAGGATCAAATAAAAGAGAAAAGAAAACAGTGAGTGAGAGATGGCAATAGCAGGAAATGTGAAAGTGGAGCTGTGGATGTGAGATTTGAGAAGAGGATATAGGTGTGATCAGACTGTTGCCAGCTCATGTGTCTATCACTGATGTGTAAAAAGACAAGAGCGATATAAAAATGTTCTAAATCCCAGTTCTATTAGAAAAAAGAGAAAAGAAGTGTCTGATTTCACAAGATTTAGAAGAGTTTCTGAGCTCAAATGACAAGGTTTCTTTATATCATGCCGTTGTATGTAAGTGGAAACACGATATTCCTCTGCTGAATGAAAAGAGAGTACATGCAGTTATTTTCTTTCACTTTCAGGTGAGCTCTCATGTTCCAACGTGTCCTGGAATGTGACATAACCTGGGAACATAAGATCAGACAATCTGTGCAGGCACAGAGGTGCATGCTAGTGGACTTTATAGCAACTGAGAGTGCTGGTTAAGACAAATGATTAATGGGCTAGTTCAGCTATTCCATGTTTGTAAAAGCAGAGTATCATGGATACAGGGTGGAATACGCATAGATTTTAGCAACAGTGCATCAACATTAATATCACTGCTGTCAGAGCTCAGCTGTTTAGCTGGTCAGTGACAGCACAGAAAATCAGTGGTGCATGTTTTTTATTACTGCCTCAGGCCAAAGTGGCTGTTAGACCCAGCGGATGGATGGAAATCCCCAGTAAGGGGGAGGTTTTAGAACGATTTTCAGTCTGCTGGGATATTTTTTCTTATTCTTTCATTGGAAAAATTGATCACAGTTGTAAAGTAGTGGAAGATGTAATAATATCTTTTATTAAGTAAAATCACCAATGTAAAACACACTCTGCTACTTATGTAGTGCAGACTTATTGTCAGCAAAATGTACACACAGACTAAAGTAAAAGCACTAATGCAGAAAAATGGCACCAGTGGCTAAAATAAAGTTATGCTATACAATATGCATTTTTGGGTTTGGGAAACCCTTTTGAACCTAATACAGTTATTTAAATGATGACTTTTGAGAGAAAATCGCTTGCTGTTCACAACCCATCAGAAACTGTTTTTTTTGTTTTAAATGGGTCACAAGTCAAGACTGGTTGAAAATCACGTGTTGTATCTTCAACAAGTCATTGTTTGTTTCTGTATAAGCCTAACATATAATGTGACACCTTAATCTGAAAACTAACTAGAGCTGTCAAGTATATGTAAAATGAACAATATTCCCCCGTGAAATGTGCAGAAGTAAAAGTTTATGTGATATATGTGATCAGGTGAACAAGTCATGTGTTTCCGCTATCTCCCACTTTCTGGCATTGAAGTGCTTTAAAGCTGCAGTCCTGTGTGATCACCAGCAGAGTGAGCTGTAAGTGCACAGTAAGACCTGCTGGAGGCAGAAATCATATTCAGAGCTGACATTTTGTGGCTCTGGTGGCTGATTTTCTATTTAGAGTGGGAAGCTGTAGCTTTTACAAAACACCAGATGGCACAGCACACACACAGCACAGCCACAGCATTGGGACCTACTCAAAATTGTGTCAACTCTATGTGTACAGTGGTATTGACATGGTTTTGACCTCTAACTTTTTTCACAATGTAATTTATGTAAACATAATAAAAAACTCATTAATCATTGGGCAGATTAAGAAGCTTTATGTAACATATACATATATTACATAAGTATTCCCTATGTACACCAGAAAGCTGTATTTCTCTAGTATTTTCATGTCAGTGAGCACAAGTCACAAGCTGATGTCAATCAGCCTCAAGGCTTCAAGACAGCACTCAGATCAAAACATGGAGTTAAGCTGCCACAGAGGAGCAGTGTGTGTCTTTCAACCCTCAGGAGTCTACAGGGAACCCATGACCCTGAGTTACATCGTGAGACATGTGATTCTGAACAGAAAAATGCCTAAAGCTCTAAAAGAGCTCATGACATAATGAACATTAACAAGTGATGTTTTTAATGGTGACTCATTATTTACTGATTGTTGCCACTTAGAGGGTTTTTTCTGGGAGTAAACAAAGATGTAAAGAGAGGAGTTGAGATGAGAACAAGAGTAACCAACATATACTTGATACTAGAATTTATCTCTCTATACAGGTGCCTTCCCACTTAAAAATAAAGTCTAGTCATGTCAGCAGCCTTCTTGCTGTTGTCACAGAGTTTCCACTGTGGAAGAAGTTAACCACATTGTGCGAGTTCACACAAATAGTGTAAATATATGCATACAAGATAAATTTCACAAATGTACTTACATAGCTGTTACTATGTATTTAAGGTGTAGTTTTAAACACAAACACACACAAATATATACATTGCAGTAACCCATGTTCCCCCTGTACTGACTCTTTTTAGTCACTACTACTACTTTGTGGTTGAGAGTGGGCCCCTAGTTGCTTCCTGCCTCACTCCTTCATACTCATACATTATGTTTCACAAGCAGATATTTGCTCTTCGCCTGTCACTACTTCTTTCGGGCATACTTTTAAAACCACATAAAATGAAAACGACACTTGGACGCACATGTTTGAGCAGTTGGAATGATATGCACACATGGACATATACATCTCTTCTTTTTTTCTACATACAGTGCTGTGAAACAGAACTGAAGAGCCTCTGTCTGGCAGAATTCAGACATTATTCCAGGCCAAAGAAGCCGGGGCACTCCCTTCGTCTCTCCGGCCCATGCCAGCACTGGCTACTCAAGGCTTACTGTTCCAGATCATGACCTACCATGTGCACACACTTCAATCAGGAATGAAGAACAATACGGATTTACACTCACCCACTTAAGAACCAATTTTGGTTAGAAGATTAAATTAAATCTTTAAAATCATTGTAGGTATTCATGTCAAAGATATTGTATTTATAAGCTACACCAAACAAGATGTCAATGTAAAATACAGTGGCTGAAATTACAAGCGGTGAAAAATCACCAAAACACTTAAAACTTTACTCAGATAATTCTGTGTACATGTGTATAATTGAGTCTACAATAAACAATAAGAAAAAACAAAAACTGCAAAAACAATATTTCAAAGAGCATGATGTTATAAAAAGGACAAGTGGTGCTTTAAATGTGCAGGTAAATGCACAAGGGCTACACAGTCATGCAAATACTCTGAGACCCCAATCTCCATGTGACATTGACACCCGCACACCCCAGACCAGCCCCTGAGGAGTCCTCAAAACAAACAGTGAGTCAGGGTCTTAAACCCATTCACCCTGACATGCAAGCTCTCCTGGTGAACCCCTGACAATATTCAGCTGCCAGTGAACCGCCGCACTCTCTCTGCACCCCAAATTTCTGCAGGCCCTCCCCAAGCAAGCACACAAACAGGCACTCTCTCCCTCTCATACACACACACTTGAAATTAGAGCATGCTTCACTCCCCCATGCTCTCCCACATCCCCAGCTGTGGCCTCCACAGCTGGGCGAATACTCCCATGGAAACTCCTCCCATTTACATAAAATACTTGTGTGTGTGTGTGTGCACTTTTTATTCCTCTGTTTATTCTCTGCACACCCCTCTTTCACAAAGTACAAAGTTCCAAATTTAGTTCACACCCCACAAATCAAGTGGATTTGGATATAATAAAGAGAAGGAAGTTGCCTTGTGTGATAATAAGTCACTCCTTGTTCAGTATTTATATCCTGATAAGAGTGGTTTTGTTGAATTGCAGGTCAAAAGATGTCTAGACGTCTGGTTTAAAACGTGGCTAAGAATTTTAGCTCCTCAGATTTAGCATTCAATATAACCTACAGGTTTTTTTTAAATATAGTAATAGTTCAACAAACAAACAGCACCTCAACAGCCCACAGACTAACACATTAGTTTAATCTGACCAAGAACCAAAGTGTCAAAATAATCATTGGTGTTTTATATAGGTTAGCTTGTCTCTTGGTTGGTATCTTAACTGAGGAATACTCACTGGCTTGCTACAGTGAATACTGTAAACTGCTCCAAGGTGAGAAACAGACGGCCCCATCCTCACCCAACCCCCTCCAATAAAAACTGATTACTACTCTTTTTGTAACCTTCAGATAAAGCCAAATACAAATGTGTACCAATGTGAAATTGTGAAAGTGGTGCTGAAAAGAAAGCAAATATGAGTCGATATGACTCAAATGTCGAGCTCTTCCTAACAGCATTACAGTAATTATATTTCAGTGTGCAGTTAGAGTCCTGTAAATGCTGGTACAGTAAACAGTGTGTATCATTGTCCTCTAAAAATGTGCAGTCTTCAACCAAATTCAGCTTAGTTTCACTGTTTTGTTTCCTCTAAGTCAACATCCATGCTTACTGGGATCAGATACTTTTTAATTCTCCTACTCGCTACATAATGTAACTTTTGTCCTGTTATAACCTACATTTATCCTTCACTACAGTTGTGCTTAGCATGTTTTGGGTTAGATCACTATCTACTGTATGAATGTGTGCATGTATACACACAGGTATGTGTGTCAGTACAGTATATATGGATAAGCTGCTTGAAGGTGATAAGTTGTTTTTCTGGCTTGAAGACTTAAATCAGAGGATGTGAGGATGTTCATCTCTTCAACTTCAGCAGGCAGTTCTGAAAGATTGCCTGAATTATGTTTCACACAGTTGCTTTCCTCCATTTCATTTGCTTCCACTTAGTTGCTATCTTCTTGTAATTCTCTGCTACTTTATCATTTCCCGCACCACGACTTCTCCTTGCTTGCAGGTTATTGTGGTACGCCAGGAAATGATGCTTGACATAAACAATCTACTGTCTGTGGTGAGCCTCTTCTAAGTATTTGCTTCCGCAAGTGAGGTGCAGAAGGATGTGGAAACCCCCGTAGTGCACCTGTGAAGCAACAACTTTCTCTCCACTGTTTCTTGTTTTCTCTCTATCACAGCTTCCCCTTCACCAGGCAGACTTCCTGTTGAGGCAGACTGCCATGTGGCACAGCTTTTTGGTGTTTTGGTATAAATGCCATCTTCAGCAGTTTCAAGGTTTTGGTTCTGCCTGTGACCTCTGACCTAAAGGTTTCTAAAACCTCCATCTCATCCGGTGTGAAACTAAATTATTTTAATCATTTTAATCTCAAAACAACATAGTGGTGCAATAAAAACTGTAGTATTACTAATGATATGAGGTGGTTACTGTCAAAGAGAAAAACACTATAGATGTTGTACCGTGGCATCACATGAAAGCAGCAGTATGTAACTTTTTTAAAAATATGTTTTTACTAGATATATGCCACGTTTCACTCATAGCAGAATTTGTTTCGTGCTTCTGTATATTTTACTGGCCACAAAATAAAGAAAAACATCGTCTTTTGGACAATGTATACAAAGCAACAGTATTTTGCAAGACTGACAGGCAATAGCTGTTTGCTAAATGTGAAGTTGGAGCTATCAGATATTTAGTTTAACACACAAAATGTGTCTTTTTAACAGTTTAAACTTAACATTTTTAATTTTTAACTATGTTTTTGGTGAACTTAAAGGTGCTTGTTTTAATGTTTTTTCTCAATCTCAATCTCTCATCAAGAAAGAAAACTGTATTTCAAAGCATATATTTCAAAATATCAGACTATTCCTTTAATAAGACAACCCCATAAAGGTGTTAAATGAAGGTATGTGGTTAGTAAAGTGAACGTAAACACAATGTAGAGCTTGTAGAGCTTCCTGGTGACACATAAAGTTAGTCTGCAGTAAGTTAATGATCTGTGTTGTGGTTTCTTAGTTTTGAACTGAATTCCTCATAAGCTTTTCTTACAGGGGTATATAAAATTAAATATTCTGCATTTTATTATCTTAATTTTCGGAGCAGCACCATAACATTTTTCAAGCTATATTTGTGTTATTCTCTCTCTGATCTGATCAAATACTATTGCGCTGCACAGTACTTCCAACCAACATTCAGATACTAGTATAAAACCCTGCCTGCACTTCCAGGATATGTGCACAGTGAGAATAGGTTCTCTGTTGTGTCCTTTGTTTGCTTTACACCACAATGAATCAACAACATTTGAATGGGTAAATGGTGAATGGTTTCTTTTTGTAAGCACAAGCCCCATTGTGAATGTTCCCAGCACATCGTCTTTTTCAAACTTAATGTGTTAAATAAGCATGCTAATGTATTCAAAGACACTGGCTGTGGAGGGAAGACAATGAGCTTAATGACTGCATAACCAACTGTAACATAGAGCACAGGATAAAGTGTGGGAGGGGGGAGGCACACCAAAACACACACGCAGCACAGTGAACAAGAAGAAGAAGATTAGCAATTTAATTTAGAACAATAAGCTAATTGTTAACACAGGTCAAAGAGCTGATAAAACAGTGGGGGATCATGCTGCTGAGGCCTCATTGTCTGCTGGTAAACCCTTAAATAAAACAGTATTTAAAGACCACTCGACACACAGATTAGTAGGGTATTAAGGGCACAACCCTAACGGACTATTATGTCTCAGGATGGGAAAAACCTAAAATAAGCCAGCCTGTAAATAAAAAAAAAAGATCTGAAAAGATGGCGTGAGTAGAGAAAGAACAGATTTTAATGTGGAACATTAAAACAGTTGCTAGGCACTAATACTTCAACAATTACAGCAAATACAGCCAGTACAACTCAAACGTTCCAATGGATCTTTAGTTAGGGACTAAAGAGATGCAAAATTTATTCACTAGCAAAAAGTTGCTTTGACTTTGGTTAAAACACTAGTTACATTTTTGGACACTGTAGCAAAAATAATAATAATAATAATGAATACGAAAGGTTTTACATTCTAGTGACAAGACACTATGCATCCTATAGTAATTATTAACGGGAACAAGTCGTTTGTGCCTAATGATAACCAAACCATAACCACGTTATTATGTGTAACATTTTTTAGATAGCACAGAGAAATAATGTGCTGTCCTAGAAGGCGTGGACAAACAACATATTTTATCATTTCATCTGGAAAACTTGTTACTATTACAATTTAAAACCTGAAATGGGGGCTGAGTTGGGAAGTATTGATAATACTGATAAACATGAAGAAGGCCTCATTATTTTAAAGGTTCAACACCCCTACAATAATTTGCATTCAGTTCTTTAATATTCAGAATTAAAGTAAATGAAGTCCAAGTTTGAAATGTGTGGCTTTTGTGAATCTCATAAAGACATTAGGTCGCATTGTTTTGTTTGCTTTGAGCCTTGTGCTGAACCTTGAACTTTTGTGAAGCCCCCTCTCATGTGAAAATGGCGTTTTCCAACCAAGAAACATTCCATAGTGGTGATGTAATTAATTCTAGGCTGCGACAGTCACACGCTGCACTCACAAACAATGACCGCCCCACACTCTCTGCTAACCGCTTTGACATTATTAAAACAGTGCACCTCATAAACCTCTGCAGAAACACTGCCTGCATGTGCAGTGTTTGAGCAAAGAACGAGCATGTGTGTGTGTGTGTGTGTGTGTGTAAAACCTAGAATAACCTTTCAGACTGAGGGGGGTTCTCGCTCACTTTATTTATTTATCCTATATTACTGAAAAGCTATGCTGTACAGTAAGACTGTTACATGTGTAATAAACGAAGAAAACAGGAGAACCAACAGTGTCTCATGTTAGGGAATAAAAAGAAATGTGCCATAATAGTGGGAGTAGTAATGTCATGCAAAAGTGATGTAATTAGGAAAAACTATTGCGCAGTTGTTCAAGAACTGGAGATAAACATATAAATAAATACAAAATAGAGTAAATACACTGAGATTTTAATGGACAACACTGTAATGCATCAAAGGAAGGAGTCAATTTTAAAACTGCTTAACATGGTCAATAATGTGCTTTTTACATTTAGATGACCTGTAGCTAACAATTCTCATTATTCTCATTATTGTCAATTTATTATAATAGAAGACATAGATTATTGTTGGAACTGAGACATTTTTGTTTAAAATGACCAGTTAAACTGTTGCTGATTAGTTTTCTATCAAACAATCATTTTGTTTTTACATTATACTGTTGCTTTTATTGCAGGGCTTTTCTTTCAGGACATTTAGAGTCAATTAATAGGTCAGGATCTTCTAAAGAGGAAAACCAGTGTTTCCTCTTCACTTCTCAGTAACTACACGCACAACAGTCATGTACAGGGCGTTTCGGCGCTTTTCCCCCCACTTACACCATATACATATATGTATATATATATATAGATATCCAAATGGGGATGTGGTGAATCAGGTCAGATGGAGCCGCTTGTTCCAGTCACGTTGCAGCTCAACGTGACTTGGGAGGGATGCGAGCACGGTGCCAAAACAAAACGTGATGCAAGCGCTACACGAGAATGTGTGTCACATTTGAGGAAGGAGAGGAAATGGCCGCCATTGCCAAGATATTTGACCTACTATTCGCTCAGAAGCAGAAGCGAAGCTCAGAGTGCAGGGGCAACTGTTTCAGAACGCGCGGTAAAACCGGTGGATTTTAGCCTCAGGATTTAAGGGTAAGACACAATTTATTATAATTATTAGCACTTTTACACAAATACAAACAAGTACTATTATATGCAACATATAACTTGTTTTCTCTTTCATGCAATGTTGTTTTTTTCTGCACATTTTTGCGTCGGTGCAACAGCAGCTTGTGTTGCGTTCAACTGTTGTACGACTTCACGATAGCGCTGTTTATCTTCTGGCAGCGCTCCAACAAAGACTGTTTTGATGGAAACCACGTGACTGACTTTAGTAGGATGGCCCCCCCCTGTCTGCTGAGTCCATAACAAACAAGTCGCAGATAAGTGGACAAGCGCAACCCTCCCGTGGGTAGGGTCTACTAAAACTTCTCAACGTGACGCTTCGCCTCCACGGATCTGTCACTAACATCCTTTCATTCCTCTTCACTGGATGAATTGTGCGTAGTTTGTGGACGAAACGCTTGAGCCGTCTTTTTTTAATACGCTGACATATTGATGCTGATGGTAAGAGAAAACGATCACTTTATTGTCAGTGTTTGGCTGCAGTATGTTTAAATGTTGAATTAAGTGGTTTGTTTAGGTGTATTTAACATTTATTTTGGATGCATGTGAATGCGGAGGAGTTTGTAGATTTGCAGCGCTTTGCCATATGGAAAAGATTTATGCTTGTGTTAATGTTAATATTCTTTAGTTGTTGTTCGTATTATTAAAAACATATGATGTGTCTGGTGTGTGTGTGTGTATTATGAGTGTTAAGTGCCATGACAGGATGCTGGCTGTTCGTGTGTCACATCTCATTGACCCACATTCGCAACGAATCCAACTGCGTCACGCAAAGTTTTTTTGTGTCTTCTGCAGACTTTACTCGTTTTTACAAAGCGTAGTTAACTGTCTGGTGTCGTTTTAGTCTCCATTGCACGGTGGTGGTGTTTTCGGTCCCTGAGAAAGTTGGTGCACCTAACTGTAGTGACTGTTTTTGGGAAGTCAGTGTGAAATATTCAGGGTTTTTCTGCGCGTTTGTCTGGAAGTGGGGACACCGACCACAGTGGAAACATGATCTGCACACCGCGCCCACTTCATTTTCGACACAAACAACTTTCACTCGGAGACTAGAGTAGCCCTCTGGCTGAAAGAAAGCAATAATGTTTTATAATGTTGTCAACATGTTGATATTGTTCAGTTACGCATGAAAAGAAAAACAGCTGGGTATATAAGTTATTCATAATGATTAGACAAAGTAGACACTTGGGAAAACGTTTAAATTCGTCGCCTGCTGTAGTTTCCAATGCAAGGTTTCTAACTGTATATATGACTAGACGACCAGCGTAAAATTACGGGCTATGTGACTTATGAAAGTGCTCTTCCTAACTATAAATATTCTATATGTGTCAAACAATTGCGCAATGCTGTGAAGCTTCCCCCCCTCAGGCCCCTCTGAGGTGTTTTTTTTTTCTAGCACGTCTCTTATTTCTGACTTCAAGCTGATCTTGGGCTGATATGCTGGCATCTAAAAGTCACCCACCGTGGTTTGCAGTTAAAACACACTAAGTGGCTTGATCACGCAAATACAATGAATAGCTTGTTGTTTTAAAACGCCAATAACAAAACAGAACTATTTTGAATTCTCTGGAGAAAGTGTATCCTGAGTGTGACGATGCTCAAGAGTATGATTGATATTTCTGTACATGCAGGAGCTACGTTAAGGCAAACAAACTTCCACTGTGTCATATTACCACAAAGCAATTGCAATTGCAGGGGGCCTTGAGGGTCTGGGGCCGGTGTTGGGGATGATGTCTTTAAGAGAGAGAGAGACCTTATACAGTTCAGCATTATATCAGAAAGCAGAACCATATATCTATAGTAGTTACTGCCCATCCCAGAAAACGCATACAGTATCTTCAGCTTTTACTGCCCACACACAGGTAATAAAGCTCTGAGCAGTTAGATACAGACCAACAGAGACTACAGAGTGATTATTATTATGCACATATGAAATATTATATGACACTGTGTAGAGATAAAGAAGGTTATGGTATGATGATGCCAGGAGCTTATATGTTAGAAAATGAATTAGCAGTGTAGAAATAATCTCAGAATTCAACACTGTTGCTCTAATGAAATGCGGCAGCTGGAGGATGCTGGAGACATTCCTCACAAGTGGCCTACCGTCTCTGTATGACCCGCGGACCTTTACTATCGATCTTTGACTGTCAGACACTGCAGCAGGTGGAGAATCAGGTTCACTTTCCACCTGGCAGAGTAGTGAATCGTGCTGTAGATTTATTTGGTGTTGGCTCAGTTACCTGTTGCTGCAGTAATTACTTAGCAGGTTAGGGCACACGTGTGTTTGATCATATAAAACACAAAGGTGCCCAGGAGTGCAGATGGTGTTTGGTGGGGTGGGGGAGGTGGAGCCTTTAAAACCTTGTCTGTGTGTATAATCAATGCCAGTAAAACCCTGGATCACACCTCACTGAAACTCTGCAGGCCTAACAGAGCTGACACGTAACCTCTGACCTTCCTCTAACACTTGGGGTGTGTGTGTATTTTCTCTGATAGGGACATGGCAATGGCCACTCCATCAACACCAACAGCAGGACCAGCTATGGAATCCAATTCAGAGCTCTCATGCCTGGGGGTGATTAAGGTGTTGAATTTAAAGGTGGGGCCGGCACGGAGGAATCTCTTCGGGCCTGTGGACCATCAGCAGCTGCAGCAGGACTTCGAGCGCCTGTTCTGCAAGAGCGTGGAGGTGGCCAACAAACGCTGGAATTTTGATTTCCAGACTGACAAGCCAGGAGGGGGGTCCAACATTGAGTGGGAGGAGCTCAGGTGCCAGGATGTGCCGGCATTTTACCACAGCTGCACGGTGAGGCCAGTGGTGCGACCTGGAGTCGGGATGACAAAGGGCAAGAGGCGTACGTCGTCTACGTCGAGCGAGGATTCACCTGTGTCCAGCGGCTCTTCTGGGTCTGGGGATGAGTACCTGGAAGTGACCACCAGGGGAGTCTACAGGCTGCGACGGACAGGAAAACGTAGACAGTCCACCATCACAGGTTAGTCCACAGAATATCTTGGTTAAAGGAATAGTTTGACATTTGGAAAGAATTAGCTGAAAAGGTTGATACTTACGTCTGTACGTTAAATATGAAACAACTACTAAACATAAATAAGTAATAACATGTTAATTTGTGAGTGTTAGAGGTTTTATGCTAAGCTAAGAGGCTGCTGGCAGCATATTTGGGTTTATTGTAGTGAATTTAAACTTCTATTTAAAGACTTGTTTTTACTTTCTTCTCTCCAGATTTCTTCAAGGTGAAGAAGAGGAGGCTTCTGCATTACAAACCATCTTCTAGACAGTAGTAAAGCACAACAAGACCCAGTAGAGGATCACTGAGTGGTCCACACATCACCTCACATAGATATGACTCATATCATATGTACATATGTAGCAATTCGTAACTGACTGTCCACAACCTCATACTGCATGGGTTTAAAAACCCCTCTCACACCACATACCTTTAATTGTCAGCACAATGAAGCTAGCATGGTCCTAGTTAATGACGCTCAGACTGTAGAAACGGTTTTTGTGGACAATTATATAATTCTATATATATATATATTCTATATACTGTTTTCCTCAGCTTTTGAATATACTGTGAATTTATTTTTGAATGCACTCTTACAGGAAATAACCGAAAACAGGCTCTAGTTCTAAGAGGTAAATTATCCTCTGATGAAGCCTTGGATAGTAGTTGACCTCAGTCTTTGAGCTTTTTTTCCCTCCCTCTTGCTAAAAGTCATAAGAAGTTTTGATTAGATGATTTACTATTCTGGCCTTGCTCCACACTTACCCTTTAATTTCACACCATAGCTCCGAAAGCGTGAATAGAACCAGGGGTCCAACCCTCATCCTTACCCAGGGCTCGAAATTTGGCAGCATCAAATGTGAAGTGATGAGGTAATAGGGCGGTGCCTATAAAGTAGTAACTTAAATTCTGAGTAATAATAATGATGTTTAATATGCAACTATTTATTTATTATTTACAATGCTAGATTATTGTCTAAATAAAATAACATTTACAAAAAAAAGGTGTAAAACAAGGTATTTTAAAGTGTGGAAGCCTGTGTCATTGGCAGCAGATTATGCTTAAGACTGTAAGTCATTATGGCTCATATCTACTCCACAGTTGCCACTTAAATTATTGGCCACATACAGTGTCACAACTTAGCAAAAAAAAGTGCAAATTGCAAACTATATTCCCTTTTTGCTTTGTATTATTTGCATAATGGGGTTTTAAAAATAGTCTTGGGCAGCAGACCAGAACATACTGTATCTTATTTAGTTATGTTTTTGTCAGCTTTGTGCTTTTAATAATGTAGCATTTTCTACTCTTTGTCTTCGTGTCACATCCACATTCTGGGTTTTATATATGCCTCTTTTCTTCATGAGAAGAATGTAGCTTTTTTATCACTGTGCTGCCGCTCAGAGGAATCAAAACCTTTGGTTCTATCTATGGTATCTTTTTGAATATGAAGAGATGAGCTGTGTCATAATTTCTGTTGCTGTGTAGTTTTTAAGTGTCTGCTTTTTGTGTGTGTTTGTGTGTGTGTATATATACAATATATATATATATATATATTGTATATATACGTGCATACGTGTGTGTATGATTATATTGATTTGGTGTTTATTTTGTTGTTTTCCACAAGATGTAAAAGATGGCAGCTGAGGCAGTTGAAACCAAAGAGAAATCGCTTTGCCATTTAATTCGAAAAACACAATTTATAGTCTCTCACTGTTTGAGTGATCACTTGTGGGTCACAGAAGGTCTCACACATGCTAGGATCTTCAAATATTTACTGAAAACACACAAAAAAAAACAAAAATCAACATTTAGAGCCAAGTTTGAATAGTTTTATGTGACCCACCAACAATTTTGGTGACTCAAACAGGATGTGACTTTTTCTACTCTAGTACGTATTTGGATAAAAAGCCATAACCTGGATTATCAATACACTCTGACTACCTCATCAAGCAAATCAGTAGCACAAATAAGTTATAAACAAACAAAAAACAGAAAAGCTCAGGTTGTTTGTGGCTGTAGGTGTGAAAGAGAGACAGAAGCGGGACGGGGGTTTATTCTGTTGTGGTAAAAGCTGTTATGTTTCAGTGCTTCATGTAGAGTTTCACATCAGGTAAAAGAGTCAGTGTGTCAGTGCGGGGCCCAGCTTCGCGCAGAGGAAACTCCGGTCTCCCGGGGACGCAGGGAGGGGGGCAGCCAGCTTTTGTTGTCTCTCACTCTCTGATTGCCCTGCTTTGCTTGGACAGTTTTCCCAGAAATAGACAGGGTAGAGGGAATAGTGGTGGGGGGAAACACAAGGAAAAGGGACAGCCTTTAATAGGGAACCTTCAGGACAAAATCTGGATCAAAGGATTTCTCTGGGCAGACAAGTGGCTTGTGATTCAGACACACTTGTCTGACCTCTCTAAAGTCTCTCTTCCATGAACTACCTGCCTCAGTCTCTGCAATGAAAAGAAAAAAAATTGGCACAAAAGCAGTTGTTCATATTCATGTTGACACAATGTTTGTTTCTGGTTCTGTTTCACACATTTGAAAATAGCAAACATGGTTATTTACATTGTTTTAAATTCATCGGGATGACGTGTTGATGTCAACTTTTCTATGTATGTGTGTGTTGTGTTGCTGTTTGTGTGGACACGTCTTCTCAGCGTGTTTAAGATGAAAGTCTATATTAACTTATTTTGAGTTTGTTTTGTTGGGAAATAATTTTAAATTCCCAGTTTTTTTATATAACTAATTTTGCCTTTTCTAAAACTATATCTTTGCACTACTTAAAACATTGTTGACAAGATAACTATTTTTGTATGGTGATCTTAAAAACAAACGAACATACAACCCTCATTGAGAAGCTGATGCACAGATTAGATCTTGATCTAGACTCGTCAGACTGTTGCAGTTTGTAACATTTAATTGGTTTATTTAAAGGTTTTTATGGCCTTGTTTATTGACAGGAACAAAAATATAATAAAACGGGTAAAACTAAAATTATTTCAAGACTAATCTGTGCCTAAAGCAAATTTTACTTTCATAATTCACTGCTACACCACAGTGTGTTTTTTTTACTTTGTATATGCATGAATGTATGATAATCTTTGTAAACCATTTGTATTAATTTGTTCATAATTTAATACTGGTTTATGTAGCCTTGCAACATGTAAGAAATGTATGAGATCAGAATCATATCCTTTCTTTGTAATATTTGTGTAAAAAAATAAGAGATTCAATTGCTGGGTTATTGGTGCACTGTTGCCCGTTATAATGTTTAATTTGATATAGTGTGATCAAAATAATAAAATGTTAATGATTATAAACAACTAAATATTGATCTGAAGTCCCACTGTTTTTTTCCATTAATGGTACCCCCTGGTGGTTGTGATGTAACACTGCACATTTCTGTAAAGCAAACCCTTTTCATACTGTACCATGTCATAAAAATGTAGTTTAATGAAACTTAAAAAATATAGTAAAATCAAGTTTCCACCCATATCATCAATGATCTTATCTGAAATACTTATGATTTGCAAAATGTCATTTGCAATTATTTAAAACAAGAATTGCATTCACATAGGTTAAAATTTGAAACGTACATATAAATAAAGATAAAAAAAATAAAAGAAAATACACCACAGACACTTTTCATTTTACATTCTATTACATTTGCACAGAGATACCCTCACAAGTGATGATGATAAAAATATAGATGATGGTTCTACATGCAAGGGCACAAACTACGTTGTAGGTGTGTTGCTACAATTGTGCAAAATCACCAGTTGTAGTTTCTTTAATGGAATTTAACCAAAACAATCTTCCTCCAAATCATGGCTGGTTACTGACCAAATGATCTATTAAAGTAGTGTTATAAAGTAGTTAAGATGTGTTTAAATATCTACTAGCAAATACAACACCTACCGCCCTGTAGATATCAGTACATTAGACATAAAACATTTAACCTTCATTGGAAGTTAAAACAGTAAAGTTCCCTGACAAAGAAAACAAGTGTGCAGCTTCTGCTACAAACAGAACGCAGCGTCAGTTTCTGCTTATTAGGCATGCTAAATTATTTTAGTTTTCAGTGTGTGTGTGCATGGGTTTTTATGGGGATCTCAAGTGACTTAAGACACAAACATTTCAGGTGTAAACATTCCAGTGAACAGAAAGTGAAAAAAGGAACAATTAGGAGCGGTCAAATCAGTGACTAATATGTACACATTGTACCCATTGTTCACATTCTGCTTCAAAAACTCTAAACATGATTTCACAAAACTGTACAAAGAGAAATCAAGTGGCTGTAAGATCAAAACAAAACAAAAGGAAAACCTAGCTAATATCTAAGTTGTTCACTAGAATCTAATTATTGTAATAATAATCCTAGAGTGCAATATTTATGATCTCATCTAAAAAGAACAAATATGCTGTATTTCTCTTACTCACATTATTTAAAAATCAATTCTGATCCCCAAACTGTCTCTAAAAGCCTAACATCTTAGTTAAGAACTTGGTGGTTTAAAATTCAAATTCATTCAACTTTGATCAAGTACATCTACATTTAAAGAGTTAAATATTTACATCAATTTAAACTGTAAATATGTACAGTAGTACATTCTGTGATGACTGTGCAAGGCCTGACTTCACAGACAGGACTTGCACACAGCTATATTCCTTTCAAAGCTTTTTTTTTTTCCAAATCAGGCACTTCAGCTCAACCTCTAAACCCTCACATTTACACCACAGAAAGTGTACATTAACATGTTAGGCTTTCGGTGAATGGATAAGACCGCAGTGATGTGCTCAGATTTGTTTTCCAGCTGCTCACATAGGTGTTGTTGTGGGGCTGAAAGATCACATGAACCATCCTGACTCTGAAAAGCAGCATCAACCAAATTTTCCCACACACCGAAACTCACATAAGGAGCTGCATCTGAGCAGCCCAGCAGCGTAGCCGCTGATAAGAGTGGAAATATTACAGTTGGCAGATGCTGAGGCTTTCAGAGCTGGCGTCGGCGCGCTTGTCTGTCTCTCCACATGGCACGCAATTCCTTGAAGAGCAAAGGGGTAATGAACAAAATGCTGCCCCCTGTCTGTAATAAAAACACAAGAAGTCAAAAATGGTTAAAGAAGTCACACTTTTGCTTTTGTGGGTTTACAAACAAACTTGTGCTACTAATTACATAAGCTCTGACTCTGGTCTATTAACCTAAGTCATGATAGTGTGACTGTGAGGCAGCATGCACCACACCAAGACCCTGAAACTAAAGCATTTCAATGTAATTCAGTCGTAGTTCATTTTGTCATTTACATCAGTGCTTTTCCTACCCCGCATAAAGGTGAGTTGTGATTTGGGGAAATGATCTTACCATGACGACGAAGAAGTAAAACACACACATCCAGCCCAGTTTGCTCTCAATCAGGGACACCAGGTACTAGAAGGTGATGATGATATAAATGCACAGGTTAAACTGAGATCAGTATGTGGATTTGACTGCATCTATGACCATAACTGTATCTTCTGACAGTGTCAAAGCAAATCTGAGATCCAAACTAAAAATAACTGTTTGACATCTGACATTTAGCTTTCCTAACGTGTGCGAGTTTTCCTTGTGAAAAGAAGTGTATTTCTGTTTACCTGTCCTGCAGCAGCTCCTATACTACCGGTCCCGTCCACTATACCAGTGACAGTAGCCAGAGCCTCCTGACTGCCCCTCAGAGCCTCTTGTCTCCCTAGATCTGCAGATATGGCAGAGCTGATCATGTTGGATGGACCGCCAATGAAGAAGCCGGTGGTAGCCAACAACACAGCGTTTATCAGCTGATCATTGGGTGAGCCTGAGAATGCAGAGAGACGGTGAACTCTTTTCATCACTTTGACCACTTGAACTCAACTTCTTCAACGCATGTGTTTTGGTTTACAGAAGTCGTTTAATAATGTGTATGTACTCACGGCTGTATCCCACCAGGGAACCCATCGCCACTGCCAGGCTGAATGCCAACACTGGGGCTCTCTTCCCCATAAAATCAGAGATCAGACCCTGAACTGTTCCCCCTGGCAAAAAGAAACAGGGTGATGGAGAAAACTGAGAATGAAGGAACTGCATGGATGTCTAGTGTAGAGCATTTAAGTATAAAAGCACTGAGTAATATACTATATTAGTAACCATAAAACTGATGAAGGCATCTAGTAAGTTTGTTATATCAACCCTTTATGCCCTCCATTAAAGATTATTTTTGTTATTTTATTTGCTTGGTTTTCTTCTTGATTGATCAAGTAATTAATTATTGGAGATAATAAAAAAAACCTCTAAAAGATTTCATAAAACCTGAGGAGACATGTTTGGATTATTAGTTTTTTTATGATCAATAGTTTAAAACCAAAAGAAATCCTGTACGCTCACTTGACAAAGAAAAGCAGCAAATCTTTGCTTTGTAGAAGCTGGAGCAGAAAAGTGTTAAGTCTTAATTTGAATGTGTCAGTATCCCCAAAAAATAATTGAAATGTCAAATGTCAACTTCACCATAAACAGTTAATTCACTTTGGTCAGTGTGAACAGCAGCAGCAGTAAACCTGACACTTACCGATGATCCCACCGACATCGTACCACACGGAAAGGCGATCAGCCTCAGCCTCCTTCCAACCATAGTTGTTGCTCAGGTAAAAAGGAAGCCAGAAGAAGAAGGAGTAGTTGACCAGTTTCAGACATGCATAAGCCAGAGAATACTGCAGTACACAAAGACACAGAGTGAACATGGTGTGAAAGTTGTGTAGTTCTGTTTATGGCTAAAAGCTTGATGAAAATGGATTTGAGCTCCAGACTCACACAGAGAACTCCAGGCAGGCAGAAAGCCTGGATGAAGCCGATAGCTTGAGGAGACTCAGCCAGAGGTTCATCTGGCTGCTGGACAGACTGGTATTGTCTACCGTACACCTCCACCTCCACCTCATCCTCCTCGTCGCTCATCAGTGGCCTGTGGCTGTCTGTGTCCGTCTCCACTGGGCTGAGTCCAGTGTCTGACTCCACACTCAAACCTAACATACAAACACACATATGATCAAACTTTTACACTGTGGTTGAATTAATTTAAGACTTTACGTAAAACAAAGATGGGTGGTCGTATTGAAAAAGCAGAAAAGCGACACCCACACATACACAAAAACACATGTTCACATGTAGCAGCATGGATACTCCTACTTTCTAACATGTTCCTTGACGTCCTTACCGACTTCTTTTGGGGAGGTAAGTAGCCCGAAGAACACCACTATCCCACCAGCAAACTGCACCACAGAGGTCACCAGAAAGGCATACTGCTCAGAGCAACACACAGTACATCATGTTAGCAGTTAGCTCTTGAGAAGAATATGGACAGTATCAGTAGAGTATACAATATGTGTGTGTCGTACCTCGTATCCATACTTAAGAACACTAGAAGCCAGGAAGGCCCCAAGGATGTTGCCTACAGAGGCACAGGCGCTCCACAGGCCAAATACAAAGCCACGCCTGGATAAACATCAGAGTTAAATTATTAAAAGTTATTATTCTATAAAACACAAAGCTTGCTATATTTTATTAAATGCAACTTCATTGCTCACTAACGTGCCATTTTTACAACCAGGAAAATTATGTTTACATAACTGCCTCTGAGGAAAACTGAATCTAAATGGCGTCTGTGTTTTGGCAGCGGCACCAGTGAATGGATGTCATTATGCGAGTATGAGCACGTGTGTTTCTATGTGCGGGTGTGTATCACAGAGCTCGACTTGACAGACACGCACTTCACTAAATATGTCCAGGCTGAACAGATGCTGCAGCTCCACCGGTAATACTTGAAACTGTGTTTGATAAAGGTGGGATTTATAAAAGAAGAAAGGTCACCCACCCCGTCTTGCCAAACCAGTTGCCCATGACGGCCACCACACAGGGCCAGACAGCTGACTGCAGTAGGCCGTTCAGCACCCACAGGACACAGTACAGATAGATGTTGTAGATATGGAGCCATTCAGTCAGTGTGCCAAACACAAACTCCTGCAAATACATTAACACATAAAATACTGCTAATCAATACAAAAGTGAAGTATGATCATCAGGGGACACTATTGAAACTTATGGTCCATGTACTCACCACTACAGCAGAGCCACACAGGCCAAAACAGAGCAAATAGCGCAGGTTCACTCTGTCCCCAATCACACCGCTCAAGTACAGACCCTATGTGAACAGGAACAATAAAAAATTTTTTTGTTTTGTTTGTTTTTTGTTAAAAATTAAAGGGATTGCGTGCTTCATGCAGTATTCTAGCAACAAACTAATACACCTGAGTATTATAGGATGATTGTTTATTGTGAGATCATTCTAACTTTTTAGAAGTGGCAGGAATCAGATTTAATTCCCAGGCCAAAATAGCAAAATATTAACACACACTACCACCGGACACTGACGGTTCTGCTAACGTCTGCAGCAGCAGTTCAGATATTGTTCCTCTCACAAGTGACACAGAAAATCATGCCCCCTACTCACAACGGCATATGAGAAGAGGAAGATGGAGTCCAGAACCCCCAGGAACAGAGTGGCCTCCTTTTCATCTGCAAACAGACGATTGTCCTCCCATGTCTGGAGTAGTAACAAAAAAACACATTTTTTTATATCAGGTTTAGCTACAACTACTGTGTAAATTTCATGGAACCACTTTTTAATATTTTCCCACAAACCTAATATTAGAAGTTTTATTGTTGTTCATTTGGCATTAAACTCAACTGTATACTATTATTGTCTACAGTCTTTATATCGAATAATATAACAGTTGTAAGAGCATAAATCTTGTATTGCCAATATAATAATCTTTTTACAATTTAGTTTTTATTGAACCAAGTCAGCATCTACATTATGTGGAGTAGAAACATATTAACATATTAAATAGTAACATCATGTTCTGTTGGTGCTCAGTACCTCGCCAGGAGAGAAAGCGGGTGCGCTGTCATTCTGGACGGAGGGTGTCCACTGGGCTGAGATGCTCACTTTCACATTGCTGAATGTCTTCCTGGACGCATGCAGCAACACATAGCTGGAGAAAGAGAGAAGAGTTTTACTCAGGAAGTAAAAGCAAAAGGTATTTTAAAGAGATTTATTTAGGAGTGCTTGTATAGAAAAAAGCTCTATACTTTAAGAAGGACATAAGCTGCCTGATTACATTCAGTGTTAATCATTTAGAAAATACAACAATACTATTACTATATATGCTATTAGTAATTCTTTTAACGTTCTTGTCCGATGTCATGGGCTACACAAAGTAGCATATGGTTAAATTTCACAATACCAGCAGATACATTCTGAAGGAAAATCTAAATCTAAGAAATAGGAAGTTGGAAAAAAATCCAACTACTGCAGGATTCAGTATTGTGTGCACTAGCTGCTCCAAATGGCACTTTGCATTATACCTGATAAGGAGTGCTGTTACAAAGGTGACACGGCAGCAGACGTGCGATATGACCACTGTAATTAAAAACTAACTATGTGACTGAGTTGAGCCTAAATAACAGACGTTTACCAGATGGCAATAAATATGACTCGTGTCATGCTTTGTGTAACTCACCACACATTTACAGGGTTTGAGAAATGTAACAAAAAAAGACTTGTACAATGAGATTATATCCAAAATGGACACAAATGTTGCAGCTGCATACATCTGGATTAGATGTAGCAACTCTGGCTACTGGAAATCAACATACATTTTCCATGTCCACAAACAACTAGTCTGGACATTTTTGTTTCAAAATTGCTGCACAAATTTCATATTTCCTGTAATTATTTCAAAACAATATCCATTAAAGAAACAAGCTAATTAAATATCATACCCTTTGAAACTGTACCTAAAGGTCACAGTAGACGGATCACTTGTATGACTGAACTTTCCAGTTAATGTGTGGACATGTCTGGTCTCACAGAGTCATCTAAAAACTAACCCAGGAGAACATTTACAGTGCCTACAGCTGCCACAGAGGAAACTCATTAAGGCAGGATGGGCCTAGTTTACCTAAAGAAGGTGAGGAGGAAGGCAACCAGATGATGATGGGTGTACTGTGACAGGTAGCCACAGCACATGGGAGGCATCACAGGGGCGGCTGGAGAGAGGAAGAGAAGGAGGTGGAGGATGAGGAAGGAGGTGGTTTTGGTGGAGGTCTTCAGGGGGAACAGCGACTGGATTGGGAAGGGGGTCCGCTACAGTACATCACTAGAGCAACAACAAAGAAGTCTGAAAAGGAGGAATTGAAAACCAGTGTTAAAATGCTTAATTGTTAGTTTATTGTTGATTACAGACCAACAGTTTGTACACAATATTAATTTTACTTGTTAAACTTGATTAGGCATTTTATAACATTTACCTGATGGCCCTGTTCCTCAGACCAGTCCTGGTTTGAATGCTGAGGTGTGTTCTACCAGCTACAGGTATCAATGGGCCCATTGTTACTGGCTCTGAGACCATTCCACCCCCACAAGTCTGTTCAGCCTTAACTGTTACTTACTCAGGTCTCAACTAAAAACTTGAGATGCGTCAACTCAACTTTTTCAGTATCTATACCTGGACTCATGGAAACATAGACAATAATCATGAAATGCATTCTTGAAAACACTGTCAGATGTGACACTCTGGGAGAACACTCTTTCCTTTTGCTGGTCTGAAACCAGGTGACTCTCACATGACTGGCACTGCACCCAGAAAGCAAGCAAAATCCAATATTTACTATATCTGTTATTTACTGTTTGCCCACTAAAGCCCTAAACCAAATACTGAAGAATCAAGAGCATTCTGCCCCATGGGCAAAGTTTGAAATGTACTGACACAGAGTGTCATAGTTATCAGTAAACCATCTGAATGTCCCAGTAATCATTTAATTAAGACAAACTCTAACATTAAACTTTCTTCCAAATAAAATTGGTGGCTTAAACCAGAGCTTCTTCAGCATTCATATTACTGTACTGTACAAACATGTAGTCAACAGATGGACTGTCACTGCCATTCTTTTAGCAAAACACAACTTCTTAAAATAAGCAGGCTGATGCCTTAAATAGTGGTGCCAAAACTGACTAAAACCAAATCAGATTAGTCAGAAAATATTTAGTGTGTGCAGCGCAGGCAATTTTCACCCCCCCCCTGCAAATACTCACAAATTCATAACTGACAAGTCAGACTATAATACTGTACACTGTATGGTTTTCTCACATGATTGGCACTACACCCAGAAAGCAAAATGAAAGAGAAAATTAAAACAGAATGTTTTGTTCAAAGGACGCCACAAGGGTACCACCTCAAAAAATATTTGGCTCTCCAAGTACCACCATTATGACCAGAGGTGGGTAGTAACGAGTTACATTT